>JACEII010000008.1:4885809-4933252 GCA_014332785.1 Antheraea mylitta
CAAAGAAAGTAAAATCACACTATGACATATATCTTGATAATGCTATATCTAATACTTTTATAACATACTTCAGTTATCATCGACCAATTTTCACAGTATTAACCAGGTATTCTAAATTTGAAACCCTTGCGTTTTATGGGACAAAAAGTATCCTGGATGTAGCCTTGTAATATCAGTTGTCACTGTGTTAATTTTTGCTTCTATATGGATAACATAGTATACCTTGATTAAAATTTCCAAAAAATATTTAATGTACAGATTTCGACTTGTTACAATTTTAATAGTATAGATTAGTTATTAACAATTTTGTGGACGTTTTCGAAGCAGTTGAAATTTTTGAACGAAATTATTATGTAATCGTAGCCTAGAGGTAAAGTTGGCGACTTTATACTATTCTCATGACCGACGGGGAGACGGTTCGAACCCCGTCATTCTTTTTGGTTATTTGTTTTTTTTTTATGTAGCCTATATAGCTTGAATTTTTAACTAATCTGTCTGCTGTAAATAGCACAAAGGAAAATTACCAAAATCCATTAAGAATCTCATGAACTACAAATTTTTTACTTTCGTCCGTTATTCTGGAGAACTCCTTGCGTTTTATGGGACAAAGAGTATCCTGGATGTAGTCTTCTAATATTAATTATCACTGTGTCAAATTTCGTTAAAATTGGTTCAGTACTTTCAGAGTAATTCGGGTTTATATTCTAGACTTTAATCCTTTATCCTGGAGAACCCTTGGCGTTTTATGAGACAAAAAGTATATTTGATGTAATCTCGTAATATTAGCTATCACTATGTCAAGTTTCGTCAAGATTGGTTCAGTAGTTTCAGAGTGATGCGTGTGCATAGGGACAGACAGACAGACAGACAGACAAAAATTGTAAAAAGATTATTTTTGGCTTCTATATCGATAACATAGCCTATCCTGATTAAAATTTTCAAAAAATATTTAATGTACAGATTTCGACTTGTTACAGTTTTATTATAGTATAGATTTGACTATAGTATAGTATAGTTTTATTTTATATATGACGCTCGCGACTTCGTTCTCGTGTACATGTTTTTTTTTTATTTCATACTAATACTGTGTATTATGTGTGGATTAATTTTGGGCTGTCTTTGGGTTTTTTAATGCAATTTTGTTGTACCAATTTTAAGTTACCTTTGTAATTTTTTTTATTAATTTTGCTATCTATCATGGGAACGCCTGTTAATATGTACAGTAGATAATATTCTGGATAAATTTCTAGTAACCAGTGAAAGTCTGAGAAAGAGTTGTCTAGCAATTTAGGAGATTTGCCTGGACAAACAAATACTTGAATTCTATTTATATGTAATATTACACTTTACGATTACGATAGCTATATTCTGGAAGGGGGATTTTCTGTCTATGCCACAAGCTTATTTATATTATAGTATAACTAGCGGGACCGGTGGACGTTGTCCCACCCTGATAATAAAAAAAAACCTATTATCACACCGCAGCGCCACCTACTAGGTCCAAATGTGAATCTATGTTTTTTTTTTTTCGAAATGACTACGCTATTGACCCAGCAAGGTGTTAACAACTTCAGCGGACTACTATGGCGAGCGCTTAAGGCACTCAGCCAATTTTATTTTGGCAACCAGCTCAAGAGTGCCTGGCACACCTCGGCTTGGCTGTTGCCTGATGCATGCAAAATCGCGACCTATCTTCTTAGCTAACTATTCATATATGTATGAGTTGTTGAAACGTATATGTGTACCAAGCATACACGCCTCAACAACTCCTCCATATATTTATTATCGGAAAATTGAGTTTTTCAGTTCGATAAGGGAAAAAAAAAGTGAACCCTTCCACTTTCATGTGTAAGCGTATAGGCGTGCACGTGTGTGGGGGTGATCGTGTAGTGTTGTAGCGGTGATGTATATTTGTGTGTCACCGTATCGCGCAAGCAATGCACTCAAGGGCTCCCTACCGAGGGATCGAACCTAGGCTTGAGTCGCTGCCGTGGGAGGCCTAATCGGGTGTGTGGGAGCGAAATTAACCCCAGACCACGGCGGCGTGATCTGTGGTTACGCGCGCGTGGGCGTGAACACGCTCTGTTTCGAGATACAGGCTGGTACTGATCGTTCGCTGACGTGATTGAATCAGGAGGGTCGGTAAAAATGTGTCGCGGACGTCTTTTATAACGCGCAGCGTTAGGTACAGATTCATAGGTTGCGGCGGATACCACTAACGGACTGGGATGATTCGCGGCTTTTTCAAAATAACTAATCGTAAGTGATTTTACGTACGCCCAGATAGAAGGGATCTCTAGGTCTCTATGTAGATCGACTCTCCGGATGTACCACGGAGCACCGGTCACTTTACGTAAAACACAATTTTGGAGAATCTGCAACTCATCAAAGTTATCTTCGGACATATGTGCAAAAACAGGGCAGCTATATATGTCATCACGGGACGGATACACGTCTTATACAAAGTGAGCTTGTGTCTGAGGGACATCTTATTCTTATGACAAAGCAACGGATGGAGGCGACCCAAGACCATAGTGGCTTTGTTTCGCACTCTGTCTATATGTGAATTGAACTTTAAATGTCTATCTAGTGTAACACCGAGATATTTGACCTCTTCGACCCAAGGGATATCGATTCCGTATAGCCTGATTGGCTCAATTTTATTAGCGCGTTTCGTGGGATCAAAGAGTATTGTGGCACTCTTATCGGGATTAACTTCTATGCGCCATCGTTTGGGAGGAGTTCAGTGACATACACACGTACAGAAAGAAATAATATACATAGATATCTAAACAAACTTACCAACAATACTTATACAGGTTCAGTTCATAAATATGTCTTTCCGAATGCATAACACATTTTTTTCCGTTCTATATATATACACAATCGACATATATATATATATATATATATTTTTGTTAAAGGGGGGAAAATCCTGCATCGGATACGCCTCACGTTGCCGGGGGACAATGTGAGGGTTATACCAGACTCTTACTGGCTAAAAACCCCCCTGCCGCTCAGCGCGAATGTGTGGACCAGGATGCGGGTGCACGATCAGCATTCTTCCACTATCCTGGCCACGCGCTTGGGTGCCCGCAAGATGGTAGTGCGGGACCCTCCTCTCAGGGAGAGAGATGTCTCTCCCCAGGCTTCTGTGTCGAAGCGGCGGCTGAGACCGTGCTTCACGGCTCGGGCCTTCTCTTCACGGCGACCGACGCCCCCGCATCCGCCGCCAGAAGGCGTGTTATGGAGGCATTAGGTGGAAGCGGCCACCTCCCCTCCTTCGACGTCCTGTCCTCCTACGGCGAACCACAGGAGCCTCAGGGTTAAGCTCTCGTGCTCTTTCAGCCTCCTCCTTCTGCCGAAAGACATCTTCACAAAACGAGACGACAGCGCGCCATGATCTCTCGCTGTCGACCATAACAAGTAACAGATTCGGCAGGGAGAGATCACAGTCCACCACTGCCATCAACTCGCTCCGTTGGTCAGCCCACGCCGGGCACTCCTTGAGAGTATGAAGTGGGGAATCCACATCACCCGTGTCACAATGGTGGCAGTTCGGCGTCACCTCCCTCCCGGCTATCTGGTGCAGATACTTGCCAAAACAGCCGTGACCGGTAGGCATCTGCACCAGCCGGAAGGTCAGCGCACCGTGCGGTCTCTCCAACCATTCTACCAAGATGGGGCGGATGGCTTCCACCGTCCACAATCCCGCCCTTGCCGACTCCAGGTCCTCCTTCCAAGCCAGCGTTACCATCTGTCGCCAAAAGTCTCGCTTTGCCTCCAGCTCCCTGGGTGAGATACTTTCGCCCCGGGAAACACAATCGACATATATTTTATAAGCTCTTATTTACTGAATTTCCAATATCCAGTGGAATTCCAATTAAGTACGTATAATATAGGCCAGGCATAATTCTATTATTAATTGCAAAGATCACTACCAATAATCAATTACTATAATTAAAATTATCATGGTACCAGATAAACTATCCAAACTGAATATTGCTAATTTGCAAAGTGGTGATATTCATTAGCGGTTACCATTGTCTTTGTTAACTATAAATAACTCCATACAAGTTATTAGTCACCTATTTTAATAAAAGGTACGTAGGAACACTTGCCTCTGTAAAATGCGGTGCCATACGACAGTGACTCATTGTAGGGGGTGGGTTCTCCTCCCACTTCTTACTTTATTAAGTGTAATAATAAAGGATATAAAATTGGTTTGAGAATATATTATGTGCCTGTATATTTCAGGCGGTAGTAATGCTCTCTTTCCTTTTTTATTCCACATTTTATAAAATTGTACACGGATTGCTTTCGTACATTCCGAGGCTAAAAATATTTGAACTGACTAAAAAGAACCATAGCATTAGATATGCCCTCTATATACTTTGATATCATGTAGTCCGGTGAAGCTGTTAAGACCTTGCTGGGTCAATAGCGTAGTCATTTCGAAAAAAAAAACTGATATCATACAAATTTACTGATAATATATAAAGTATTTTATTTATTTATTTATTTAAGATCCACAAAACTGAGCTCAGTGAACATAAATGGACACGAACTCTACTAAAGGTGAACACGACATGTATAAATTAACAAGTCAATAATATGTTATCAAAAGTAAAATTAAATTAAATTAAATTAAACATTTAAATAAATTATTTTTCTAGTTGAGGCCAAAGAAACATTAAAAAATATATCAAATTTAAAACGTAAACTATTACAAAATGAAAGCATACGTAACATACTTAGTAACATTTAACTTATTGTACAATATCCTAAGATTCAATGCGTTTTTTTTTTTTTTTCGAAATTACTACGCTATTGACCCAACAAGGTCTTAACAGCTTCACCGGACTACGATTCAATGCGTTAACGTGTTGGTAATAGTATGGTTTACATTTTGTCACGACAATTAATGCAATTGAACTTATACAATATAGATGTTTTGAATGTTTTACAAATAATAAGTATACTATTTTGATTACGAGTAAGTACTGCATTTATATTTTACTGACAGACGCCTGTCGAATGAAGAAAAAAAAAAGTTGTTGGTAAAGTCGGTTTATGGACGATGATTTTACATGATAACGTATAAAGATAAGAAAACATTAATGAAAAATTTCATACTTTCATGAATTGCATAATTCTATTTTTTTTCCAACTAACTACGTTATTGACCTAGCAAGGTCAGCTTCACCGAACTACTGTTCTATATACATAGATAGATGTATCACAAGCCGAACTTAGACCGATCGCTCCTCTCTGTCGCTTGTTCCGCGTTATCGATTGCACGCTCTGCTCAGACGGAACGTGACAACGAGTCATGCTATTTCGTACGTGCAGCCGGCGCTCATCGATTTATAAGACGTTGTCACGTCAATCAATTTTTTGACCAATTATAAAAAAAAACCGTTTCCTTTATTTTTAATGTGAAGTTACACTCCAACAGATCAGTGGATCTTTGTTAAACTTATATTCAGTTTTTTTTTGTACGAATTACTCTTAAACTTAATTAAGTACAGAGTTGTCTATACTAATATTATAAAGAGGTAAAGTTTGTGAGTTTGTGATGTTGTGACGTTGTAGGGGGTAAACTCAGAAACTACTGGTCCGATTTGAATAATTTTTTCAGTGTTATATAGCTCATTCGTCGAGAATGGTATATCATCACGCTAAGACCAATAGGAGCGGAGCACAGATGAAAAATGTTTTAAAATGGGGATGTTTTTTCCTTTTGAGAACGCGAACGAAGTCGCTGGCAGACGCTAGTATTTAAATATATTTAAAGTGACACAGTGCCTAAAATATGTATCTATTGGTTTTGATATTTACTTGTCAGCTACAGTGATAGCACATTCTTTTTATTTTTAGGAATCGACTTCCATGCGTTGGAGTTTCACCAAAAACGTGTGTTGTGTATAAATAAGCTTTAAGTTATAGACTATCGAACATATTGGTTATTTTCGATAATCTTACGGTTGAATAAAAGAAAAGAACGTGAACTGAGTCGGTGTATAGGCAGCGTTTTATCAAAAAAGAGTATTTACTGTTGTAACTGTCTTATAGTAATTTCAAACCGCAAACTTTCGAAAAGCTATTTGCAATTATCTTGATAACTAAGTAATGATTAGCGGTTGGAAAAGAAAACAGGTTTGTAGGTGTAGTCACTGAAGCTGGTCTTATGCGAACGCGGTCTCTCTTAAATAAACTAGGAAAAATTAAATTTGAGTGGTAGGACAGTCATGCCCGAATGTATGATGGCCACTAATATTTCTATATTTACAATTACCGTCAACTGCAGTGTAATATTTTGCTAAGATTCTATAAGAAACACTGGAATTCTCTATATTTATATTTTTGAGACAGTTCGTACCAAAAGTTTTTAGTTATTTTGTAACTATAATAAATAAAATAATACAATCATAGTTTATATATTACGTCACTAAATGGAAGTAAAAAAATACATGTAATAAATCAATAGAGCTTATGTTTAACAGGAAGTAAACGTACAAATCAGAGATTTCATTTGATTTTCAATATGAATTCGACATTTCATTAATTAAATAAGTATAATTTGATTCAAAGAAAAAGGCGTAGGTAAGATATATTTTAATGCATTTGTGTTCTTTGTGGAGTTTAACAAGTTTTTTTCTCGAACTGGCTACGCTATATTGGCCTAACAAGGCCTTAAAAGCTTCACAAGACTACTATACACCTTCAATACAGAATAATAACCTAAAAATCTTTTAAGTCTAAAATTTATACATTTTATAAGCTGCTCTTATACTAACAGTCGTATTCCTTATTCTGATCACGTATCCAGTTCGCACGTGACATTCTCGTATTTAAATAATATGCTAACATGGAGCCAAGTTGAAATTGAAAAATAATTTCTAAGATAATTTATTTACGACCATTCGTATCCGTTACATGTCTGTTTTATTTGATAGCCCATAAGATTTACTATTCAGAAATGTCTTCAAAAGCGATAGGTTATTATTATTTATGAAATGGAACCCTCGACAAATTGGAACAGGCGTATAAGTTATTACTGAAATATATTTATTTATTGAGAAGTGAGGGGTATAGTAGTAATAATGTATAGAAGAATTAATTTGAAACTACAAAGTACAATGTAAAACAAATAATGTCTTTACAAAAATACAATTACATTTTTGTGGCCTTGACAAATCATTGATATATTTGAATGCTTTTTGAGCGTTACTAATGTAGTAATTAACAGAGCGTAGATATATTTCCGATTACGAAACAGTCCTTTTTTAAAAGGTGTTGATATACCTAAAATCAATTGTTAGTATATTGCCGTGATAGAATAGATTGAAACTTAGATACGTGTTATAACTAAGCTCTAATATATTTCCCTGTTTCACATAAAACATTGTGATGAAACTATAACATAATAACATGTTTATTATGCCTGCTTTTTCATGCCCTCAAGTTGAAAATATGGCACTCAATCACCTGTAGTAGATATGATCTCTTCATTTGAAAGTCGGCTCTTCCACGATACTGTACTATTGTAATGAAACACTAGAAGATATGTTTCTTATTTTATGAGTCGTAGTCCGGTGAAGCTGTAATGACCTTGCAAGGCCAATAGCGTAGTCAGTTCGAGAAGAAAAAAACTTATTTTATGAGATACTAACTTATGCTTTTGAATTCGTGAGCGTTACTTTAGATTTTGTAAATAAATTACAGCCTGTGTTACCTACGCGGTAATTTTTAAAACGGTTAAGTTTTTTTTTAGGTTTTTATTTCGAAATACAACACCATACCCGTGTTATAAAATAACTTATACTATACAACAGTTAAAGCCAAATTTGTCCATTATAACAAAAAAAAAATCATCTCATGTTTCTTCTTATAATGATTAATACCCATAGTATAGAATATACCAGATTAGGCCCCCCTCGGCAGCGACTCAAGCCTAGGTCCGTTCCCTTGGTGTGTAGCCATTGAGTGCGCTGCTCGCGCGATACAGTGACACAAAATCTTACATCACTGCTACAACACTACACGATCACCCCCATACACGTGCACGCCTATACGCTTACACATGGAAGTGGAAGGGTTTTTTTTTACTTTATCGAACTGAAAAAACTCAAATTTTCCGATAAAAAATACATGGAGGGGTTGTTGAGGCGTGTATGCTTGGTACACATATGCGTCTCAACAACTCGAACATATATGAATAGTTAGCTAAGTTAGGTCGCGAGTTTGCATGCAACAGCCAAGCCGAAGTGTGCCGTGCACCCTTGAGCTAGTTGGCCAAATAAAATCGGCTGAGCGCCTTAAGCGCTCGCCTTAGTAGTTCGGTGAAGCTGTTAAGACCTTGCTAGGTCAATAGCGTATACAATTCGAAAAAAAAGAAGTATAGAATATTTTGCGATGTGACAATTATATTTAAGGATCGAAATGTAAATGGATAGTAATAAGTAATCGTAATTATAGAGTTTATTTATCACCTTTGTACGTTTTATCATTTATTACCTCGTCCTTGTTCGAAAATGAAACGGGCTATACACTGAGACACGGGCTTAGACGGCTTATTGTAATAGGTTTCGTCTGGCTGACATTGATCCAGGCGCGGCCTTTACGTAACTTTGGGATGGTCGCGGTGGGTTGCTTTTACCGAGTAACTGCGTATATTCGTGTACCGATTTCGGTATAAGATAATTTGAAAATATTTTCTATGTTCTAACATCTTCTAAAATATTTCTGAATATTAATAATAATTCGAATTAGTAGATGTATATCTTAAATGCTATTGTAAATGTTGTACTTAATATTCATATGTAACGTTGAAAATTTTTTCATACTAACTGTCGCATAGGTTCTACTAATTAGGAAGATATAACCTAATCTTCCTGTTATAATTCGACCATGTAATGAAGCAGAATAGCGATTGATAACGGAATGTTAATCTATCAATTCACTCACTTTTTTATATGGGTTTTTTTATGTGAAACATTTATAGGCGAGGGTAAACCCGATTATTGCCGTGGCGATACTGGCCGTGGTGTGTGTGTGAGACGTGGCGACGTGATGCCATGCGCAAGCGACTGTAAACAATCTCTCTTGTCGCACTGAGCTCGGATACCTATAGTGTTGTAATTTGAGATTCGTCCGATTCGAATAATTTCGATATTTCCCGTGACGACTCAAGTTTTTACCCATTGTTGAAGTGTACATGCAGTATACCACACAGTACATATAGTCGGATTTAATTTTTATTCATATAGATTAATAAAAAAATAATATTACTATCAGCCACTGAGATCCGCTGCCAAGAGATGTCCAAGGGCGGGTTGGCGTATGAGGTGATCTTGGCTGAGCCAGTGGGCGTTCCGGTACCACGTCGCGCTGACTCACCGGAGAAGACACCTTCAGTCGAAGAGATTCAAGAGAAACTGAAGGCCGCTGAGGAAAGGAGACGTGTATGTATTAAATATACCAACGTATAAACACTAAATTTTTTTAAATCTGATCTTAGGCCCTGATGAATAATAATTTTAAATTAAGTAACTGTGATAAGAGCTAAACCCATTCAGCTATTTAATATCCAAGTTTAGTCAAAGTTTGAAAGAATGATGTAGTGTTTGCTAATCAGCAGGATTTCTCAAATTATAGATGAGTAAAATTTTGACATGTGATTACGTTTTCTAAATACTTTCAGCTATTGAAGTTTCTTTAAGTTTACGAATTGCAATTGAATTGTCCTGCAAGGTCTTATGCTATGTGTAATTTAAACTAGTAACACTATTGGCTAACGTTTCATGAGAAAACCTGAACCTGAGAAATGTTCTTGTAGTACCACTATATGTACATATATGGCAAATATAGAACCGTTGATTTATTAGAGTTTGAAATCGTCAATACGTCGCCATGGAAAGAAAAATAAAGATTCCTAGATGAAGTAATTTAATCTATACTAATATTATAAAGAGGTAAAGTTTGTGAGTTTGTGACGATGTAGGGGGTAATCTCAGGAACTACTGGTCTGATTTGAAAAATTCTTTCAATGTTCTATAGCTAATTTATCGAGAATGGTTATAGGCTATGTATCATTACGCTAAGATTAATAGGAGGGAGCACCAATAAAAATGTTTAAAAATCTGTTTTTTTTTTCTTTGAGAGCTTCCACTGCGTGTTAGCTTTAGGCCAAAGTATCTATTCCACGCGAACGATGTCGCGGGCAGAGGCTAGTTATCGTATATTTTAAAATCTTTCATTCGTATTTTAGAACTTGGAGGCGAGCAAAATGGCTGCTATTGCTCAAAAAATGGCGAAGATCGAAGAGGCTTCTCGCATTCGCAGCGAGCAAACAAACAACTTTATTTCTACAACAAAGGAGGCGCTCGATGCGAAGATGGAAACACATGAGGAGAAGCGCGAGGCGTACATTAACGAACTGCGCGCGCGTCTTAAGGACCATCTTGAGGGAGTCGAGAAAACCAGGCGAGTTTTTTGAAATATTTTACTTATTATTTTGGTTTTAAGACTTATATTAGTACGAAATATCACCCAGAATCTATCACTTTACCTACAAAAATATAAATAACAGTCATCACGTTACGACCGATAAGAGCGGAGCAACAATGAAGAATGTTTAAAAATCGGGGTTTTTTTGCCCCTTGAGAGCTTCCGCTGCCTGTTAGCGTTAGCCCAAAGGATCTATTCCACGCGAATGAAGTCGCGGGCAGAGGCTTGCAGAAGAACTTTCTAAATCATCATTCATTATTTAGTGTCTTGATATTTTTCAGTTTTGTTGGCCAATTTCATTTTCTGATGTGATTGATAACTCATGTATTATAATTCTAAACTTTAACTAATTTAAAGACCATTAACGCCCTTGCGGCTCCCCTGGTGTTGCAAGTGTCTATGGACGGCGGTGATCACTTAGCATCAGGTGACCCGCCTCTTCGTTTGCCCCCTATAATATAAAAAATGGCGCGTTTGTTAACAGATTGACACTGGAACAACAGACCGCGGAGGTGTACAAGGCTATTGAAGAGAAAATGAACACCGCCGCCGATAAACGTGATGAGAACATTAAGAAGATGCTCGACCGTCTCCGTGAACATGTATGTTCATCTCATATGTACTAATTGGTCTTAAATATAATTAATTTAATATTATCAAATAAGCATTAGTTCCGAAGAGATGGTGCTATTCTTTAGCAATAAAAGTTCGAATCTTCGCATATTTGTATATATCAACGTAGATTTTCCAAAAAAAAAAAAAAACGGTTTTGTCAAATTTCATTATACAAAATTAATTAATGTCGATCCGATTATTTGATTACCATAAAATGTTCAGAACTGTACGCGTAAATTACAAGGAAATATTTAATACAATTAAACATAGCTTATACTTAATAAATGGACCTATAAGAAACTTAAGCATAGATTCTATTAGTGAAAGGATTTTTGTGGTCAGTGAAGAATCAGAAAGAGAAATCTCAAAGATTAATGAAGATCAGTGAAACTTAAAAGAAATAGTATAAAATTATGCAACATTTGCAGTCCGTTTGAAAGTCCTTTTTTAAACAATGCTGGCTCAGTTGTTATCGTGTTCGGGATACGTCGATCGAAATAGGTTTGAATCCTTGTGAATGAGGGAAATATCGCAATGGAACCAGAGCATGGTGGTAGGGCTTATTCTAGGGACCCATATGGCTATTTACCACCCTCGAGTTGACAATCTGTCACCATGCATATAGATGCATGGTGACAGATATAAGTACGAGGTCTGTTCAAAAAATACACGGACTGAGGTCATAAAAAAATGCAATTTCTTTAGAAGTTACACCTCTGAGTCCCCTTCAAAGTACTCTCCTTCCCGATACACACACTTATCCCAACAGTGTTTCCACTTGTTAAACAGTCCTGGAACCCTTCTTTTGTGTGTTGGTCTTTCAGCTCCTCGGTCACATTCGCCTTAATCTTTGAAATCATTTCAAATCTTCTTCCTTTGAGGTTTTTTTTTAGTTTTGGGAACAAGACGAAGACTTGATAAGAAGTTCTGAAACCAACCCGCGCAATTGAACCAGTACGTGTATTTTTTAAACAGACTATGTATGTTCCCGCATCTGTACTTAAGAGGCAGCTCCCCTCTTGGTTTAGCGTGTTTGCCATTATACACAAGATCTTCATTTAACATCAGGTGGGATTATGATCAAGACACCTATGCGATATTATTATAAAAAAGTTAAATACATATTAAATACTTACTTTAAAATGGTTTCGTATTAAACCACGCTCGTCCCCGTCAAGTTCGCGTTATCCTTTTTTCGCAAGTCTAACCTAACCTAACCAAAGTGAGACAAAAGAGCAAGATGGCGCGAACATTCAGCGAGCGCGGAGCATTTAAAACGTGACTTTTTTAAAGCAAATATTCAATACGCATTTAATTTTTAGAGTACTAAAGAATCCACAATCAAATTTCATATCACGTAAAATATAAATCATTGCTTAGGAGGAACAAGTGCGCAAGGTGCGAGCTGGTAACCAGGAAAAGTTCCAGCAACTGGAGAACGCTATCCAAGAGAAACTCCAGCAGGCTGCCGACCGCCGGCTCATACTCGAGGCCGAACAGAAGGAAAAGCTCCGCAATCATGTTAGTATCACTTACTTAATATATGCCACAAACAGATCCTGTCACGAGTCGTGAGCAAGAAACGATTTCGATGATGGTTACTTCGCGTTTATGTGCTGCAAGTGACCCGTAAACCTGAATAACCAATGATGAAATGAAAACTGAATGACTGAAATTACATGGGCATATTATGTTGGGTATATGACAACTACACCGTGATTACCACCATATCAACACAGTTCCATAATACGCCTGCTAAAATTTAATGCTCCTAACTCATAATGGAAAATATTCTTTGTATTCATATTCTTTGTTTGTGTTGAACAGTCATGATCATCATTTTTAATCATTATTTTGTTTTAACCATAAGCATACATTATGTTATTTAAATCGAGCATGCTTCTTGTTTTATTTTAATTTTTTTTTTGTTCATTCCACAAAGAATATAAAGCTCGCTGAAGTTCGTTCCGCGGCAACAGCTAAGGTTGAGGAGATTACAAAGGACATCGAGACCAAACTCACCGCGGCCGAGCAGAATAGGGAAAAGGAAATTCAGAAAAAATTGGATTTTGTTAAGAAAGAGGTTTGTTTGATGTAAAATAGCTAAGTTTTACAAAAAAAAAGAGCAAAACTTCGTGTATTGTTTAAGTATAAAACCATTTCATATTACTAACTCGATATAAAAAACTTAAATAAAAAACTAAGCACTGTATCTGAATTGAATGTATAACATTATTGTTGTCAGATACAATTTATTTTCTATTCAGTGACAGACGAAATAAGGAAACCCCCACATTAATTCTAAAATAAAGACCATAACATGCCTTATGCGAACAACCTATTAGAAATTTAAATAGTATGTAATTTTACTTAGATACGAGGCCGCTTTTTGGTTTATGATTTTCTTCTGGTGAGCTTGACAAGGCTTCTATTAGAGATTTAATTATTTAATGATTCCATCGTGCTATCCTTACTAATAATGTTATTATATGCGAATGCATTTTTTCTACGCTTTCACGCCTTAACTACAAAACCTGATGATGATTTCATGAAATTTTATACACACATTGTCATGGGTACAGAAAAGGAAATTACTCTTCATCGAGAAAAAAGTACCGTTCCCGAGGTCAAATCTACTATAACGAAAGCGATGCCACGGGTATAAGCTATTATAGAATTATGCCCTAATGATAATACCGTTCACTTTCAGGAGCGACGCGCGGAATTGGTTAGGCAGAATAAGAGCGCGCGCACCGACACCTCGGCCGCGCCCACCTCCGGTTAAACTTGTGGATTGGGAGAAGCGCGGGCGCGGCTTTACTGCGGGAGCACCCCGCGCTCGCCCGCGCTCTCACGCGCCTCCACGCGCGCCCGGACCGCCATGCACCGACCAACCGCACGCACGCACGCACCGCCCACACGCACGCATCTATCGCATGCACGCATCGACCGCATGCACGTACCGACCGCACGCACGCACCGACCGCACGCACGTACCGACCGCACGCACGAACTGACCGTACGCGCTTTGACCATAACCCATACCCATAAAGTTCTCTTCGAATACACTGGTCATACGCTTATTCGCGTGACACAAAATATACAGCCAGGTGCGTCTATTTAAAATTCATTAACACAATATAACTACGTCATATATTTGATTCTTTAACATAGTTTAAATGTTCTACAAAGGCCCTAGACCACTGGAACATACACGCTTAAAATTAGAATTTAGACATGGATGCCATAGAGGTATAAGATTTGTTCCGGTTTTTAAAGTAGTCGGTAATGGTAGAATATTCTTTCTAATGTCATCATGTATTTTGAAAATTATATAAATATGGTGAAATTGTGGGTCCATCGATCTAAATGGTCCCTACGTGTGTGAGGCTTGCGGAAACAGTTAAAAAGAGAAACACGTTATTAAATGGTTGAATTTTGTGATTTGTCAACAGTTTATTGTCCATGTACACTAGTAAAGTACGGAACAGAGAGAGAGGCTATAGAAATTTATACATTTCAATTTACTAGTATGTACAGACCTGTAATATCATATAAAAACCATAATGATATGTTCCAAAGAGAAAACTGGTACTCATAAAAGTTTAAATTGCATAGCTTTTCGAGTAGTTAGAACAGAGCAGTTACTAACCCCTTATATATGTTTAAAATTTCAATCTAGGGTGATGGAGTTTGTGGTTGGTCCAATATAGAAGGAAAAGTTAACATCATAAGTCGTGGAGGCGCTTAAAATCCGATCTTGCTTCGGAACTGTGACATGTTGAAATATTGTGATAAAGTAGTTGAATAAAACTTACTTTGAAAAACAATTCTCTCAATATTTATGTTACATCGCCGAACGCGCTTGTAGTTTTACTAAACATAAAAATCCCTTGTGAATGTTATATATGCTTAAGTGATATTCTTTATAATTTTTATTACTTATATAAATAACGTATTTTTTGCCTTATTCATTGATAATGGCCTATAAAATATTGCCTTAGACGTGATCTCAAGCGGAGGGAACTTTTAGTACTCCAACAAGATTCTTAACTCTGATTCTATATTTTCACACTAAATGCTTTGGATTACTAAAAGTTGCTTAGTTAATAATCGGTTCAATTGTGTTTTTATTATTATCATTTAATTTTACTGTATTATTAAAAAATGTTATTGTATGTGCATTGCTGAAATAGCTTTATAAAATATAGGTAATGTTGGATTTCTTAAGCGAGAGCTGGAGCGGGCGATATAAGGTAGTCTGGTGAGGAAATATTCCTAATCGTTAGTTATAGAGTTATATCAATATTTTTAATGTATATCATACGCAGCAGTATTTTTAGGATATCTAAATTAAGTTTTTCGTTTTCGTACCATAGATAAATTCACGTTAAGCTGTCCTTACATGTCATGGTTATTTGTCGTTTTGTCTATGGCTGCGGGAGGTCGCCGTTACTTATTATTTGTGGCTACCATATGATCACAGAAAGGTTTTTTATTGCACGAATTTGATGTACCTAATCAAAGTCATCATTGTTTGAGAAATTATTATGATGGAAACCGGTTCATAATACTACACGTCAGGAAAAGCAATCGCATTGAAATCTGAAATTCTTGTCACCGGTGACCATATTAAACATTTTCTCAACGATTGTTATCAGTAAATTCAGTAGTAATTATTTTTTGGTATAATTACTTTGAAAATTAATGTTTAATCGACAGTTAGTTTATTGTAAACATTGAAAGTGCCTCAATAAATTTCGTAAATTGACCCTTTGATTATATCAATTTAAAATATAAAAACTGATTTTTATAGCGATTTAGAATTTTTTTTTAAAGGTAGTTGGGCAAGGACTTCGGGTCGCGGACGTAAATGGTGTGTTGGACACAAACAGCTTCTGTGATGTTTTTGCTATAGTGATATATCGATTATTCGGTTAGGCACAAATTATATCGATTTAAAAGTATTTCGATACTGCGTTTGGCGGGTTGTTCGGTAAAGGAAAAGCCAGGAGACAGAGACATGGTGAGAGTAAGAATTCCAATATTTTATAAGATATTTTTGCCATTCGTTTAATATCGGTCTCTCTTTACGTCGATGATATGATAATAAATTGTATATAATGATAAGAGGTGATTGCTTGGCGCGTGGAGCGCGACGCGGGGCGAGTCGCTTGCCTGCTTCTGACTCTATATTACTAATGCTAATATGAGTAAGTGAACTAGGTATAAGAAACTAGCTTGTTTTTCGGTAAAGAAGTGAAAACCTCTGACCAATTTGCCCTGGGTATTGTGTAGCCTTTTAGAAACGTCACGATCGAGACAAATCATGTATAGCGATGCAACATTGTAGCTTTGAAATGTTTTATTTCTTTTCGAAACTTTTGCATATGAATAAGTCATGCTCCAATCTCTTATTATGGTGTTATTATAATTAATTTTATATTTCATTAATGTGATTAATGTGCTTCAGTTTGTGAGGTATAAGGAAATTGCTGTTTGAAGTGCAGGCAACTTTTGTAGTTTCATTGTCGTATTAAATAAAGTCATCATACTAATAAAGTACGTTGTTTTCTTTTCCTATATCTTTACCACACTATAAATATAATAACATTTAAGGACGCGCTCTCAATTTTCGCGCTTAAATTTCGGCAACGAGTCACTACTAGACGTACATAGATCACGCACGCACAGACAACTGATAACCAGGTGGACACATTACTCACTATAAACGACTTTGATACTTTTATAAAAAATATTATAGTTTTTTTTTGTATTAGTAACATTATACTTTTTAACCGACTTCGAAAAAGGAGGAGGTTCTATGTTCGGTTGTATGTATTTTTTTTTATGTATGTTAATCGATATCTCCGTCAATTGTGAACCGATTTTAATGATTCTTTTTTTGTTTGATTCGGCTATACTCCAAGGTGGTCCCATATAATATATAATAAAATATTCAACCCCTAAGGGGGTGAAATATCGTTTATTTGATTTTCACCCACTTCGTGTCTACGTATATTCCTGTACTTGAAACCGATTTCAACAATTTTATTTGAATTACCGAAACCTGGGAATAGGTGTTCTTCAAATTAACAAAAAATCCAACCATAAGGGTTGAAAATAAAGGTATGAATAAAGCTTATATGAATAAATGAACTTCCCCATAAGCTAAATTTAATGAAAAATTGGAACAAACTGTTGTAGTGATCCAAATATCATTTAATCAATCCTGATTTGATCATGAAAATTGAGAAATTGGAATGGAACTCCTCAACGGCTTACAGCAGCTATCTTATGTTTGGGTACATATGACTCGTTTGATCAGGACTTACATGTGGGGTTATGACTGTTGAGGCAATTCCCGTGGAACGGACATTAGGAAAGATGAGGTTCTGAAATTCGTTCACAATCAACCTAATTTGACCAGTTAAATCTAGTACGGTGTAATATCATGTTTGTTTGTCAAGTTATGAACTTATTTTATAATTAATTAGAACCAGATAAATATATTTATATACACTAAAAATGGAAAAATAAAAATTTTTACAAAAAAAAAATTGAACCGACTTCGATATCAAAACCCATACGGCACTGAAAAGTGAAAAATAAATACATTATTAATTCAACCAAATGAAATAAAATATGAATATTTGCGCTACCTAATAATATATTGGAAGTCGGTGCCAACCGAAATTTCAAATTTGTTGCAGGTAGAAAAGTATATTACATTATACTTATATGTATATATATAGAGTGGACTTCGTACCTATGTACATATGATTTTCGGTTGGCACCGACTTCCAATATATCTGTAGGTAGCGCAAAAATTCATATATTTGATTAATTTAATAATATATTTATTTTTTACTTTTCAGTGCTTTATAAGTTTTTGATATCGAAGTCGGTTCAATTTTTTTTGTAAAAATTTTTTGTTATATGTTATTTCATAGTGCGGGATCAAATTATCATTTTTCAAGGTCATACTCAAGCATCTAGTCACATAGTGTCAGATTAAGGTTTTATTGCTCAAGGGCCTGGTGAGGAGGTGTATCATGTTAGCAGTATCCTAGTACCCATAGTCGCTAAATACATCAACTTTGTACTCACGAGTTTAGTATGATAATGTAGTTTATTTATTGTATTATTAGGCCGAGTCTATAAGAGATCCAGTACAGGATCATAGGCCTATTTTCGACATAATCACAACGTCAAGCCACGACTAGACAAATTTCAAGAAACGGACTATCTATTATTTTGACATACTACAAGAATTTTTCTCAGGTTCAGGTTTCTTGCCTTGTTTTCCGTCAGCCGATAGTGCTATCAATTTTCATTAGTAATTAGTAAATGTACACAAATTCCAAAAAAATCGTTACTACAAGGTTCCCGAAATTGCTGATATCGGATTGATATTTCACCGGTAAAACCAATTGACTACCATGAATTCCCTATGTACACGTACGAGTACATATACAAATATAAATATGTCTTCTATACATACACTGAGCGTTACATTCCTGGGCTTATCAGATTTATGTGGAAAAAATATTGCAAGTCAATAATAAGTAATTAAATACATTTCAATCCTATCAATAGAAATTTCCATGTCCATGTCTGTTTGTCAGTGCACTTATTAGTGCTAAAGTATAACACTTATGATAAAATATTTAAAAAAAGCATAAAGGCATACCACGAGATAGCATTTAGTCGTTGTTTCATTAATTCGGCTTATTCTGTCAAAATATATAGTTAATCGAATGAAGACATGAGTCAAGTATGAGAGAAAAGTAAGTAATGAATGATCTCTGCCTCATTGAAAATCCTGGTTATTTTATAGAATACTAGCTGACCCGGGCAACTTCGTCTGCGCTAAATCGATTATTACCTGTTTCACTTGTACGTTTAAACGGAAAAATTCTTAATAAACCTAAAACACGATTGCAGCGACATCTACCGTTTTTAAGTGTAAATCTGAACTATGCAGGGGCTCACTCAAATGTATACCCAGTTGGTATGTGAGAAATCTTTAAAAATAAGCTTACAACCCGTTCGCAGCATCACCTACCGGGTCCAATTAAAATAAAAACCTACCTACATATGTTGTCGATAAATGTCTTCCCAGTATTGGTGGTAAATTATTTTTTGCCGATTTACTATTGAACTGTTGAAAATATATATTTGCCAAAATAAACATTATCTATAATACTGAGAGATAATATATACATAGATTATCTTTCTAACGTTAAAAAAAGTTCAAAATCGGATTGGTAGTACCAAGGATTCCCTGAATAGAAAACGTTAAAAATATGAAATATGGCTTAAATGTTTAGCTAAGATGTCTGTTATATATAGCACAGAGAAAATTAACCAAAATTCATCAAGAATTTCATTGAATACATATATTTGTCCTTCGTCCGTTATCCTAAAGAACCTCTTGCTTTTTTAATGGACAGTAGCCTATGCAATCCAAAAGCCAATGCAATCTTGTAATATTAGTTATCCCTTTGTCAAGTTTCGTCAAAATTGAATCAGTACTTCTAGAATGATACGTGTTCACAGGGACAGATAGACAGACAAAAATTGTAAAAATATTCTTTTTAGGTTTTATACCGATAACAAATAATTATAACATAATAAATATAACAAAGTCTGTCCCGATTAAAATTTTCAAAAAATATCTAATGTACATATTTGGGCTTGTTACAGTTTTATTATAGATTTTATATATAAATGTATAATAGAGGTCTGCTGTCGTATACGCATCATCCGAAACCTATAGAGATGTAAATGAATAACATTGTTTACAAAGAAATTATGTAATCAAAGTATATTTTATCTTGAGTTTTTTACATGTTATTCTACATATATAAAATATATTGTTGTTATTATAATTATAATATAATTAACAACCGAGACAAAGTCGCGAGTACCATCTAGTTTATAGATATTACCTAACCTAAATATAAAACACTGCTTCAAAATTCGTTACCTTTTCAAAATTATTAAGAAGTTTCGTGAAGTGTATAAGTACACGTATAGCGATGTATTTTTCTAAAGCAATCCGGTTTAGAGCGACGTAGACAACCAGTCGCTAAGGCGCTCGAGCGCGGAAATACTCTTTGGCGCGGAATGAACTAAGTGATTTCTTATTCAACGTCGTTTTGTTAATCGAATCTAATTGAAGGAAATAAATTGCACCTTATTCTCTAAGTGCTAAAATCTACATAACTCCGAGAAAGTGGTGAAATTTTGTTTAAAATTTATTGATTATTTTTCTTAGATATGGTAAAGATATCTTAAATATTATTTCGGTGCACTAAACTTGACTATATGAAGCATAAGAAGGTATTTTTTTCTTATTAAGAAAAATGTAAATTTACTAAGATTTTCATACCGAAAAGCAGGCTGTTTTGCGCGAGGGGACTACGGAGAATTGTTTTTTTTTTAAATGAAAATCTATTAATTTTAAAAGATCATCATCCATACGTCATTGTTAAAAGTTCAATATATCTGTAGTTAGTTGTTATGTTTACCAAAGTTCAATAGTTTTGTTGTAATTCCTACCGGAAAACAATGAAAATGGACCTTTTTTGAGAGCGCGTCTTTAATGCAATGAAATTTGATTCATACAATACACACGAAAAAAGATCAGTTACTAATTGTACATAATATCATTATTAATCAAGAAGTTCTCGGCTTTGTAGTGATTTTTCTATCTCTGTAGACTTAATGGTAAACATCTCTATGACTTATACTTGCGGGTATCGCAGCTAGGGACTAGCATTATGATACCGAACTAAGTAGGGTTATGCAATCTATATACGATTAGAAGCACCGAACAGACAATAACTTTGCTTTTGTTGAGTAAATCTTGGCATGGTGGCACTTACTACCATAGAACATTAGCTTAGGCTCTCAGTTTTCCTTACAGTGTTTCATTTAGACACGAGTTGTTAACCAAGTAATCTAAATTAGTAAAATATAGCAACAGTTTCATACTTTTCACCATTTGTCTTTGCCGTTAAAATTACTTCGTGCCGCAATTATAGTTAAAACCCTCTTAAACTCTAAATGCATAGTTATTTATAATTGATTGCATAAAACTGAAGAATTTTTATTTTTTTTATTTTTAAGAATTGTAAATAATATTACCGTCATGCTACCCTCTGTAATATTTTTTAAATAAACTATAAACGTACGTTTGAAAATTCAGTTTCACGACATTTAGGTTCAAATAAACCTAGTCTTCACTAAAGTCTATCTAATCGATTATTTTCTGACCCGTTCAGAACTCTGTAGACACTTTCATAGTTTTTCTATTTGAAATGTTTCGAGAAGAAAGAAACATTGTTCCGTGGTTTCGAGTAAATATATACTGTTCTAGAGTATGCACGACCTTGAACGTTTGAACGTATAAAGTTTGAACTTTATATTATCTTTGTCCTTCAGTTACTTCTGTGTTTATGAGATGCCTAAGAAAAGCGAAATGAATTGTGAAGGTAAGGAGAAGGTCAGACATATAAGTGCCAAAATGGCACTATTAAGTAACTAGCTAAGTGGCTAAGAAATTAATAATTTACCAAATAATAATATGATAGGTAAATATCTACTTGAATTATAATTAATTAAAAACGTATTATATTGCACGTTTTTTGTATTAACATCTTGACTGTCGTATGCTCAGAGCCCTCTATTTTTTATTGCATGGCATGGCCGAACTTAAAGCTGTATTCAGAACGGTCTAAAAATGTGGTTCGAACTATAATTAAAATAGTTTCAGAAGTTTTTACTTTAGCGTTAATGATAAATATTTATTGAGAATTGGTAACTCTAGTTATTGTTTATGAAATTATAACGAATAAACTTGTTTCTGAAACTCAATAATTACAATATGATAAATTATAAACCTCCACCACCAACGTCAACTAAATTTAATTCGTTTTGAAGAGTACTTTTTATAATTCTCCTTTATCTCAACACTCCATAGATTAGGTTTATCATTTTGAAAAACCACATACTTCTTAGAAAATACTACGCAAATTACGTATATAACCAATTTTAATAATCCTCCAAATATTAAAATAAAGTGACTGTTCTATGACGAACTTGACACTAGCAGAATTCGTATCTACGAAACGCCATTATTAAAAAGTTCAAGTTGACAGAACTTCCGCTAGGAGTATTTTTGTTCTGTGGACAAGACCCATGAAATAATAATGGACAATTGGACATTTTTGTTTGACGTATTCTTTCAACTATCAAAGTCAACCAAAGAGTATAGTAAGTATTATAGGAAAAGTCAACTATCAAGCTCGTAAGATTACAATCAAGAGACTTTATTATACTATATATCTGTTTATTACTCCATGTAAGCTTTCAAGACATCAATTTTGTGTTAAAGTAGTATTTTTCCTAAGTAATGGAAGCTAGTAGAGATGAAAATCGAAAAAAACAGAGGAGTGATGATCGTGACGAAAGAACTAGGCATTCTAAACGGGAACGGGCCCGCATTAAATCACGGTCACCAGTGGATACACGAGATAAAGGCTCTAGGCGTAAACGTAGATATTCTAAATCTCATTCACCAGAACTTCGGAAGAAACATGTTAAACAAGACAATGATGCTGAAAAAAGTGCACCAGTGAAAAAAGAAGTACCCGAAAATACTGAACGTCGCGCTAAAGAAACCGACATGTTAAACACAAGAACAGGAGGTGCCTACATACCTCCTGCGCGACTACGCATGATGCAAGCGCAAATTACAGACAAATCTTCTATTGCGTACCAAAGATTGGCTTGGGAAGCTTTAAAAAAGTCAATACACGGTCATATCAACAAAATAAATGTAGGCAATATTGGTATTATTATCAAAGAATTACTGAAAGAAAATATTGTTCGTGGAAGAGGTTTACTATGCAGATCTGTTATTCAGGCACAGGCTGCATCTCCAACTTTTACTAATGTTTACGCAGCACTTGTTGCTGCTGTAAATTCCCGCTTTCCTAATATTGGTGAATTGTTACTTAAAAGGTTAGTAATTCAATTTAAAAGAGGGTTTAAGCGTAATGATAAAGCGATTTGCATATCATCTGCATCTTTTATTGCTCATCTTGTTAATCAGCGAGTGGCACATGAGATTCTTGCTTTAGAAT
Source organism: Antheraea mylitta (assembly GCA_014332785.1). Lineage (NCBI taxonomy): Eukaryota > Metazoa > Arthropoda > Insecta > Lepidoptera > Saturniidae > Antheraea > Antheraea mylitta. The sequence goes on from JACEII010000008.1 coordinate 4,909,092, forward strand.
TGTTAACTTTATTAGTAGAAACACCTACAGATGATTCAGTAGAGGTTGCTATAGCATTTTTGAAAGAGTGTGGACAAAAATTAACTGAAGTGTCATCAAAAGGAGTAAATGCAATTTTTGAAATGTTAAGAAATATTTTACATGAAGGGCAGTTGGACAAAAGAGTCCAGTACATGATAGAAGTGATGTTCCAAGTTTGGAAAGATGGATTTAAAGATCATCCAGCTCTTTTAGAGGAACTAGAGCTGGTACCTGAAGAAGAGCAGTTCACTCATCTGTTGATGTTAGATGATGCCACTGATCCTCAAGATATTTTAAGTAAGTTATGTCATTTACAGATATTGAAAAACTATTGTTGGGCTCATAAGATTACTCATAAGAAATTAATTGGTGGAAAACACTGAAAGCCTGAAGTCATTATTTCAAGGATTTGCATCTTTAAAACTCCATTGTATTGCCTATTTATGGTCCATGACTCCTACATTGTATATTTGTATGGAATTTGCATATAGGGTTTAACATCATTGGTTACATTCTAGTTATAATCCCTCAAAAGAATAAATACTTTATATCTGGTATTGTACAAATTTCAATTTTAGATATAATGTTAGATATAATCAATGATGTTATAACTAAAAAGCTGTAGATATATTACCTACATAATATTTTGACGAAACAAATGGCACAATAACGCACACATACGTAAAGTAATACTGTAATGCCACACTGACTTAGATAAAATGTGGAAGTAAGATGGCATATACACAATATTGATGGTGAAAAAGAAATAGTTATATGTTGCTTAGATAAGGGTGGATTGATGAGGCAGCTGAATCTACCCCTTTTTAGTTAAAATATCATTGGTCGAAATATATACCTTATGAAACATAACATGCTAAACTAAAGGTATACATAATAATGACGTTAATTTCATTATTTGACATGCAATTTAAAATGTTCTAAAAATATTAACTATAAATATTCTAGATCATATTGATCATAATGATTTGTCTCTAGACTAGAATACCAGCAATCTGGAGATACATTCTTAAAGACTTTGTTTTTAACAGTAATCCTTTAAGGTTCTAATAGCGTATAATAAAAATTGAATAGAGACAAATATTAATTTCTAATTACATATTACTATCCTCTGCCCGTGACTTCGTTCGCGTGGAATAGATACTTTGGGCAAACGTTACCATGCAGCGGAAGCTCTGAAGACGATAAAAACCCTGATTTTGAAACATTCTTCATTGGTGCTCCGCTCCTATTGGTCTTAGCGTGATGATACATAGCCTATAACTTTTTCAAATCTAACCAGTAGTTTTACCCCCTACAACGACACAAACTCAGAAACTTTACCTCTCTATAATATTAGTATACATTATAGAAATTATATACTTAAATTTTCAGATGTTTTTAAATTTGATGAGAAATTTGAAGAAAATGAGCAAAAATATAAAAGTTTAAGTAAGGATATTCTTGGTTCTGATGTTGAGTCTGGTGAAGAAGATGGCTCTGCAGAGAGTGGTAGTGAGGAATCGGAAGAAGATGAGGAAGAGGAAAAGAAGGAAATAACTATAATTGATAATACAGAAACTAATTTAATAGCTTTGAGACGTACAATATATCTGACTATAAATTCAAGTTTAGATTTTGAAGAATGCGCCCACAAACTTTTGAAAATGCAACTAAAACCTGGACAAGAAATTGAGTTGTGTCATATGTTTCTGGATTGTTGTGCAGAACAAAGAACGTATGAAAAGTTTTATGGGTTGTTAGCTCAACGTTTTTGCAACATCAATCGCATTTATATAGGTCCTTTTGAAGAGATATTTAAGGATTCCTATGCAACAGCACATAGGTTAGACACTAACAGACTGAGAAATGTGAGCAAATTTTTTGCACATCTTCTCTTTACCGATTCCATTAGTTGGGAAGTATTGGACTGTGTTAAATTAAATGAAGAAGATACAACAAGTTCTAGCCGTATCTATATCAAAATCCTCTTCCAAGAGTTAGCAGAATATATGGGACTGAAAAAACTAAATGACCGTCTGCAAGATCCGTGAGTCCTGTTAAGTGTTTCAATAACTATGGTGTAAACCAGCTTATAATATTTAATTGATTTTTTTTTGTATTTCAGAACTTTACAAGAGGCATTCTCAGGTATTTTCCCAAGAGACAATCCCAGGAATACAAGATTTTCTATCAATTTCTTCACATCTATTGGTTTAGGTGGACTGACTGATGAATTACGTGAACATTTGAAACAAATGCCTAAGGTAAGAACTATTAAACATGGTTATAGAAGTAGGATAGTCAGTTTTACTCTATTTACATCAAACATAATTTTGTGACCATAAAATATGGTAATATTTCCGAAAACATAACTAGCACAAACAACATAATTTTCTCACAACTTCCTTTTGCAATTACTTAATTTTATAAAGCGTCTATGTTGTTTACTAATATTTAGATATTAGCAAAAGTTTTCAGAGAGACCAAGAATATTAAAAAAATATGACTTATAGTATTCTGTTACAATCTTTAAATCAGCTGCAAATAATTCTGGGCAGATATTTAAATTATTTGAACAGACAGGTTAGTTTTGTTATAGTTTAAATAGATTGGATCACTCAGGTATCGAGTAGACTTTTCAACACATGTAACATAAAAATACCTTAATAATTAAAATAATAATTTGAAATGTATAGATTTATTCAATTTGTAATAAATCCAGGTGTCAACCTGAACCCTTTGCAGCTCTACTTCAAGAACAGTTGTTGAAATACAATTTTTAATTTGTAATTGTTTCTTTTATTCATTATTAGAATGTTCCTGCGCCTATTGCTGACATTACATTGGCGAGTGAAGATGAATCTAGCTCCAGCTCTAGCAGTAGCAGCAGTTCACAAGAGTCCTCATCATCTAGTGACTCCAGCTCAAGTGGTATTGATTTGATATTATAATTCTAAAATTAACAATCTATGATATTTATTGATATTATACTTATTGCTTAGCCTTTTCAAAGAAATGGGATATATGTATGTTTTTTTTATATAGACACAGAAGAAGAATCCAATAAGAAGAACAAAGAAAAGAAGAAAACCAAAAAGAAAAATAAAGACGAGACACCAAAAACACCACCAGAAGATAAAACAGACAATAATGGCGATAAAGCTCGTTGGGGACATGATGGCTTTTTTGATACATATGGTAAGGATGCACGTCGAAATGAAGCTAAACAAGACAGAGATAATTTCACTCGTCCTTACGTTGTCAGAAATACCGATAAGCACAGGAAGTTTGATCAAAGGAGAGAAGCTCAAAGAGAAACATATTATGGAAGTAGACCAGAAGAAGATTCTCGAAGAAGTAGAGACGATAGAAGTTACGATCGAAACTCCGATGATAATAGAAACCGGCGTGATATAAATAAAGATAAAAATAGTAGATCAGGGTATAAAGAATCAAACGATCGTAGATACGACAGATATGAAAACAACAGGGAATTAAAAAGTAGGTATAGTAAAGATGGTGATGGTAAAGAAGATTCACAAAGGAATAAAGAAATGAGCGAGAGAAGAATTGAGAAAGAAAATGGACAAATAGATGATAACAAGCATCGCAGTAGTGGTGGTGATGAAGACAGAAACACAAATCAACGAAATGTAAAAAAAAGTCATAAAGACGAGTCTAGAAGAGACTACCATATGAAAGGAGATAAAAGGAAAACCGATAATTCGGAAAAATTGAACAGTCGCGATTTGAAAGGTAGCAGCTCAAAAAGAGATGTGTCTGGACGCTATTGGGACACCTATGTTGCAGATCAGAAAACCTCTCCACCAAGAATACGGGAAACGACAGAAAAATCACGTGAAAAGAGGGCTCGTTCTTAAACTTTGAACCACCAGTTGATTACATCTTCTATCATCTTGTAACAAATGTTATAAATGAAGTTTAATGTTAAGCATTATAAATATAGAAACATTTTAAATTGTCTTATTTTTATTATAACACATTTTCATTGAATAAGTTTATAATTTCAAAAATCGATACGTTTATTACTATAAATTCTTTTCATTAGTAGACCATAGACATTAAGAAAAATAATAGACGACTTATAGATTTGTAAACTATACTTATAAATATAGTGTTGTGTATATCATATTATATGGCTATTAGAAAATTGAATTTTCATTCATTACGTTTTATGTAGTTAGGAGTCTATACAATAAAATAAAAAATGAATATAGGCGCTAATAAATCAGAGAGTTTGTTGAAAACAAAAACAGCGTCGGCCCCGATATGTCCTCACTCAAACCATTCTAAAGAAACAGTATTAAAAACTCAGATATCTGCTCCGTCATATTTCTTTTCCTTAAAAGAAAATGATGCACCGCCCTTTACAAAGGCTTGCGAATTAGAGATTCCTAAACTATTATTAGGAACTATTATGAATGAAGATGACGCTATTGCAATGATTGCAGCTTCTGATGCTGATCAAGTTAACGGACTGAAAAAGTTTTTAGGTATGTTGATCTAGTTACATATTTCGAAAACTCTGATGTAAGTATGGTACATATGTATTAATAATATTCGCTCGCTCGCCGACCGCTTAAATTGAGAAAAATAAATCGGTTAGGTTAGACATGTGAAATAAAGACAACGCGAGCCGGCCGTGGCAGAGGTCGGTGAGCGCTCTGCGTTTCGTATATTAGCAACTTGAAGATTTTTAAATTAAGAGCGCGGTGGTGTAAGTACTTATATTCTAAGAGTACGACTTTTCTTGAAAAAGGTACAAACAATTACGCATAAATAAAGTCGACAATAGTTTAATGTGGCGCGGTAGTAGTAGCATTTGTATCCTTCGTAAGTATCAGTTGCTTGATTATCATCATTAATAAAAATAATAATAAAAAAAAGTAACATAGCCTTTATTGCTGTTTCTTTTCTTACAATTATTGTATGCCTACTTGCTAAAAACTAAAATCTAATTTAATTGACTATGTGAATGATCGGCAACTGGATGTTTGTGTATCATCATTAGATCAGTCTAAATATGAATTATGGGCATAGTTACTTCGCCAGTCCACGATATATTGATTCCGAGAATATTGAAGTCCACGGTTTATATATGGTGATAATTCTGAACATTTCTCAGGTTCCGTTACCTTCGCCGTCAGTCGGTAGGTTTACCATTTAAGCTCTTGAAATAAATAATTGATATAATGGCTTTTTTTTTTCGAAATGTCTACGCTATTGACCCAGCAAGGTCTTAACAGCTTCACCGGACTACTAAGGCGAGCGCTTAAGGAACTCAGCCGATTTCATTATGGCAACCAGCTCAAGGGTGCACGGCACACCTCGGCTTGGCTGTTGCCTATTGCATGCAAAATCGCAACCTATCTCAGCTAACCTAGCTAACTATTCATATGTGTATGAGTTGTTGAAACGTATATGTGTACCAAGCATACACGCCTCAACAACTCCTCCATGTATTTATTATCGGAAGATTGAGAGTTTTTCAGTTCGATAAGAGAAAAAAGTAAACCCTTCCACTTTCATGTGTAGGCGTGCACGTGTGTGGGGGTGATCGTGTAGTGTTGTAGCAGTGATGTATATTTGTGTGTCACCGTATCGCGCAAGCAACGCACTCAAGGGCTCCCTACCGAGGGATCGAACCTAGGCTTGAGCCGCTACCGTGGGAGGCCTAATCGGGTGTGCGGGAGCGAAATTAACCCCCAAACCACGGCGGCGTGATCTGTGGTTACGCGGGCGTGGGCGTGAGCACGCTCTGTTTCGAGGGACAGGCTGGTACTGATCGTTCGCTGACGTGATTAAATCAGGAGGGTCGGTAAAAATGCATCGCGGACGTCTTTATAACGCGCAGCGTTAGGTACGGGTTCATAGTTTGCGGCGGATACCACTAACGGATTGGAATGATTCGCGGCTTTTTCAAAATAACTAATCGTAAGTGATTTTACGTACGCCCAGATAGATGGAGATCGACTCTCCGAATGAACCACGGAGCACCGGTCACTTTACGTAAAACACGATTTTGGAGAACCTGCAGCTTATGAAAGTTATCTTTGGACATATGCGCAAAAACGGGTCAGCTATATGTCATCACGGGACGGATACACGTCTTATACAAAGTGAGCTTGTGTCTGAGGGACATCTTACTCTTATGACAAAGCAACGGATGAAGGCGACCCAAGACCATAGCGGCTTTGTTGCGCACTCTGTCTATATGTGAATTGAACTTTAAATGTTTATCTAATGTAACACCGAGATATTTGACCTCTTCGACCCAAGGGATATCGATTCCATATAGCCTGATGGGCTCAAATTTATTAACGCGTTTCGTGGGATCGAAGAGTATTGCGGCACTCTTATCGGGATTAACTTCTATGCGCCATCGACGAAACCATTCACCGAGAGTATGAACGGCTTTTTCGATGCGCTTCCTAAGAAAGTCCGACCGCCAGCCGGATGTGTAAATAACGGTATCGTCAGCGTAACAACCTACCTCGACCCCCCGAGACCGAGGTAGGTCACTGATGAACAAATTGAAGAGCGTGGGCGCTAGTATGGAGCCCTGTAGCACACCTGAGCGTATCGGGTGGGGCAGCGATAGTTCACCATCCCCTCTGAAGCGGAATGTCCTATCAGTGAGATAATCGCGGATAATATGAATTAACCTATCGGGTAAGCGAGATTTACATAATTTATGGATGAGCCCTCCATGCCAGACCTTATCAAAGGCCTTGGCGATATCGAAGAAGACTGCAATTGTGCGTTTCGGTTTACGTTTCGGATCGGCGTTAAATTTAGAGAAAATGTAATCCGTGAGGCGGTGTACTTCATTCGTGCAAGAGTGTTCGGCGCGAAATCCGAACTGCTCAGGGGGTATTAATTTTAAATCTGTAATCGAGAACTGAAGACGGTTCAGAAGGAGCCGCTCGTAAAGTTTTCCTAAGGTATCTAACAGACTAATGGAGCGATAGCTAACGGGAAGCGTAGCTTTCTTGCCGGGCTTGTGAATACCTATCACTACGGCTTTTTTCCAGACGGCTGGAAAGTAACCCTGGGACATGGCCGCATTGAAGACGCAGACCAATAGAGCTATGATGCGATCAGGAAGGAGTTTCAGGACCTCGTTCCTGATCCCATCGGGACCTGGGGACTTCCTAGGCTTGAGACGCTTGATTGCGCCTGCAACTTCATCGAAAGTGATCGCGGTTAGGGTATCCGCCGGAGGAAACGCGAGTACATGCTCCGCAGCTGTTTCGATTAATCCGTTATGGAAAGAGTCAGTGTTAACACTGTTTCTCTAAGCTTGCGGCAAGGCATTTCGCTTTATCTATGCTATCGAACGCGGGAGGCAACCCGGAGCCTCTGTCGAGAGGTGGCATTGGAGTGACCATATCTGATTTGAGAGTTCGCGCTAGAGTCCAGTACGACAGGTGAGACGGCTGGAGACCCTCCAGGAGTCTGTCCCACCTGTCGCCCCGGATATCAGAAATACGAGACTTGACTGTTTTTCGTAACAGACGTAAACGATCGCGATTCTCTACAGACGGGTAAGCGTCGTAAGCTCGAGTCGCGGCGTTCTTTTCCGTGATCAATGCTCTCACGTCGTCAGGGAGTATACAACGGCGATCGTTCGCCGCTTGTACCTCTTTCGAGGTCACCCTGACGGCGGTCTGGAGATAATCAACCAGGGAATCGATGGCCGAATTCGCGTCGGCTTTAGACACCAACACGTCCGGAATCCTGTCTAAACTACTAGACAACGGATTTTCTTTAAAATATTGAACGAGTTTCGCGTAATCAGTCACCCTAACCGACGGCGGGGTGAAGTCTGAATTGTGACCTAACTGTAAAACAACCGGGCGATGATCTGAATCAAGTTCGTGTACGAATTGTATGAGTCGTACAGGAAGCGTGATATTTTTTAAGAGAGCTATATCTAATACTGTGGGTCGGCAATGATCTTGATAGTGCGTGGGTTCCAGAGGGGCTATGAAGTCAAAAGCGAGAACCCTACCTAGTTCGTCGAGTATTCTCCCGTTACGAGAGGTACACGGACTATTCCAGATAACGTTCCCGCTATTGAGGTCCCCCGCTATAATAACTGAATCTCATAAATTAAGTAGCGCCTGCAGATCGGATCTTAGCAATTCTTTATTCGGTGACAAATACGCGGAAACTAAAATGATATTCAAGTGACCGGTCATACCTATTTTACACACTGACACTTCCATATTGGATAGTGCGGGCGGATCTAACGGCATGCAATATAACGAACGCCTAAAATAGATTAAGGTGCCGCCCCCACGGGTGGCACGGTCGTTTCTTACTATGCAATAATTCGCGATTCTAGGATTACGCATTTTCGGTTTTAAAAGCGTTTCCTGTACGAGGAGAACGTCTATCGCGTAAAAAGTCCGCTACTAGATCGCGCTGTGTCCTGAGGTTTCTAGCGTTAAAAAACGAAAGAGATAGACCGCGTGGTTTAACCCTATTCATTGCCGCGAACATTGTTAAACGCTCCCGCACACCTGATTAGACCTCCCTCGGTAGCGGCTCAAGTCTAGGTTCGATCCCTCGGCAGGGAGCCCTTGAGTGCGTTACTTGCGCGATACAGTGACACAAAAATTTACATCACTGCTACAATACTATACGATCACCCCCACACACGTGCACGCCCTACATGCTTACACATGGAAGTGGAAGGGTTTTATTTTTTTTCCCTTATCGAACTAAAAAAAAAAACTCTAATTTTCCGATAATAAATATATGGAGGGGTTGTTGAGACGTGCATGCTTGGTACACATATGCATCTCAACAACTCATACATATATGAATGGTTAGCTAGGTTAGCTGAGATAGGTCGCGAGTTTGCATGTAACAGGCAACAGCCAAGCCGAGGTGTGCCGTGCACCCTTGAGCTAGTTGCCCAAATAAATTCGTCTGAGTGCGCTCGCCTTTGTAGTTCGGTGAAGCTGTTAAGACCTTCCTAGGTCAATAGCATAGTCAGTTGGAGAAAAAAAAAAATTATTAACTAAACAATATAAACAATTAGTGAGTAACTTGACCGAGGCCTAGTATTAAGATATAAATGTTATGTCTATTACAAACGTTTCACTGACACTGTTTTTTTTTAGGGGATTTTGTGGTTGACAAAAAGATAATCATGAATTATAATTTGTCTGAAAAAACCTTTCTTATCAACTTACTGTTGGAGCTCATTGACTATGGTGCTCAACGTGATTACACCGCTTTCAAGTTAGCTTGTTTGATTACAATTCATTTGAGTAGCCATGTGTATTTTAAACGTTACTATTGGCAATCTACTGACTCAGTCTGGTCTTATTTTAAAGAACTGGTGATACTGCATACCACTAAGGTAAAGAACACACAAATTAATAACATGTTTATACAAACCTTCCAATGGCAAAAAAACTAACTTGCCTGTAAAGAAAATAATTTGCTTAGTATTTACTTTTGATGTGAAACGCAAGGGTAAACCTGATTGTTGGCTTGGCTCAAAACATGAACTTTGCTGAATATTCGAAAACATTTCCAACCCTATCTGTATGACAGACAGACATGAGATTCAAATTGTTTAGCGGTCGCTGGTTTTACTAGTGTTACGCGGCACGCGCCGACGGCCTAGCGCTCTTTCATAAGTGCCGACAAACACACCGCACTTGCGCCTAGTTGAATCTGTGCATGTAATAAAAATTAATATTTATGTAATAAAATAAATAGTCTTCTTTTGTTAGGAACAAATTTTTAATGCTTTATCTTTTCATTATGATATAACTGATTTCTGTCGTAATCTGTTTTTTTATGCATATAACATATACAAAAGAAATTTGATGTTTCACGTCTCTGCCAGGCACCCCGTAATGGCTAATTTTCCAAAATTTAAATTAAACACTTGAAAGTTTATGAAGTCTTACTTTGGAAAAGTAAAAACTAGTACATAACTTAGTTTTTGGTTATTCCAAAATTCAGCGATACCATATAACATGAAAATAGTTATAGTAAGATATGTAGTTTTACTTAATATTTTCTAAATTTACAGGATTCACCTGATGGACAAGACATATTTGATCCAGATGAATCTTATGACATTATGAGTCATTTCCACACAGTGTACCTAACAAACTTGCCTTTAGTCCATATACTGTCATTTGGTACATACAGGCTTAAGTTCCTCTGGCCATTCAAGTCTAAATAATATTTTATTGACATATGTTGCAATTCTTGCTCAATTAGTAGAATTTTGTCATACAAACTTTATTTTTTTTATTTAAATAAGGGTAAAGTAGGTTTTTTCTGGTTATCAATTTGCAATGAAATGTTTAGATTAAAAACTAGAATATTTGCATTTGTTTGTTATGCCCTACTGTTAAAAAATATATGTCTCATTTTAAATTTTTAGTAAGAATATTATGTATATTTTGAAATAAATAATAACAAAAGTTCGTTTATAGAAGTTTATTATGTAGAACCTAAAGCATTCTGTAACTGTTCTTTAAAAAAATTTGAGGATTTCTTCTTTCTTTTTCTGACTTTACCTTCACTAGTATTCTCTTTTGTAATAGCATGTTTCTCTGGTTTCTTTCTTTTCTTTTTACATGATAATGGATTAGGATTATGAGGTTTTTTTTTCTTGATAATAACTTTAGTTTCTTCTTCTTTTTCTTGTAGTCCAAAAGCATTTTTCATATTATTTATTGCTTCACTTTGAGTTTCAGAAATAAACATAAAATTATTAGTTTGTCCAACTTTGTCATAACTAGCCTGCGATGGTTTTTCCAGTGTAGGTGACTTGTTGTGTAGATATAAGAGAGGTATACCAGCTTTAGGTCTCAGTCTCTCTTGCAGATCACGATCTTGAGTTGCCAAAATATAATGTTTGTCATTACACTTGCCGATCATTGATAAAATACATTTTGATCCAGAAACTGGTTCTTTGTGACCACATTCGTGTATTCCAAATTGTTTTAAAATGGTTAGTGCTCCATGAGTTACTTTGGCTATCTTTTCAGTTTCTATAATGATACATCGTGTTGTGAGTAATTTTGCTTGAGCATTTAAGTATTTTGGTAATTGTTCTCTAATGTTGATTTTCTCCTGAAAAACATTTTGTTTTTAATTTTACAAAAGTGTTCTCTGTAATAATAAAATATACAAATCAAATTAAAATTTTGTACAAGAATTTACAATTTATACAAATGTTCAATGTTTTTATTCTGGTATATTAAACAACATATTAAACATTCTCTGTCTTATTACAAAAAAGTTAAATACATATTGAATACTTGCTTTAAAAAGGTTTCGTTTTAAATGCAACACCCTGGACTGAGGCAAGTTTGCGTTTTCTCAAGTCTAAGCTAACCTAACCAAGGTGAGACAAAAGAGCAAGATGATGAACATTCAGCAAGTGCAGTGTGTTTAATATGAAACCTTTTTAAAGCAAGTATTCAATACGTATTTAACTTTTTTGTAATAACGCCGTTTATGTGAAATATTATTAAAAATTCATAATCAGTGCGTGTATACAATAATACATACAGTCAAAACTGTTTATGGCAACATTGTTTAGAACAATATATCGATTAAATTGACCCAGAACAAAGGTCCTGCCCGACTGATGCCTCTTGAAAACACCACCGGTCTTTATAACTAAATATTAGTTGCTTCATTGTCCTTATAATAGATTTTGACTGTATTTGTAGTAGTTTTTATTACTTGCTTTAGGTTTATATACAGTTACAAACCTATAGAATTCTTAAAAAATTGTCATTGAATATTTAAGGTTTTGACAATTTGCTTCCTGTTGAAAGGGTAACCCCATGAGAATAATTGGAATTTCATCGTATAGTAGTTTACAATCTCAGAATTGATAGAAGCTGTATATTATTATTATTCCACTTTTTATAGGGGCCCAGGTAGTAAGTAAACAGGAAACAAATTTGAAAATTAAAATCTATTGGAGAATACTTAGTTATGATTACTGCTAGGCAATTCAGGAAAGTTTTCTTGCCAACGCATGCTCTGTTCTTTTAATGTTAGATGAGAGTCAACACTGTCTGCCTCGGGATCAGGTAACTCTTCAAAAGGCACCTGGATGTCCTCATGTGGTAGTCGTTCCGCACGCCACTCGTCCGTCACTATGTCTATTAGACGACCATTGCGTAGACACTTGCTATCCATTCTGCATAAATATTATAACATTCGTTATCTAACTATTTTTTCAATCATTTAACAGCGAACTAAACTCCCAAAACCTAATTGATATGTTGTCACAATGATTTATATTTTATTCATATTCTACATTTATCACGACGCAGTAACCACCGCTAAGTCTTCTCCATGTTTTTAACAACTAAAGTAGACTATATTTCATATATATAACCTATAATATTATTTCGTGTATGTATGGAACTTACTTTCGAAGCAGCGAAACAAAATGTTCCATCAATCAATATTTGGTAAGGTTGATGAAAGCCAAAATTGTTATAATAAAACTTGAGGTATTTCTGTACTTTTTTGTACCGTGTAATTTTCATCTTGAAATAATAAATTACAAACCTTTTTACTTAATTACTGTTTTAATGCCTTTAATTTGCAAAAAAATCTTCAAAACAATTAGACAGACGGCACACCACTAGGGAATAGGGATGTTAAAAATTATCGATTATCATGTTATTATAATTGATTTTATATCGTCAGTTTTCGTATTAATATTAATATTTAAAAAAAATCGATTATGTAAATTACGCATTTAAATCGATTTTCGTAAACATCTATGCGACGGATGAAAAAAATTCATAATAAGTTTATTATTATTTACAATTAAAGAGTGAGCATAGTGGTATAATATAGTTGTAAACAATTAAAATGTATTCTAACCGTAAAACACCTAAAAGCGCTTGGCGAAAGTATTTTATAACGAAAAAGAATAATACCACAGCAAATATGCATGTCCTGTACGATAGAATAATTTTTTTAGTAGTAAAACTACAAATTTAAAACAAAACATAGAATGAGAACATCTCACTGCCTTATAAGTAACATAAGTTACTCTATCTTATAATGATTATTGTCGTTCTTATGACAGATATACTGCTCTCTGTAAAATTAAAAATTTTAATAAAACTAAAAGGGTATGTCGTGTGAGTCATACCATGTATTTCAAGATATTCACTAAAAATATCTTATGGTAAACTCGACATCAATAAGTTTACAAAACTATTGTTAAATTATTATTGAAATTATTCGATAAAAAAAATCCTGAAAAGTTTTCAATCACACTATAATTAATATGAAAATTTAAAAGAGACCACATTAATTTCATTGTTTTGAATTTGAAAGTTAGAATTAATAAGGTTGTAATTTTGTTTCATTTCATTTCTATTACGATAAAATGTTTAACAGTACTGAAAATTTCTATGAATAATAATATTTAGTTCCTATAGTCTTCACCGTGAAAGTTTTAAGGAGCATTCACTTTTATTTTGTTTTGAACTAGTTATTTTTTATACGTATCATTTTATTTTATTCTTAATCTGATAAATTGCTAGTTTGAATCTTTTAGGTTTATTATAGAAATATGGAAAGCATGTCTATTTTTAAATATTAGAAAAATCGATTTTTCGCAGAAGTCGGTTATTTATTTTTAATAAAATCGATTTTTGTCAAATAGATTATTATTTAATAAAAAAAAACGATATCTAATTAATTGATTTTTTCCATGAATCTCACGTCCCTACACACTACAAAACAGTGTTGTCAATGAACAACGTTCAAATTCCCTGTAAATGTAGGAGATATTCTCGTTAAGGCAGAAAAGAAAAACGTCAGATTATCCACAAATACCCTAAATGTGTTTTTTGCGGGATTTCAGTCTGTCATGTAGTAGATTTTATATTTTATTCATAATCTTATGTTTCTTGACTCTATATTGTGTAAAGTTGGTGGTGTTTTATGTAATATGGTTAGTTTATTGTGCATAAGTGAAGTGAATGGAAAATAATACCACGGAGCATGAAATTCTGAGGTGCCACAAAAACTCCCTGGAGGGTTCTAACAAGAGATCCACCATCTTGTTAGAATATTGATTGATACGACGCTTGATATTGTAATGATCGTACGACCCTTGTTATATTATTGATTACTCGACAATGGCAGTAATAATCTGAAAGATTGATTGCCAAAAATAAAGTTAAAAAAAAATACCCTAAATAATTATCTATAACATAAAAAAAAAAACATTTAATATTATTCGAAGTGAAACATGTGTAAGCGTAATTAACGGGTATTGAATTGGATTATTTTAGAGTGATGAAATACCATAATAGAACGTAATTTCCGATTTAATATATGCATATATGAATATGGAAACAGTTGAATAAACAATTTTTTTTTTTTTAATAAATTGTATTAGGTGCGACTCGTTTATACAATTATCTAATAACTCTGATTAGCTATTGTCACCCTCAGAGTTGTCAAATAAGTATAAATTTCATCCTATATATTTATGTATAGTTCAGTAGAATGCTTCTTATGACAATAAATACCAATATAATGTAATTTTCTTGTCGATGTTGTTTTTTTTGTTGTTAATTACAATTGCAAAGTTTTACTGCATAAAACTTATTATTCATTGCAATTTCCGAAAAAATATACCTGTGTAGGTACTCTAAGTACTAAGCACACCGAAAACGCGACGCAGACGGTTCGCTGGTTACATGGCATGGTTTTGACACGATGACCTAAGATTCAATTGATGTCTAGGCGTCCAATAATTCTGCTTTAAATTATAGCTTTGCTTTAAATGGGAAATCGTTTCTTACACATCTGATAGAATATATATAAGCGCTGGAGGCCCACATATGAGAAATCTTATATCTAGCATTTGGTACGTTGTACAGCCAGCTAATACAACATCATAGAATAAATAAGACTATGAAGATCATTATAAGATATGTAAAATCATTTATCCTATAAATAAAATATTAATATACGTTTATCCTGGTGTATGTAATAATAAAATTTGTATAGTTTTTTTTAATTGTACATACCTATATTTGGATACAATATTCTTATGTTTGTACTATACTACTTATATTCTTTGGTCATAAACAATGAGATGATTTTTCAAAAAAATGACGTATCTGCCTTTGCATAGACAAGATTTCTTTTTGTCTAAACGTCTCGCTCACTCTCTTGCTTCCATGTTTGTTCGTGGTCATTTTGCCTTTCTGAGCTAGATTTTTTATATTTTGCTTTATAACAAGTGAATTATTTAATATTGTGTTTGATTAATGGTATTTCGGCGAACAAGCGACTTTTTGTGTATTTGTCCCACGAGGATAATTGCTTAACGACGGCGAATTAACAGGGAGGGTACGTCTTTCAAATTCTTATAATCAAGTAAATGCGTCATTTTATCGAATATTGTTGGACGTGCTCGTTATAAAAAGACTAGATTTAGTGTACGGCAATGAACATAATCGTTTCTAATGGTTATGGCGAACGTTGATTAGTGAGAGATTTTATGATGGCCAGCTGATTACTATGAGGGCGTCGAGTGTTAATTCTGATCACTCATGAAGGAAATGCTTTGATACTGCCAGTCCCCAGAGTTAGTCATCTGACATAAAATACGTAATGTTATAAACGTATTTTTTTACAAATTTAATTTTTTATGATTTGAAATTGCGGCGTTTCGGTATCTGATAAGTGTCAATAAATACCTTTTGTTTCTTTGTGATTTGCAATGATACGACAGCGCGAGATAACGATGTTTACCGTCTCATATAAGCCTTAAATTAGTCTTCACTGTCACAAAGGACGATCGAGGCTTCTTAAAAAAATTGTTTTAGAAGTGGTTATTATAATATTAAACTTTTTTTAACATACTGTCAATGGTTTCTAACTGTGTTTTTGTTGGGCTTTTAGCTGGTGAGTTTAGTTTTGTTTACTAAGTTTCTTTTGTATATAGGATATGTTTTTCATATAAATTTCTCATAAATGTGACAATATGATCCGGTGAAAGGTCTTAAATGCTGAATTCCTACTATTGTATGGACATTTTTATGCGTTGATGAGTTTGTTCAGATGAAGTTAATGTCTTGTTGAAATATTTGTTTAATTTAAAATTAAGTTCACTTGCTTAGTAATGTACGATAACTACTAAAATTGCTGAAATGTCATGGTAGATAAATTCAAAAAAATTTTTTTTTTCATTAAAAAGTTAATGATCTACACTCTACTTTATGGTGGAATTTACATAGAAGTACATAGTACTAAAAGGAGGTCAGTACTGTCAGTCAGATCTCTAACTTTCTCTTGTCCTTTATTTTTGTATACTTTGTATGTTATCAATATAAATATAAAGTATTTACATGTTTATTCATTTTTATTAATATAGACATAACTGTAAATGGTGTTAACATGTAAACAAACTCATTAATATCAGAATTTAAAAAAAGCTTTGTGACTAAAACATACCACACAAGAAGGTAGTCGGGTGAAGCTGTTAAGGCCTTCCTAGGCTAATAGTTTGTTTAGTTTGAGAAGAAAAAATACCACACAAGAAAACAAGTAATTTGTAATGTTATTTCAGTAACATAATATGAATGTTAACATTTTTATTTACCCCATTCTTTCTGTCCACACTACTGTATAGTAACTTGATGTCATAAATATCATAATAAATTTTTATGTATACTTTTGCTATTGTTTGTATTTTGTCACACTATAGTGTATGATAATTCCACTTAAAAGAGAAGATTATTTGATGTGTCATACAACAAACAAAGTGATGTAGCACCTTTCCAAACAAAATTCATTCTAGATGTGAAAAGTTCTATTGTATTTCTGATGTGAATGAACCTTTTAGTTTGAAAACATAAATTATGTAACTATTCAATTTCATGACAATCATTTTGGAGTGCAAGAATTTCTGTATATATACATACATTTCCAATGATATTATATTTAAAGGGCTGTAGATATGTAATAAGTTTATTGACAGCATCTTATTAAAACTTGGCTAGCTAGCAAATGTGATCTAGCCTCATCAATCTGCCCATATCTAATATATAACTTTATGTGTATGTACATTATTGTGTTGTTTGTTTTATCAGAATATCATGTAGGTAACATAGCTTTTTAGTTATAACATTTATTAAAAGTATATTATGTTGCTTATTGTTTAATTATTGATAGATTTTTAGTATGTGGCAATGGTAGCAATTTAAAAAATGGCCATCTATTTTTTCTCATTAGGCAACACTCATTTTTTTACAGTTCCGCTACATTACAGTATCATTAAGTCATAAATTCTCCATGTATTTCATATGTAAAACCTTCATAATAAAGAAATGGCATTAAAATGAAAGGCTCAAGTTTTCAGAGATGTTTTTTCCTTATATGGAACATTATTTTCCTGGGAAAGAGAGAAAAAAGTTCAAGGGAATCACCATAAAGTATATATATTTTTATTCTCTAAATAAAATAACATATAATCCTAAAATTTAGTTTCTCAGCACCTCTTAATATTTTGTAATCAAATATTTTTTTATATTCCTGGCATCGTGACATCTGTGACCTTTTAGTAACAATATAGAAGAAAATGCAACATTGAATTTAAAAATGTAAGATATTAACAAACTAGCTGTTACACATGTCTTTATCCATGTCAAATTTAGTAAAGAAAAATTGATCATTGTACACTGGAACACTGCTTATTAAGATTATTATATTTAGGCTGAACCCTAATCTTTTTCTATAATTAAACTAGCCCAAGTTATACTTTATAATATCAGCTACCAATGAAAGTCCTGTCAACATCAATCCAGTGAGTAGTTGAAACAGACACATTTAAATTTGATTTATTTGTATAGGTTCCCTATATTGTATTCATCTCAAGTTATTGTTAGTTTATTGTAACTAGTTTTTATGATGACACTGTTTATAGATGTTATCAGTTTGACTAGATAAGGTGTTTTTGTTTTTAGATTATCATTTTTTTCTGTTTTAACACACTTTTATGTTTCACATTGTTCTTTATAAGACATAAATAATCTATACTAATATTATAAAGAGGTAAAGTTTATGATATTGTAGGTGGTAATCTCAGGAACTCTTAGTCAGATTTGAAAAATTCTTTCAATGTTATAAAGCTCCTTTATAGAGCATGATTATAGGCTTTTTATCATCACGCTAAGATCAATAGGAGAACAGCACCAGTGAAGAATGTATAATTTTTTTTTTCATCTTGAGAGCTTCCGCTACGTATCAGCATTAGCCCATAGTATCTATTCCACGCAAATGAAGTCGTGGACATAGGCTAGTAATAAATACTTGTACGAGAAGGGACTGATTACTTAGTTGATTTAAATTTTTATTTCCTTGTTCTATTTTTTTTTTTTAATATCGAAAGCTTTTGTAGTGATTACATCCTTTTTTGTAATATTATAATCAACAAAATTCTTTAAATGTATTGTGGAATTCTATGACCATTCGATTTTGATTTTCCTATTACATGTGATACCTATATTGGAAACATAAAAATAATAAAATATTAATATTTGTCTATGGGTTATTATTGATTTGATATATAAAAACATTTTAAAACTAGAATAAAATGTTAGGTTCGCGTCACAAAATTAGCAATTATTATCAAAAAAATAAATTAAAAAAGATATCTCTTTCCTGTCACTCCGATTCGAACTGGGGTTAAACGAACTTTCGAAGCAGCCGATTTTCACCTAAGCTATTTTTGTTTTGACAGCGGTGGCGAAATTTACTGTTATATTACTCAGATAAAAAAGTTTTTTATGAATGAAATCGTAACTAGATCGATCTATCCTCCCCGAAACCACCTCCATACTAAGTTTCAAGGAAATCGTTCACGCCGTTTGCGAGATCCTGAATATATAACAATTTAAAAATATATAAAAATTGCTCCTTAAAGATATTAGATATGTGAGTGTTGGTAGACTACCATGGTTGAACTTATTGTTAGCACAAAGTATTGTCATGAAGTGATAATCTATGAGCTTCTTTTACAGTATTAATAATTTAAGAAATATCAGGAATAGTTTCACAAACTATTAAATAATAAGATTAATAACATTCCTATAAAGGACAAAATTCATGTGTTTTTTATAAACATAGTCATGTCTACATTACCGCATACTTCATTATTTATGAGAATAAATTATGTGGCGCCAAATCAGAAATCGGGTTTCAATTACATTGAGTTTTGATGTAAAACATTTTGTACCATATTCAAATATCAGTTGCTTAGAAACACGAAAATGTTATTCTTCAATATATGACTTGTAAATAATCTATGGTGGCTTACAGCCATCGGAAGTTTGCTTCGATTATTAATTACTTTAAATTTCCCTGTTCAGGTTTGAATTAATAAATACAGATATATTAATTTATGCAAAGTGGTTTTCAAGTAGTCAAAGTTCTAGCATAAATAATTATTTTTTCAAGTTACCATATTAAGTAAATAAACTTCAAACGTTCTCAATTTATTTTTATTAACACTAAAGCTCCTCAAAAGTAGCTAATAAACAAAAAAAAAAAAAAGAATATCAGTTGAGAAAAAAGGGTATACCTAACTGTTTTGTCTCTACCTATTTTTATACAGACTTGTGGTCTTTCATAGCTGGAAATTGGATCATAATTCGTTGATTTTTCAAGGTTAAGGAGATAAACTATATGTTTTCCATTTTTTTGATAATACTGAAGCTCGGCAATATCAAGTAAACAAAAGAAAAAAGAGTGAGAAACAGAGGATGAAGATATACTTAATTGTTTTGTTTCTGATTATTTATATATAGATTATTAGTATGATCGCTGATAGATAATTCATAGTTATTTATTTATTTAAGATAAACTGTGTTTGATGATCAAAAATTGACATGAATACTGCTAAATGTGAATACAGCATTAATAAATAAAATAAAAAACAAAGAAAAATTAAAATATTAAACATTTTTTTTCTCTAATGGAGGCCAAAGCAACAAAAGAATATATGCAATTTGTAATGTAAATTATTATTAAAAAAAATATTATCAATAAACAATCCCATCTAATTAACATTCAAGTTAAAAAATTACATTATGGCGAGGCTTAAAAGTATGTACATAAGTGTATTCGATAAAATTCATATGTAAAATAGGATGCATATCGATTTGACTGAGAGGTTTCTTCATCAAAGACACAGAATTACCAGTTACTAGATATCACGAAGATCTAGATCGAATGTTCTTTGATACTTATCAGTTATAGAATTGTATTGCTGGAACTTGGAAGTCACACAAAGCTACCTAAATTTAGAATATGGATTCATGATTAATTGATAATATGGAATATTATACAGGCGATGGCGACAAACAGAAGCGGAGCGGCGCAGCGTCCAAACGGGGCTCCGCAGACGAAGGTGTGCCAATTCAAACTGGTGTTACTGGGCGAGTCGGCGGTGGGCAAGTCGTCGCTGGTCCTACGTTTCGTCAAGGGTCAGTTCCACGAGTACCAGGAGAGCACCATCGGGGCCGCTTTCCTCACACAGACGGTGTGCCTCGATGATACCACCGTTAAGTTTGAGATTTGGGACACCGCCGGTCAGGAGAGGTAAGATATTTCTGTCTTCGTCGTTAAGAATGATATTATAACTAAAAACTCTATAAACGTTACTTACATGATATTTTGACAAAACAAATGGCATGATAACGCACACATATGTAAAGTAATATTGTAATGCCACACTGTTTTGGAATGTGGAAGTAAGATGGCATATTCTCAAATCAGTGATGAAAAAGAAATAGTTATATGTTACTTAGATACGGGTGGATTGACGGGGCAGCCGTCAAAACTAAGCTAGTTTTAATCTACAGCTTTTTATTTATAATATCATTATTTTTGAACAATTTCAGTTTTTTTTCCAGTTAAACTACTTACGAGTAGGGGCTTTGGAAATTCTGATCGGCAAACCTTTTGTGTGAAGGAAAGTGGGAATAGACTATTATAAGCACCGGTAATCATCCGATCATCAAAGTTAAGTAACGTCGGACGCGGTCATTACTTGGATGGGTGTCCGCCTGGGAACACCGCGAGACGTTGGTTTTTTGTTGTATTTTTATAATTCAAAATGTTTCTCGGTAATACAAAAGTTTCACTTCTATCGTGTGTCTTTACGATACATCCTGTTTTTTTTTCATACAAGCATCTTATATGGAGAATAAGATGATACTTTATGTATATTGTAGTGTACATGATTCGAAATCTTAGTGAAATAAATGTTCCATAGGACTATCTCAGTCCTACTAGTGACGTTTATTTGTATACCGAAATACATACATATTAAATGTACAACAATAAAGGATTGTACACACATTCATTGTACATTAATCAAGGTAAATATAAAATATTCTTAAAATTGTTATTCCAATTTTTATTAACATTACGTTATTATCTAATCAGTGTGAAAATGATACACTGGTGTATCCTATATCAGGTAATCCTTTATCCCTATTTCAATAAATGTTATATGACCTAGATAGTACCATTACGAATCTATTTTCTTCTGATAAACATTAGTTTTAATGTTTTTTGCTTATCTTCGTAAGAAACTATCTCAAAGGATAATGTAAAATTCGATGTTAACAATATTATCTTTGTAGGAATTATTGATAAATTTATGTTATTATTATATTGTTCTAGGTATCATAGTTTAGCCCCGATGTATTACAGAGGCGCGCAAGCAGCTATAGTCGTCTACGATATTACTAATCAGGTAAATATATTAATGAATATACATTATGTCAATATAATTTGATAACGAACTATCTTAATTAATGTTAGGAAAATTAAAATATCTCGAGCAACATTTTATCTACGCCATAAAACTGTAATCGTCGATTGATTCCAGCTTAAAGATATAATATCCTTATTCCGTCGCAATTGATTGATTGAATTTTCCAATGTGACGTCATGTCTCATGCCACCTCATGACACATAAATAAACAATCATACTAATATTGTGATTTTCTAAGAATACTGCGTAATTGAGTTATTCATAAATGTTTACACACTACTTGTTAATAATTTAATAGTGAAAGTAGTCTATGAAAATAATCACAATAAATAAAGACTTCGGTTATCTCGTCGTCATAGTTATGTCGGTCAGGTAGGTAATTTAACCTATCTGATAGTATGGCGACCCACATTGTTACATTACATTGTAGCGCCCTACAAGAAAGTATATTACGGCCTTATTCTTAATTACATACTACTTCTTAATTACATACTATTTATATATTATAATTTTACTATATACCTTTTGTTTCTAATGTAATATGTAAATGTTTGTAACGTCTATTTTCATAAACTCTTATTAAGAAATTTGCGTGTAGTATTTCATACAGTAATAATCGTATTCGTAAGTCTTCTTGTACCATATACTGGTCGAATATATTATAATAGTTGGTGTAGAAAAGTAGGCGGTGAAAATAAAAAAAAAACAATTTTGCATTTTCGAACGCCAATAAAGTAATAAGAATTGAGAAAAGAAGAAGGTAAGGAATAAAAAAGAGTTGCTATTCACCAAATTTCAGAAAGTCTTAATTCCCAATTAAATTAGAAAGAATACGGCTAAATTAACTTTATTACCCTAGATAATAATTAAGAACAATAAAAAAATTACTATTTTTTTCCTCTCTTGACAAAAAAATAATTATAACATGTCTGTAAACCCTCGTCGAACTTAAAAACAATTTCAATGCGGTTCTGGATATAACTATTAAATAACGTAAAAGCGATTAACGATAACTCGCAAAGATAGCTTAACAAAAAAAAATGTTATTCACTGTATAATGGGACAAGGCAATTTGTTGAATGACAATCGTTTGTTCGATTGTTTGAGGTCAGCTGTATTTGCCTTATGTTTAGTGACATACTCGTGCAGAGTTATGCAATTCAACCTTGTCCTTGGGAATGTGCAGTAAGATGTTACTCTAACTAAAAATATAAGTCGTAATTCTAAAATCTTTAAGACATTTATTGTATAAAATGTATGATGACTCATTCAAATGTATCGTATACATTAATGCAATAATTACGAATTAAATAATGTGTTAAATTATACCGACGCGCCGTGATGAATGCTATAATTATCAAATTATTTGCATTAATTTGTCTCTGTCTTCTCTGTATGCTTGTTATTTCTATGTCAAATGAGATAGTACTAGAAGTATTTTATCTTATGTCTTTTACACATTAAAATTTAATTCTTGTAAATGTAAGTATTAAGAATTACTTATTAAAGAAAGATAGATATATTTATGCAATACATACAACATATACAAGTATATGCATTAAAAAAATAATTCAAGAGAGACAAGTGTTGCATGGGGTGAAAAGGTCTTTGTCTCAGCCCATGCTGCAGGCTTCCATGTGGTAGTTTTGCAGCGCTAGTTTTCAGACAAAGACTGCTGTATGTATTAATGTATAGACGAAATTACTAATTTCTTTCTTGTTCTTACCAAAGGAAGTATAATAAATCGTTTAATAAACCAATGCGTCAGACTGTGGTTTATATTTTTTCTAATAAAATATTTATCCTCGTAGTAAAATCAAAACAAAATTTAATTTTAAAAATTCTTTGCAATTAATTTTTTAATGACTAACTGTGCCTGCGACTTTGTCCGCGTGGAACCTTATTAAAAGAACAGTTATTAATAGAATCATCTGAATGTAATAAGTCCATTTACTTATCTATTTTTCTCCGGTACTTAAGT
Organism: Antheraea mylitta; assembly: GCA_014332785.1. Lineage (NCBI taxonomy): Eukaryota > Metazoa > Arthropoda > Insecta > Lepidoptera > Saturniidae > Antheraea > Antheraea mylitta. Next base: position 4,932,944 of record JACEII010000008.1, read on the forward strand.
CGCGTTGTCATTAAAATTACAATAACTTATGATAGACTGAACCGATTTTATCGAGACAATGACGAATGAAATATAGGCTTTGTAAACGCTGTTTTTTAGTAGTGATGCGTGTTCAAAGAAACAAACAGCAGACAGACATTTATAAAAATGATGTGAAATGTATTTTATTACTTACTAGCTGACCCGTGCAACTTCGTTTGCACCAAATTGGTTATCACGCGAAAAAATTGTTTCTTTTTTTTATCGTAGCACGGCAAAATGTCTGCACTATGCCTGATGGTAAGCACAGTACAATCCAAAAACAATAGC
>JACEII010000008.1:4933262-4950891 GCA_014332785.1 Antheraea mylitta
TAATTTCTGTAGGTGGTAGAGCCACGCTGAAGCTATTACTGGTTTCATCATGAATGGGTCGGCTCGTTCGGGCTAATACTGCCAGAATACCTACAGAAAACCGACGTCAAATAACAGTGCTTGCATTGTAATGTTTCGTTCGGTCAGTGAGAGTGCCGGAGGTTCCCTTACACTCTCCCATATACAGGTTGGAAACGCACTTACAAATCCCCTGGTGTTGCTAGTGTCTATAGACGGTGTTGGTCACTAAACATCACGTGACCCACCTGTTCGTTTGCCTCTTATGATATAAAAATATATATATTGATGTATTAAAGAACCATGTATTCTAAAATTCTTGTTCTTTTAACGTTGCCGGCTCTTGTACTAAGGTGTCGCAAAAAAGTCTAGTTACGTTAACTGCAAATTTTTGTTTTTCGTTATTCTGGAGAACTCATTGCGTTTTATGGGACAAATAGTATCCTGGATGTAGTCTTCTAATATTAGTTATCACCGTGTCAAATTTCGTTAAAATTGGTTCAGTACTTTCAGAGTAATTCGGGCTTATATTCTAGACTTTAATCCTTTATCCTGGAGAACCCTTTGCGTTTTATGAGACAAAAAGTATATTTGATGTAATCTCGTAATATTAGTTATCACTATGTCAAGTTTCATCAAGATTGGTTCAGTACTTTCAGAGTGATGCGTGTGCATAGGGACAGACAGACAGACAGACAGACAGACAGACAGACAGACAAAAATTGTAAAAAGATTATTTTTGGCTTCTATATCGATAACATAGTCTACCCTGATTAAAATTTTCAAAAAATATTTAATGTACAGATTTCGACTTGTTACAGTTTTATTATAGTATAGATTCCTAGACACATGCAACAATATTTTTTTTTTTTACAAAAATCTTAAAAAGCACAGATCCATTAAATTTGCATTCTTTTTTATATTATGTGTATTGAATATAGGAAGACATACGAACAATAAACAAAAGAGATTCGTTTTATAATATAATATAGGATTTTGTTTAAATAATTCTGTTAAGCAATTGTATATTTCAAAGGTAAATTTAAAATTATATTACATTATTCACAATATATAATGGCTTTAATCGCGTAGTTTACGTGTGCCATTCCTCTAAAAGGTTCAATGTTTGTTCGTAAATAATGAGAATTTATAAAAGTGAAATGTGACGTGTTATCTTTCGTATACGCCCCTGTTATTATGATACGGCTAGACTGTGTCTTATCAGATAGTTATGTATTTGTATAATAATTTAAATATAGGATATTTTCTTTTATGTCTCTTCATTTGTTTTTTAGAAACTTCTAGTATTGTTATCATTATTTCTCGTGACTTCTTTGTTTCTATAAGAGGACACAATTTCTTATACGACTATTCAACCGTCCAAAGAGAGAGGGGCGTATCTACTGTTTTTTACGTTATTGAGTTTTATACATTATCGGAATCATATGAAATAGAAATTTCATAGAAAATAGTATTTTTTATTTATCTCTGAGATTATGTACTCGAATTACACTCAAACTAAAAATGAATAATAATATATTAAATCCAGTAACATATATTATAGTATATAGATAGTACATAGATATTTAACACCTAGAAATAGAATTGATTATTATATCCAAATTTTCTGTTTTTACGAGATTCGAATCCGCGGGCCTCTGGTTGATTGTAGGGTTTACTACCACTGCGTCTTTGTACAAATGAAACTTCTCCCGTGTTTAGCGACTATAAAATAACGAGTATTATTAATTCATAAACCATCGTGATTCATGAATTAACACACAAAAATTTATCATAGTAGGTGAATGTATAGAATTCAAATATTGCTTAGTCCGTGCGTTCATATATATTCTAAAATCACCGAATGTAATAAATTGATCAACGGACAAATAAACATGATTGTTTTTCAAATGTTTTTTAACTAATGTGAATTCTTGAAGGCACATTTGACTAACTTTTTATGTTAGTCAATTAGCGTTTCCACTCTGTATATAAGAGTACTACTTTGAAATATAGCTATCTTTAATGCTTATGGCAAATATTATTGGCATAGTGATAAGGAAACTAAACTCTGTTCAATATAAAGCGACAAAAATGAAATAAACTTCAATGTGAACATTAAAGAGTTTCTTTGATTGCGTTTTAAAAAAAAAGTTACCTTCGAATATGAGCCATGTTTGTATGCGTCACTACTTTATGTTTCTTAATATACGTTACGTCAGGAACGTAATATGGGGTTTAATTTATTGTATACTAGCATCTGCCCGCGACTTCGTTCGCGTTCTCAAAAGGTAAAAAACATCCCGATTTTAAAACATTTTTCATATGTGCTCTGCTCCTATTGGTCTTAACGTGATGATATATAGCCTATAACCATTCTCGATGAATGAGCTATATAACGCTGAAAGAATTATTCAAATCGGACCAGTAGTTCCTGAGATTACCCCCTACAACGGCACAACATCACAAACTCACAAACTTTACCTCTTTATAATATTAGTATAGATAAAGAATAGAAATTTTATAACATTCGTAAAATAGAAATTTCTATGATTGCTTTGACGGATATTGAACATAGAAACGATCTTTAGCAATATGTCTGTTATCAGTAGCGGATACAGAACATTTACATAATATATTCACATTTACATCACATAACGGACATAACCATCGGTATTGGTTTACTACACGATAGATATAATATCCAATGAAAGTCCGTCTGTACCCGACTTCTCAGGCTTCTTGTTAAATCCTTGGCTGATTTTTTAAGACGCAGATCTCAAAATGGCGCGGCGTATCATATTAGAAGTCTAACCAATTATTAAAAAATTCTAATTTTACATTTCATAATTTATTCTTATACGAGTTTTTCAAATGTCGTAATAAATGCCGTATTTTTTTTAACTTTACTACCAACAGTCTGTTAATCATTAGTATGAAGCTTAATCCTTTATTGTTTTGGATAGTTCAGGGAAAATCATTTTGTTATTTTACTATACTGCCATATCTGGCAATATACCTTTCTTTTTAGAAACAAGTCACTCAAATTATCACCCAATGATATATTTTATTCTTGAAGCGTTCTTTTGAGAAGTTATTTGCACAATGAATTGTTTTATTTTTAACTATGATAGCTTCTGCCCGAGATTTTGTCCGCGTGGAATAGTTATTTTGGCCTAACGCTAACACGCAGCGGAAGCTCTTAAAAAGAAAAAAATACCCCGATTTTGAAACATTCTTCATTGGTGTTCTGCTCCTATTGGTCGTAGCGTGATGATATATAGCCTATAGCCTTCCTTGATAAATGAATTATATAACACTGAAAGAATTTGTAACGGATTAGTAGTTCCTGAGATTAGCGCGTTCAACCAAATTAGTTCCGAATTACTCTACTCTTCTCTCGTACTTAACTGTCATTAAAATTACAATAACTTGTGATAGAGTGGGCTGATTTTAATGAAACAAAGACTGAGTTACTCTCGATTTTATCATTTGCTTGCTTCGTGAACCTAGTGCTTTAGCAGTGATGCGTGTTCATGCAAACAGACAGACATTTCTAAAAATGATTGTTGTGCTGTAATTATTGTAATTCTATTGCCTATTCCTAGATGCCTACAATTTTTTTTTTTTTCCTACGAAAATCGGAAAATTACAAACTCGTATATTCTTATTATATGAATACAATTACAGACGAGATTTTAGAGTGGGAAAGGACGGTAAAAGGACAATTAATATTATTCCGTATTGCTATACCTCATTTTAAATAGCAACACAATATATTTTTTCAAATGTAATATTATATTTAATACGCAATGTTTGCGTTGCGTGCTGGTCAAGTTAGTCAATACAAGGTTGTATTATACACACCTTTTTAAAAACGGCTACCTGGACCCGTATCATAAATTTTATAAAAAGAAATTGATTAATAAACCAAAATCAGAATGAATACCAATTTTGCGCTCGGTTAATGTCCTCTTTATTAGATAGAATAAGGCATTAGATTTTATTATAAAATAAAAAAACGGCTCATAATATTGGAATAATTGCGAAATAACAACACCACTGTAATAGATGGATTCGTTTTTACTACTTCATTAATACTGTAAGTCGTATAATTTTGTTCATGCCTAGATATCGTTAAGATGTCGAATTACAATAATGTATAGACAGTCACTTGGTAACTGATTGATATCTATACTAATTTTATAAAGAGGTAAAGTTTAGTGATATAGTAGGGGTTATCTCAGAAACTACTTAGCTGATTTTGTTCATTCTTTTACCAGTAGAAAGCCACGTTATTTGCGAGTGTCATAGGCCATATATTAACCCGTAAAAAATCTTTTCTATAGTAGTCGGATTTGCAAAGTAAGTCGGAGAAAAAGAGTCGAACGACAACGTTTCTTACAAACGCTGCTTTAATGATTTGAGATATATGATTGAGTTCTAGATAAAAGTTGTAGAGCTTGATAATGCCTATAAAAAAGTCACCGACAGCATATGTCTCACTTTTATATTTAAGTTACAAAAAGTAGTTTTTTTTAAATGTTTATCACTCAAGGAAGTGGGCACGGGTCAGCTAGTAAATTATACAGGCTGCTTCCAGTAACACGAAAAAATTTTCATCAGTTACTATAGACATTGCAGTCGAGTTCCATGTATTTTTCATTACTCAGAACGTAAGCTACGATAATTTTAGTAGCGCCGATTTACGCGCGATAACTCATCTGATGAAGCATATTGTTCCTTAGTATATTTTATTAGTTCTCACCGTTTCGATTATTCATTATAGAGTCGGTAGACTACGAATGTTTTATCATATTCTGATTACACGCGATGCGAACGCAAACGTAATTTATCGAAGTGGCCTGGATATGCAAGTATTAATATTATCAACTCTGAGTTATCACGTGACCAGAGCCTTTTAGTACTTTTTTTAATTTTGTTTCCTAGACTCCCATGTGAATTACACTTACCCAACCAAACCAGTTTTATAGATGGCAATGTCACAATAAGTCTTTGGTTTAATACACACATATATACATAATATAATTTACGTACTTTTTTTGAGTCTTGTATTGACAATCTAATTACAAACATGAGTAGGTCTTCCCGGGGTTCAAGGTCGGTGTTACAGACTGCACGCGTAGACAAACCGACATAGATAAAGCTATTATCAAAACTTATACATATTATATTAGAATCATTGCGATATGTATGCGTTAACATATATGCGACGTTAACGGAATACATCTGAGCTAAGGTATTATTGTAGCATAAAAAATACTCGTGTCATGAATGAATAAACTGAATCTAATACGTAAAATGATGGTGTTAAAGTACAAATTAAAATTATTAAAGTATATAAATCTGTATATTCCAAACCTAAAATTCATAAGGTTAATGCAATGAACAGAATGGATAACTGTTTTATACACTCTGGATTTTTCGAATGTTTGTGATAATAGGTTTCAAAGGTAAGTGGTAGCGTGTTGGGACATCGCGTCAACCGATGTAGGTTCGAATCCTAGAGCGATAAAGAAAAATAATGATGAACCCTTCCTTTAGGGCTTTCTTTTCCGCTTGCCTAACTACCACCATCAAATTACGAATCTGTTGCAAATCACGTATATATATGGGTTCTGAATGGGTTAAGAATATAGCCACCATACATTTTTATTATATGCATCAAACACGCGCGCAAACAATTTTTATATCAGACTAGCTGTGCCCCCGAGTTAGTCTGCGTGGAACATAATGCAGGAAGCAGTCTTTCATTTACGCTCTCTTTGATAATGTATAGTATACATTGTGTGTTATCCTCGTTTTTGTAAGAGACTAAATTGCATTTACTTACCTACTCTTCTGACGTACTTACCTCGAGCCGTCATTAAAATTACACCCTGTACTTTAGAAGTGATATATGTATAAACAAACGCGAAGACATGTCTAAAAATGCTTTAAATGTATGTTATCACTTACTAGCCGTTCCTGCGAATTCGTCCGCGTTAAAGCTTATGTAAAAAAAACAGTGATTAATAAAGTTATCTGAATGTATTAAGGCCATTTACTTATCTACTTTTCTCTTGTACCTAATTAATATTACAATAACTCTTGATAGAATGAACGTATTTTATTGAAACAAAGACTTAATATTAATCGAGGATATACTTTATGATTTTCTTTCTGAGGTTTTATAGTGACGCAGTACTTTAGACAAACAGACTGACATTTCTAAATATAATTAAAATGTAATTTATTACTTAAGATTCCTAGAAACCGGCATCAATTTTTTTCACAAAAATGTAAAATATACACGTTACATTCACATTCTTATTATATATATGTAGATTATGTGTTGGCGTATTTACAGGATACATTCGGTCGCGCCAAAAATTGGGTGAAGGAACTTCAGCGGCAAGCTTCGCCTTCGATAGTGATCGCGCTCGCGGGCAACAAGAGCGACCTCGCCGCCAAGCGCATGGTCGAGTTCGAGGAGGCGCAGGCCTACGCCGACGAGAACGGCCTGCTCTTCATGGAAACCAGCGCCAAGACTGCGATGAACGTCAACGATATATTCTTAGCTATCGGTAAGTAATACCACACAACAACAATATTTTTATCTTGAGGATTGTAATTACTCAGACAGGACGTAGGAAGTTGGAAAAAACCTCATGATAGGAGATCGACCTGAAGTATCAGTGCTTGAATTGTTGTGTGTCGTTCGGTCAGCGAGAGCGCCGGAATAACCAACTTCCCACCCACCCCAGGTTTAGCTTATTATTGTAGATGTTGGTGAGATTTGGTCAATAACTAAAAAGATTGTGTAAGATGTTTTAAAAGAATGAATAGTTTTTTATTTAAAAGGCGCGAATAATTATTAATTTAGGATACTTGTTATATTTGTTTCTTTTTTTACAGCAAACAAGTTACCAAAGAGCGAAGGCGGCGGTGCGACCGGCGCTGGAGGCGCGCGGCGACTGGCGGACGGCGAGCAGCCCAGATCCTCCTCTTGCTGCAAGTGATACGTCCGGCCGCATCAGGTAATAAAATGTCCTCACCATACTTATATTTTTTGACGTGATAACGTCTTATAAACCATTTCCGTCCGGCCTCAAGCAATGCAAAGCATGACTAATTTTCACGTTACGCCTGAGCCGAGCGTGCAAGCGAGAGCGCGAAACAAACGATAGAGAGGTGCGATCTGCCTAAGCGTTCGGCTCGAGACGCATCTATCTATATACAGAATGGAATTCAGAGAAGTAGGCAATTTTTCATCATTTTTCTTATGACGTTATTACGTAAAATTATCGTCCGTAAACTGGCTTTACAGACAACCAATACTTTTTGAAGTGGAACTTCTTTGGGAGGGATTTGAAACTCTGATCGGCAACCTTTTTGTGTGATGAAAAATGGTGGGGGTAAAAAATGTGTCGCGTAGAGTGTTGAAATTAACAGTCCCCGTCCGATCACCGAAATTGAGCAACGTTGAGCGTGGTCAGTACTTTGATGGGTGACCGCCTGGAAAAAGGCGTGACGTTGCCTTTTTTAAATTTAAATGTTTCCCTGTTATACAAAAGTGTCATTTATATTGTGTCTTTACTACATACTCTGTCCTCATTCTTTCAAAATCGACCCGTATGTTATCACGGCAAACGGCATGACGTTTATTTATGCCGTCATGCTCCCTTTATGCCACCGCTTGTGACTCCCTATTGTGTGTACGTGCGTATTATTCCTACTCGTCTACAGGATTCTTGACACGTTTTTAACTATAAGTTATAATATGGCAATTTTTGCAATTATTTCATAGGTTTAAGCGTTTTACCACAATATCCTCTGATATTGAGTAAAGCTATAGCTATAGAATATATATCTCTAAATCGTAATATTGTAAACCTAAAGAGAAATAATTAGTTAGTGAATTTGCCAGAACACATCTAGAAATACTTGGCGACGTTTTCATCTTGAGGGTGTAACTAGGCTTCAAGAAGTTAGAAAGAGCCTTATCACCATACGATAGTTTTATCACTATGTTAATGCAACGTAATCGGTCTTACTTATATAGCTAAGATCAACATCGTACCTGAACACATTACCGCTAAGTGATCACTTAAGAGTCTTAATTGAATCTTGCTTAAAATACTCTTAATTTTTGGATATACCGAAATATTGCACCAAACTTTCATAAAAATTGTAAAATGCCTCACTTATATCTCACTAAAATATCATGTCAATGTCAAATGTTAAACAGCGATCCAACTGATGGACTTTTATAATATTAGGTATTCATAATGCATCCAAAATAAAAATAATCATGCTACATCGTCTGAGAAGATACTTAATTTTTTATAGAAATTTCTGACGTAATTGTGAATAAAGGCATTTTGACAATAATAACAGTACATATTTTGAAAAACAATAAAAAAAATCAAGAATTTCAGAATAGAACAAAATAATTAGTTATTTCGTTTATTAGTGATATTGATAATATTAATAAAACGATAAAGATCTGCCGTTGTGTGTATATTACTAGAGGACTACTGGGATTACAATTTTTTTAAATGCTACTTAAACATGTGACCCTTATATAAAAAATATATTATCACTAGCTTCATTTGATGTAAAGTTGTTACAAATTTTAAAAGACTACGATTTTTATAATCGTGTTCAGCAATGTGTGTGTTTTTTTTTATATTTGCAAGTTCTAGCATTTGAACACGAATTCGCTCTATGTTAAATGACAATTTGGTATAAGATAGTAAACACGTTAAACCTAGAGGGCGGAGTGGATTATAACTTAAGATGGCCATCAAGGATCAAAATGTAACCGTCATAAAGATAATAACCTCATTAAAAAAAACCGTCCTAAAGTATGTAATAGTTCAGTTAAAAAATAAATCCAAATTTTTGCTCACTGACGATTTTTGACGTATACAATAAATTAAATGAAAGCAAAAAAGGGTGCGGACCAAGAGTCTGCGGAATATTTTTTTTTTAAACCTAGAGAGGGACTGGCTTTTTTCTCGATCTGAGCTATTGACCTAACAAGGTCTTCGCAGCTTCACTGGATTACTAGAGGGACTGGTACTCAAGTGTAGCTTCCGGAACATACCAACCCGTGCTTGGCTATAGATCTTAAATTAGAGGTATCTAGCCAGGTGGACTTAGGAAAAAACCCTGCCACCATATTATGGTTTTATCCCAATGTTTTCCGTCATCAGTTGTACGGATTCGAACTTGCGTCCATTAACGCGACTTCTGACACACTGTCAACTTAGTTATCATCGCTTCAACATTTTTTCGCCCCTGTATAAAATATTTTGAAGTTATTCTTCTTAATATTTTGAAGTTATACTTCTTACGGCGCGTTTGGGAAAAATTATGAGAGTAAATTTTTACGATGCAAGCGCACACCGTTACGAAAAACCGACACCCTGAAGTTAGCTATAATCATCATTTTGTTTCTTTGTATTTGTAGTTTGAATTTCTTAGTGTCGTTTTTTCTACAAACATATAATAAGGTGAAAGATAAAATTTGAGAATAAAAGACTTTTGTCTTGTTACGTCAAAGAATTATAACTTCTAACGCGTGTTTATAAGTACACACACACTTTTTTTAAAGATAATAAAGGATGCCGACGAAGTCGCGGTAATCGGCTTGTTTTAAATGGACTAATTAAATTTCCAGATAAAATCAGAATACGGTGAGGGCGCGCGGCGGTTGATGAGTTATGTAGTAAGTTACGTAAAGAAGCAATTAAAACAATAACAGCACACGCCTGCGGAGAGGAGACTCTAACATCCAGTGGCTCTCTCCGCTGGCTCTCACGTGGACGTAGGCGAAACCGACACAGTATGTTAACACCTTTCTTTAAATCGTATTATAATTCTTACATGGATCTTGACAGCCTTAAAATTTATCAAATTAATTTTTCAAGTTTGTTCAATGTACAGTAATGTTCTTTTAATATATCATTTCTTCAGTAAAATTTACCACTGTGTTGCAATATTGGGTTGATAGAAAGATATTTCTACTATATATTGTTTATAAATAATTCCATCACTTTAGCATTTACAGTATGTATGTTCTTTCAAATTTTGTGATAAATGTACGACACTTCTGAGTCTCGTGTTTATACATATACGGTTTTTTTATTTCACCGAATAAAATACCATTTCTTGTTAATTATTTCGATTTCTAAAATAATGATGTTTATGTGTTATAAGAATAAAGCCATATGAGATTTGTTAAGTTTACTTAAAATTCATCAAAGTCTTTAATATGATGAAATATATAAAAATAAACAACATCAGTTAACTAACATAACATTTTACTAATAAAATAAACGGTACGACATTATTAGCATAATTAATGTGGCAACATTATTGTCAAGTTTGACATTAGTGATTGCTAACTTTTTTTATTGGATAAAAAACTGCTTATTTTAATCTTGTGTAGTAAAATTAAACTCTACTGTTAAAATTTTTCCTTTTCAATACATATATTATTTGAATTATTACACTCACCACATGTCACTGACTGAATGGTGGCTATAATCATTAAAAAAACGGAGTAATTGTATGAATACTACTGGAATTGCAACCTCATTAATACATGTACAGAAAAGATAAATATTGAAGTAGTGTGTGTGTCTTTAACACATGAAGCTATTTTATTAATGGACCATTTAATTTATATTGCGCCTGATTTTAGTGAATAGTTTGGTTATTAGATCATTGTGTCGTCTATGTCCACGACCACAAATAATATAAAAATAAAAGCTAATAATAAATTGATACTAGTTTTAAAAGATTTATTTGTAATTATAATGAAATGTAATAATAAAACATGAATTATATTTATTTATGTTTGTATCAACATGTTTATAGGCAGTTTGCACTGTTCCCTGCTTAAAGTTGAGGTTTACTTAACGAACACCGTTTTAGTTTTTGCCTGTAACTTTGTTACATGCTTATGTTATTATTATACTGATATAAGAGTTATCTGAGGATAATAAATAAATAAACAAACAACATTGTGTATATCAAAATTATTATTGAAAAAAAAAAAAATGAAATTATATTCTTTGATCGAGGATAGTATTTTTTATTTTGTATTATAAAAGTTTAGAAAAATGTTTCTTTTGTAAAACAATAATGAATTATTGAATAATTAAGAAAATATTATATACATGGCGGTACACAACAACGTTTTATTTAATATTTAGGTTTCTATTACAAAATGAATTAACAATGCTGCTGTGTCCGTCACGTAACATCGCTTTAGCTTCGTTGATATCAGAAATTGTCGGTGAAGGTGCATTTACATTCAACTATGGGACACTTAATCAATGAATAATGCCAGCTTTGTATGATTAGCTATACTTTGCTATGCTATACTAAGCTATGCTACTTTGAATGTGCTAACGGTAAATATTTTGCAACATTACCTTATAATTTTACGTATATGCCTGTAATTTTTACGATTATTTTCATTAGCTAAATAAATACTTTATAAAAAAAACATAGAGCAACCAGTAAAATCCGCGTGGCATTTGGTAGTTGGCTGTAGGGTTGCCTGCAACGCCCAGAAATACAGCGTAGTATAGCATAGCATCTGACAACATCGTTACAAAACATAAGGCCACATTTCACTTCGCTTTCTTGTTCACGACTTCTCACTATATCGACGAGATCTTAGGCTAATTCCGAACATCAGTTGCATTAAAATGACCTTACATGTACCAATAAATTAACGGGAGTATTGAGATTTGACCTAAGAACTATCGCGGGTTGGAGCTCTTAGGGGAACGGGCAAATATTGCTAGAAGCTTCTAATAAAGAGAGCCGTTCAGAGAGAACTCTAAAAATGGTCATCCGTGAGACTCTGTAGCATTTGTTAATTCTGTATCTTTAGACCCAAATACTTGACATCCCCTTCGTTTTTTTATTGGTATCGGTATGATATTGTCATGATAAGTTCAAAAACTATGCGCATAGTTATTTAAAATTAGGTTCTATTTCTCATTTAGGAAGTTTATAGTTATTTTTAAATAATAAATATTATTATTATTATGGACAAATTGTTCTATTTATAATATGTATATTCACTGTATATTGAGTTCTTTTTTATATGTAATTTTTACGCGAATTCAACATCGTGGGTCTTCGTTGATTATCGTTTTAACCTTTCAATGTATTTGTAGGATATAGTTATAACAATCGCATTCCATACAGGGAAGATTCACGTGGGCATATTATTATTTCAAAAATATTTTTTTATTTGTATAACTCAAGCTGAGATAATGTAAATCTCTATACGAGAGTAATACAGTTATTTCACATTTCGTTTAGTGGTCATTTGGGGTATTGTGTATTCTTGAAGATTTAAGTTCTAATCAGTACGTAATTTCACCTTTAAACGTTTTTCTAACGCTATATTTATGTACATGTGTTTATTTAAATGGGAGTTATAAAAATATTCGTACCGCTTGTTTTTCTTGTATTCTTAATAGGTCCTAATATGGGTTTTACATTAATCATGATTTACAAAGAACATTGGTAAGTAATTTTAATGGTGTTCGATTGGTTCGCGGCTACCATTAACTAAGTATATTACTTGCCATAGTGCTACAATTAGACGTGTCTTGTTCAGTCGTCAGCATGAGTGTAATATATCCAGTAAACGAGCAAAAAAAATAATAATAATTCCAGACCATTATATACATGGCGATGAATCAGTCACAGTGCCTCTTTTAGCATGTCGCGAGTCAAGTATCATCAGTTTGTCGTATTACAATAAAGATAAAAGAGTTACACAACCTACCAAATACTTCATGGGAGTGTTTGTGAGTTTGGCTGAAAACAATCGTATAAAATATATGTTATATTCATAGAAATGTTAATTCTGATGAAATGAATAACCCATATCCACCAACGTGAAAGTTGTTGTGCAAGTCCATGACTGGGGTGGTGAGGTTAGGTTGACTACCATCGTCTAATATGATCAAAATCCTTCAATAGTAATCGAAAAACCTTTTATTTATTCTTAGTAAATAACTTTAAAGTTTACTCACATTACAAATCGTGAACTCTATTTTGACTCGATTAATACTGAATTCGTAGAATAAATTATGGGTGGTACGATTTCTTTAACATTTTGTGTCATAACTTCTCGAAAGTTCCATGTTGTTAGTCCATAAATTCGTGCGCATGCGTGCCTGTCGTCAATTTAATCCTGATAATGGCCGGAAATGTATAATTTTACACACATAAATATATTTTTTGTTATAAAGCAAAATTAATTGCTGTTTGGAAGGATAGCGTTACGGATTCTATTATAATATTTTTAGTAACTATTAATGTAACAACTTTTCGGCAAATTAGACATCTGTCCAAGCAAAACATAGTCTTAGCATTTTATTTTAGATAGTTTAAAATTCATGTTACATATTACCTACATTACTATTATCTACTATATGTTTATTTATTCATGATATCAGCCCGCAGTGTAATACTAAAATAGATGTGAAATACGTTATGTATACTGGCTGAGTTGTAATTCATTTAATCAAATGTTTGATTCTATTTTCGTGTACGAAAATATCAATTTAAATTTCCATAAGAATTATAAGATTCATATCAAGTATTTTGTGTTGCAAAATTAGCTTATCTTGAATTATTAATATATGGCTTATTGTTTGAGAACATTGCAATTTTATATTAGTGCATAAGATCCGCGTTTTCTTTTTAACATAGGTGTAGGTATTTAGTATGGCTACCCCGATTTGTTATATTCATACAAGTTGTATCCACATATATACACACTGGCTAGAGAAAGAACGCAGATCAAGGTCATCATATTGTATGTTTTGTATTGTGTAAATATTTTGGATTTATTAAGATTATTATATTGAATAAAAAAATATTGTAAATTACAGATAAACTTGTTTTATTTGAATCCTTTAGTTTTAATAACTATCATTGTCTTTTCAAATTACGTCAGCATAAATAGTGTTATTTATCAAGTAAACCATTAAGAAATGAAAAATATAATCATAATAAATAAAATTTATTCTATCAATTTATTGATTAATTAATATACAAGACGAGACTCATTTTTGGTCTAAGTACATTTTATATAAATTTAACTATAGTTATGGCACAAGGTAATAAATGACGTTGCACAAACACAACCTAAGTATTCTGCAAATTAAAAAAAAAAGACATAATATTTGAGATATTTTTCATAGTCGTGCATCCACTATATATCCACCTTAACATTATATAGTATCACCGATAAGTGTCGGAACGATACAAAGTGACACGCCATTATGATGCATTTTTATACTTTGCACATTGAGTCCGTTACATTTCAAAATGAACGTGGACTTGCCACTTTTTATTTTTTATACACCGTGTACGAAGTCTAAATTTTACCGTTTATAAGATTATCAGTTTGTTAATAATGCCCAAATAAATAGAAAGTAATTATAAAATTCTATCAATTTGAATTAAAAAAATTAAAATCTTATAAACTGCTAAAATCGAATTTGGCTCATTTTGAAATGTAAGGACAAATTTGTCGCATATTCTTTATCGTAATAGGATATAATAAAAAAGGATACAAAAAATTAGTACATGATTCTCTAACAGTTTCGCAACACTGTACGTTGGAATAGTTTAATCACGAAAGCTCTCACATTGAGTTTGAAAAATTTTAAACTATAAACAATATCCGTACTTGATAAAAAAATCCATTCAAAAAGGTTATTCTGACTGCAACTGCTATACCGCGACTTAGGTATGTGCGGGGAGGTGGGTACTGGGAAGGAAAGAGCATGAACTCACATGAGATTTGTAGTGTCAAACAGATCTTACGATATCAAAACACGAGTATTCAACCACAGTTTTTGTCCAATACGTTTTTTAAACAACCAATAAAAATTAAACACTTTAAATATTGTAAATATAAAATCATAACGCACAATCCCCTTTAGATATTATATCTCATGTGCGTCTGACACAGAATGTCCGTTCCCACCCCTCCCCCAACTCGTTCCAATTCGCGTACCTATGGCGCGGTATAGCGGTTGCGGTCTGATTATACCTCAATGCATATTCAAAATTATAGGGTCGCCATTCCATTTATTGTCCTAGAACCTTTGGAACATTAAGTCACCTATATAAAGCAAATATAGTAATTTTAATATATAAATGCACGTCCATACAGTATAATTTTAATTTAATAACATCTACACAACAAAAATCTATTGTAAAGAAATACATTGGTTTTGGAAAAAAAAGTGACATGTCTATAGAATTTCGTGATGATACTAATAAAATATATGATAGAGGGAAGTTGATTCATGATTTATACACAATTATTAGCCTCAAAATTTATTTGAAAATAGATCTGTTTAGACACTTAGATAAAAAAACAATTACTGTGTACGCAAATACTTTAAATGTTCATTTCGAGTGTAAACGTTATGTACACAATAAACATAACTATATTTTGCGATTCCACTTTATTAAAAGAAAAAAAAGTCATCATTGACTATTTTTGACATAACATCAATGAAATTACCATATACAAGAAATTAAGTATTCTAAATTTCTAAACTTCTTCAATTCAAATACAGAGTACTAATAGTAAAATCGAGTAATATTAGATCCACTTACATTTAATTAAGTAGAACCGAATTAATATATTTTCTATAATAAAATTATCTATACTTTATAATGAAGTAATGTAGAATTCTAGATTTTATTAAGTCAATTGACCATAATAATTATATATTATTGTGACACCGATAGGTTATTTATTAAGTTTTTACATTTTCCTATAAATATGTAAAGTTGAATACACAGTAAGTACCTTAATATATTGTATCTTAATTGTGCGGTTACGAGTTTTGACGTTGATTTGATATGAAGAATAATTAATGATTTCACACCTATCTTACATTAATTTTAGTATATATTTAATTAAGTTCCTGGAGGTAGAAGATCTTATAGCTCATCGTCGAAATGGTTTCCGAAGTCGTTCCCGTAGTCGGAGGCTTCGCTGCCGACGAATACCTCATGATGGTCGATGATTTCTTCGAACGATAGTAAATCGTCGTGGTCGTCGTCAGCTGCCGCGAAAAGGTGGTCTACCTCCTCATCGGCTATTTCACTGGGTGAAATGGTTTCACTTGTAATTATGCAATAATTTCTAATTATTAACAATAATAAAACTTCTTATTTGAGAACTCATTTATCTACAATTATTGTCTCCATATACCTGTGTAGTGTGTACATATGACATATTCTATTGGAGTTTTGACAGGATCTTAGGCTGTTATGTAGTAGATTTTATATTTTATTCATATTCTTGTGTTATTTGACACTACATTTTGTAAATTTTGGTGGTGTTTTACGTAGTATAGTTAGTTTATTGTGCAGAAGTGAAGTGAATGGAAAATAATACCACAGACAATTAAATTCTGAGATGCCACAAAAACTCCCTGGAAAGTTCTAACAAGGGAGCCACTATCTTGTTAGAATATTGAAATGATCACACAACGCTTGTAATATTATTGTACTATAACTTTTATTGAAACAAAACATTGACATTGGCAGGTGCTTCTGCAGAGCCAAAACAAGAAAAAGAAGACATTCTATTTAAAAAGGTAAATATTTTTGAAATTCTAAGATATTGTGCTAGTTTCAAATAATTTCATGATAACATGCATCCGTTAATCAGGAGAAAATTCTTAATCTATGATGGAATGAAAAATTATTTTATTTATAATAACTAATTACATATTACATTTCATGTAGTAACAAGCTATTGAATCTCTTTGTAGTTGAATTCCAAGCTATTCAAAAAACAGGGGAACTACCTTTTATAGTAAAAATTGGTAAGGGTTCTACGACAGGTTTATATATATATATATCATATAGGAGGCAAAACGAACATGCGGGTCACCTGTTGTTAAGCGAACACCGCCGTCCATAGACACTAGCAACCCCAGAGGGGTCGCAAATGTTTTGCCAGCCTGTGTTTGGGGGAATGGAGAGAAAGGAACGGGAAGGGAGAGGAGAGGGGAGGGGAAGGGAGATGGGTTTCCGGCGATCTCACTGACCGAACGAAACGCAACAATGCAAGCACTGTTACTTCACGTCGGTTTTCTGTGAGAGGGTGGTGCTACCCTGGATGAGCCGATCCATTCATGCTAAAACCAATAATAGCTTCAGCGTGGCTCTACCACCTATTAATACTTATGCATACTTACTCATTGTCCGGTATGACCCATTGTTCAATTTCAGCCAAGTCTAGTATCCCATCTCTGTTTGTGTCCAGCTCATGATCGAACTTTTCCCTTTCGGCTATCATCCACGATTTGTCGTGCTGGGACCCTGTTGTTAAAAATCAAATATTCCTGATTACCAGTTGGTAAAAAGACAATCAAATAGTACAAACTTTTTCCTCACCTATTAATATGTTGATATTATCTGTACTGAGTTTGTAGAAATATTGTAGACGTAAGGAACGTAAAGCTCATGAACAAACAAAACATGAAAAGATTTTCATTTTTTTTTCTTAAAAAGACAATCAAATAGT
>JACEII010000008.1:4950901-4969492 GCA_014332785.1 Antheraea mylitta
TAAAAATATTGTAGACGTAAGGAACGTAAAGCTCATGAACAAACAAAACATGAAATTTTAATTTTTTTAAAATATACTGTTGCCAAGAACTACATCAAATCTACATAAACGCGAGCAAAAGCAAGTAGATTAAAAATCACACACACACAAAGACAAATTTGATAATAAAAAAAAAATTAAACATGCCTGTCATATTTATCGTACAGTCTCTTCTATTGTACCAATTAATATATTGAAATGTAAGCTTTAATTGTTTATCTGACCTTTCAATTGCCTCAGAAATAGTTTAATGTATGTTATAAACTAATCTTAATTGGGAGTAAAATGTCGATAATATTGGGGTTCAGAGGTTTATATAATATTCTTTATTATATAGTATAATTATGTTTACGTATTTAAATACAATATACACACAATATTAAATATAAATGCGCAATTAATTAATATTTATTTACGGTGGAACTATAGACAATGAAGTATTGTTATAATATCGCGATAGTACGCAACGTTTTGTATTTAATAATAAATGGTAGATTTTAGAAATATCCTATACAAATACATTAAATGCACGTAACACAATTAATGATATATCAGACTTCTGATAATTTAGAAATCTATACATATAATAAGAATGTAAATTTAAAGTGTCCGTATTTTTGGATTTTTGTAAAAAAAAATTGTTGTTGGTGTCTTGGAATAAGTATTAAATAAATTTCAATAAGTTTTAGAAATGTTGCTCTTTCTGTTTATTTGAACACGCATAAAATTTGCTACGCTAAAATTCTGCATTCACAATAAAACCTCATTCAATCATAAAGCATATCCTCCAGTTACATTTAACCTTGGTCTTATCAAAATTGGTTAACTCTATCAAAAGTTGTTATAATTTTAATGACGACGCGACTTAAATACGAGAGAAAAGTAGATAAGTTTTTTACATTAGTTTCCACGCGGAAGGAGTCGCGAGCATAGCCAATCCCACATATAATTTTAACTGTACCGGCAGAATATTGCATAGATAACTCGTGAAACGCTGCGGTAAATTCCTAGTATCTACATATACCATACACCATACTATCTACATATAACAGTTGATCTGTATAGAAGTCGATGTGCTACAGCGCCATCCGTTAGCGAGTTTGATTTGTACAAAAACTTTTATAAAAATAATGTAGATATGTCTACTTTGATATTAATTGATCGAAGAGTATTGTAGTTTATCAATCTCAGAATGATCCAATGTATAGACATTTTTTTTAATATATATATCAAGAGTGTGGTCTAGTGAAGCTGTAAAGGCCTTGCAAGGCCAATAGCGTAGTTCGAAAAAAAAAAATAACGAATATAGAAAAACGAAAGAGTATAGAATCAAAACTGGTTGTGCCTAATGCATAGGAACGAAACTGGTCCATTCGTTATTTACTTTTTAAAATTATTTCTATTATATGGCACCATTGTAATGGAAAAATAATGTTATGTTTATTTAGATTCAGTGTGTAGTAATAAAATGATCATAATAAAAATAGTCCTGTTTTTATACTCTAAAATTTACTCCTCAGTAAAGGATTTTTGATTTTATACCCCTAACATATTCTTCAGGTTGGAAAAAAATTTTTGCAATATTACTGTAAAATAACTAGAGAAATAATAAACCAGCTGACCTCTGTCGCCGACAAACTCGTCGAAGTCTATATGTCCGTCTTTATTGGTATCCTTTTCTCTTAAGGTTTGGTTGACCAGGTATGGGTGCATCAGCTCATGTTCCTCTGGGTTCGTAAATACCTGAAGTTTCATGTACATTAAGGGATCACCATTACACAAGCAAAATCTAGTTTTATTATACAACCATAATACAGTATTCAATTTTTGATTTTGTACATTGGATACAAGATACTCAGTAAATTCGGTTTTGTATAGTGTTATCTTTATATATCACAATCACTGTGCTGTGCGATAGAGAGGTAACACTTTACAAAACCATTGCAAGACAACTTTAGCTGGACATCTCACTCTTCTACCCGAAATACCAAATCAAAGGTTGGGTACTGTATCAATAATTTATCTATGTAAAAAGTTGTGTTTAAAATTATTTTGGAACGCAAATGAAAATGTATACTCATAAATATATGAAAATGTAGATACTCACTTCAAACTCATTCAAGTCTAGAATCCCGTCACCATTTCTATCAGCGGCCACCCACATAGCTTTCTCTTCCTTAACAAGCTGTGAGTAAATTTAATATAATAATTATTTAATTTTCCTTAATTCATTATTCATACAGATAGGTGTTAAAATACCTATATTCTAAAACGTTTTACATTCTACTAATTCTATAGTAAAAACATATAGTGTAGTGTCAATACATAGTTTTACCATTATATCAAAGGTAGACAGAACAATTACACTAAGTAAAACTGATAAATATAATTTAAAACAAAAAAATCCGCACCCCTACCATTCCGGAGTCACCAGTATCCTCTGTTCCTATATCTTCCTCAACATCCACTCCAAAAGCATCTTGTAAGTATTCAGGCCAAGAGAGCACACCATCACGATTGTCATCAGCATCAGACATACGTTCTTCCGCCTCTTCACGGGACAGTTTACTGGAGACATAGCAAGTATCTAATGTTATAACCTAATATGCATGCTAAGAAGAGGAAATTTGAAAAATGCCTGTGCCTAATGATAAATAAAATTCTAAGACTACAATTGAAAAACAATGTCACTATCCCACCTGTATGATATCCTCACTAGTACTGTTCTGTGTACGAATAAAACAGATTGAAAATAATAAAAAACAGAAAAACGATTGTGTGAAGAATGTTATGTAGCTTCTAAAACTTAGATTGTGAATAACAAAGAAACACTTATGATACCACATTAGTCCATTACACACAGGTGAACCCAAGATGGGGGGGTAGTTGTTTATATTTGAGTAATCCCTGTATGGTAAATACTTAAAATTCAATAAAGTAAAAGTGTGTGTTCAATAAAAAAATATGTTAATAGTGTGTTAAAAACAATGTATGTGGGAGGTGGCATATGAGAATTTGCATGTGTTTTATTTTTAGTAAAAGATTTCTCTATAAATATATCAAGTTTAATATTGAATAGTAATTAATGTTTCCTCTAAAATATGATGTATTTTACTGATACACCTATAGGTATATTGATGATAGATTTTTCACTTAAAATGGTAGCTAGCCAGGTAGCCTCAGAAAAACCCTACATCTATCCTATGGTCATATCATGATGAGTTCCTTTACCAAAAGATCCAGCTCATTTGCAAGGATTTGAAAGTATATCCATCAATAAGGTAACATTTCATTGTGTTCATGTATATATAGTGCAAGGTTAAAAATTATTCAGAGATTTAAAAAGCTGCAAATGCTAAATGATTTCTGCTGCATATGTTAAATATAATTTGGAAATCATATAAATGATACACTGACTAAAAGATCACCCTTTCTATATTAATATTATTTTCATAATGTAACTTTTGGGCAACATTTTGCTGATACCAGATGAATGCTGTTAAAATTAAAGTACCATACTTTAAATAAAAGCTATAAAAATTACTTTTTCAGAACAAAATTTCATATGTAAATGTAATCCGTGTATAGTACATAGATTTTGTTCTAAAAATTAAAATAGTATATCTTATTGTACTAAAAAAATACTTTTTTTTGTGTTTGCAATCAATTATTGAATTAATAATAATTGCAATGTGTAAAAACTATACTCACATGAAAGAATTCAAAATCCACTTTTTTAACTCCAAACGGTCAATGAATTGGTCTCCATTAAGGTCCATTTTCGTTATCAATTGACCCAGCCGCAACTTAGCCTCCTGAGGGCTTAGCTTATCAAACTCTTCACTTTCTTTAACACTACCTATAGAAAAATAATATGTTAATGTAAGGATAAAAGGCACCAATATGACCAAAGCGCGTATAACAGACATCACTAGCGATTTATTTCGTATTAATTCTTATCACACAGTTACATAGGTAGTGACGCCGGCGTAACGTCGTAAAAACAAAAGAGGTAATATAACATCGGGCACCTAAAATGGCTTCGTGGTCGAACTCCGTGTTGTGTACGGAGTCACCATAATGATCGTGATCTTTAGGCCTGTAGCTGCCATCGGATTCGCGCTCCAAATTATCCACGCTATGTCCGTGAGCGGCCGCCAATGCATAACACAAATTATGTGATATAATTAAAAGTATGAAGACCCTAACAGCCATTTTGCTGGACATCCTTTTTATCAACACTGAATTTCAGCTTAGTGCTTTTATAATGCAAATTTCATTATACTTTCTTGTTTATTTTTCAAAAGAAAGAGTTATGTATATTGAGGAGCTGACAAAAATGACAGCTACGATAATGACAGTTGGGTGGATGTTCATCAGCTGTTTTCTTTGACCAGATTGTCATGGTAATAAAAAATAAATTATTTATTAGTCAAGCATTCTAAACGGTTCTATAAAAAGCGTTTGTTCGGCATATATTGAAAAAATGAGGCGACAGCCATTGATACATTATTAGAATTATACCTAATATTAACAAATTATATACCTACGTATTTATTTCAAAAGAGTAACAAATTTTACACATACACATACTGTGAGTGTGATATAAACTAAAATCTTAAATAAATTAATACATATAACATAGAAAATTAACGACGATTTAGTAGATCGCTATCTTTAAAATTTTCATTTAGTTAGTTTCACCGAAGAAATTATCTAATGTTGCTGAAGACACTTGCCGTGATATTTTTTTCCATATGTGCAAAGACTTTGTGGATCCTCTCATTTTGATGATTAGATACGGCACGAATATTTTGTGTGAAAAAATCTAAATGTGAATGAAAAAGTGTATTTTTGACTTTGAAAAAGGAGGAGTTTCATGTTCGGTCATATGTATTTTTTTTTATGTATGTTAATCGATATTCTGTCATTTGCAAACCGTTTTTAATGATTCTTTTATTATGAATTGGCTGTACTAAGAAGTAGTCCCATATAAATTTGAACAAAATATTCAACCCCTAAGGGGGTGAAATATCGTTTATTTGATTTTCACCACTTCGTGTCTTCATATTTTCGTCTGCTTGGAACCAATTTCAATATTTTTTTATTGAATTACTGATGCATGGGGATAGTCCTTCAAATTAGAAAAAATATTCCAAGCCTAAGGGTGGAAAATAAAGGGATGAACAGAGCTTAATTTTATGTACGTTAACCGGTATTTTTGACAATTGTGAATCGATTTTAATGATTCTTTTTGTATTTCAATTGGTATACTCTGAGTTGGTCCCATATAAATTCGAACGAAATATTCAACCCCTAAGGGGATAGAAATTTCGTTTATATGATTTTCACCCACTTTGTGTCTACGTATTTTCATCTACTTCGAACCGATTTCAATAATTTTATTTGAATTACAGTTACTTGTGGATGGTGTTCTTCAAATTAAAAAAATGTTCCAACCATAAGGGGTTAAAATAAAGGGATGAATGAATGAACTTTCCGTAAGTTAATTTTAATGCAAATTTGGCATATCCTGTTGTAGTAATGAGAATATCATATTATCAATCCTGATTTGATTATGGAAATGGAGAAATTGGAATGGAACTCATCAGCACCTTACTTGAACTTACCTACTTCACTAAGTACTTTGATACAATTACTCCTGTAACAAATGAAATCAAAGTCAAATTTGAAATTTCGGTTGGCACCGATTTCCAATATATCTCTAGGTAGCGCAAAAAATCATATATTTTATTTAATTAATTTAATAATATAATTATTTTTCACTTTTCAGTGCTTTAATGTTTTTGATATTGAAGTCGGTTCAATTTTTTTTTTATTTTTTTTTTTCAGGATACGTTGCATTCGAGTTGTTTGTTAAAAGAAATTCTTTGTAATTTTACAGCCCTAATATTTCGAAGAAAATTGTAACATATATTTTCAAAACCAACCATGCTCTTTTTTATTTATCGACCAACAAACCAGCTTACTTATATTTAGCCTTACATATGGATGAAAATTTACTTTTCAGTTATTAACTGCCTCTCCCTTTCCTTCCATAGTTTTTATCATTTTTGGTATTAAGCCTATTTTGATATGTCGAGGTAGCAAAAATATTCTTGGTAAGCTCATTTTTGCTGATTGGGATCGTCAATAATTGTTGGACACTTATTTTTCATTTTTAAATGTATTTTTTTATTCTAACTAGTTTGTGTAATTTAATTTAATTGTATGGTTGTTCCAACAATAAAATTTTTCCTTTGTTGTTTTTCTCTTTCATTTGCGATGTTTTTAGTTCTCGGAATCGCAGGTGATCTTGAGAGCTGAGTTTCTTGTATATGAAGATACGCTGTATGAATCGATATAAAAGCTCATACTAATATAAAAAGTGTCAATATTTTATAGCTTATAGCATCAAAACTGGATGTGCTAGGTAACTTCTACTACACATTTGAGTATTGCGTGTTGCTATATCGCTATATATTAATTCCACACATATTAAATTCTTTTTCTTTTATTTTGTTACCGACCAGTGTTATTTTAGGGTTAGGTCAAATAATAATGTCTATTATATATTTGCAAGTATTTATTTATACGAAAAAAAATAACATTAAACAAACAAACAAATCGAGTTATTTAATCAGATTGTTAGCTGCCATGACAATCAAGGTAACACGTCGTTTCGCTATATGGTTCGGGTAAGATGAAAGGAACTTTTTTAAATGTCTATGAACTTCTCCAACAACCAACTGCAAGTGAGCACGTGTATCAGGATGGCCTATGTTCAAATTTATGATGGCATCTTCAAGATATCTATGAACAAAAATATGTTATTAATTGTTATTTTTATAAAGGATAGGCAAATGAAGAAAATGAACTATGTAAATGATATAATATAGTGTAAATAATGTAAAAATATGCACGAGAAAAGAGAAGAGTGGAAGTGCTACGTATGGCGATTTTGTCCCTTGATTTTGTGTAGTTTCTATTTTGCAAATAACACAAATGAATATGTCTCCCATGATGATGGGAATAAATTACGTAAGCTTAATAAACTGCACAAACAATACTAGTAAAAACATGTATTTATAGTATAATATATTTACTGAGTAACTGAAAGATACGCAATAAAGGGTAGCAAAAGCTACCTAACTCACTATATATTTTACTTCCATCTACTTGGATATATATTGCCTAAAGCACTTATAGCTGGCGAGGTTAGAGCTGTCGAAATTGTCTGGCTATTGAGGAAACATCTAATAGTTACCTAAGTAACATGTTAAAATTCAGGTTTGACACTATAACGTAAGTTCAATTACAACTTATTGAAGTTTATAGATTTTTGGCAGGGGTTAGCCACGATATCAAGTATCTGTCGATAAATGTTGTGATTTCTAATATTATTCCAACAAAATATATGTATAAAAAACTTACACTACATAATTTGATAAATTTTACTTCATTTTTTATAGACCTTTGTTATTTGCCAAAATCACGACGACCCAAATTTAATACTAGCTCATGGTTCCTACTTGCATTAGAAGCATGTGCTGAAAAAATTCTCAGCTTTTATAAAATTACTAGCCCCTGCCCGCGACTTCGTTCGCGTTCTCAAAAGGAAAATACATCCCGATTTTGAAACATTTTTCATCTGTGCTCCGCTCCTATTGGTCTTAGCGTGATGATATATAGCCTATTCTCGATGAATGAGCTATATAACAATGAAAGAATTATTCAAATCGGACCAGTAGTTCCTGAGATTACCCCCTACAACGTTACAACATCACGACGTCACAAACTCACAAACTTTACCTCTTTATAATATTAGTATAGAAGAAAGCTTGGCGGCATTGACGGGCTCTTGGTCTACAAGTTGTACCCTTCATATTTACTTTCAGAACTAGTAACGTGCCCTGGCTTCGCCTATGTAAAAAATAATAATAACGGTAATAGTTTTAATAGAAAAACCGCAGCGCGCGCAAGATTTAAGGTTCTAGCCTTGATTAAAAAAAATTTTATACTGATTTTACGCAAAATTAAATTAAGTCTTATGTACAAACAAAAGAGCTTAATTTAAATGCGATCGATTTAAATTTATTTTGTTTTAGATTCAATTTACATACAGTTTGTTTGTATGATTTTGATGGTGATATCGTGATATGATTTCTATGTGATTTACCGCTTGTCTACATATGTTTCGTGAAAAATGTTAATACAAAATATTTTAATAAATTATAGAACCATTTAAATTATTTCACGAAAATTTCGGCAGGATTAGTTATATATGAAATTAAATAGTAGTTTTTATAAGACTAACCGGCATTTTATTTGCGTGTCCTGCACCATGTCAGTAGATAGTTGTTGTATAAGAGACAATAGGACATGCTGCTTCAGTTTGCATGGTTGCGTGAATACAAGTGTGGGTTCAACAGCCCGGCATGCAAATATAACTAATGATAGATCTGATGCTGACAAGGCGCGTTCAAAAGCGTCATTAATATTTCCTTCGTTAATCTGTTTCTTCAGTTCTGCTGACATCATCTAAATAGACAGATTTCTCAAATAGATTTGAGGTATCTAGATATTGTAAAATGAATAAATAATGTAAAAAAAATCCTACCAATTGATCCAAAATTGAATGATCAGGATTAACCGGTTGAGGAGTTCCATTCTGAACGATATTAAATGACTTAGAAAATTGATTGCGTTGTTCTAAGCATTCCGTCTGGAGTTGCTGACAAAACACGTTCATAACCTTCTGGCGCCATTCTTTAAGTTCCTTATGCAGTAATCTGAAGATAAATAAACATAGATGATTATATAAAATATGTAAAAGATATACGTATATAGCTTAATGAGTAAGTATTAATTTAAACTATAATGCTTAATCAACAGACGCTGATTTATAAGGGTACGTCAGGTTTTTAATAATAAGCGCTCCAAGTGGTAATTTAGAGGGGTGGTTTATTTATTGTAAGATTTTATTTAAATTGGAAATGCTGAAGGTTAAGAAAGTAATATCAATTTTTTTGCCCCGTTTCGTAAAAGTCGTAAATGTAAGAAGGATACGAGATTTTGTAAATTTTTATACGTATACCCACATTTGTAAGAAATTATATGGTTTGAGAAAGGTTACGCAACCTAGAAATTATGTACATCAAACATGCAATTGCGTTCAAAATTTTAACTTTAACTCAAAATTCGTTAACACTACTGTATGATGACTACTTTTGAATAGAAATCCTAAAAAAGTAATTTCAATAATTTTATAGGGTGAAATCATTACATTAGATTAAAACTATATTCACTAGATTAAAAGTTACTAGAACATCAACAGAAAAGCATGCATACATTACTATGTATTTAATAGAAACCAACTATATGATATTTGGTTTAGTTTCTTTACAATGTAAAGTTTACGTTAAGGAAAGGAGTCATTCTTTGAATTCAGCATCAACGGTAAGTCACGTCACTATTTATTCGGTTATTTTTGGTAATTAGTTATTAAATTAATTGCGAAAGTCTAAAAGAATAAATTACGTACTCTTCTACAGTATATTGCAAAGTGTTGATAACATTCTTGCCGGGATCCGAAAACGCCTTTAACATGGATTGGTGACGTTCTATTGCATGATGTAGAAATCTGGAGGTTTTCGTTACAGATTCTGCTAAAAAAGCGGAATTCTTTTCGACTGAAATTTTAATAGATAAGCCTTAATATAATTATTAATGATAGCTTGATTGTTAGTTAAATTAATCGTATATAATACTGACTTTTATTAGCGGCTTCGTGACGTATATTACATTTAAAAAAAACCTCTATACTGGGTGACTGGTTACTCGTTAGCAATATTTGCACAGGATACTCAGCACTATGATACTCGTTCTACATCAATTAAAAAAATTGATGCTTAAATTGTTACCTATTTATCTAGAAAATACAATAATTATAGTCAATCCTCTACCCGTCTATGTTAAAGCATAATCTCGATGACCGTCACGTGTAGTACAAGTGAAGAAAAGCCTACCAACTACAAGGGTTTTCGAAGTTTGAACAAACAAGAGGGTTTATTGTCCGTTTTATTATTGAAGGTTATAAACTCCGTGACGTCATTCGCAGGTTTTGCAACCGGTCATTCAACCCAGGTATATTTAAATTTGTACCCATACTTTTGAGAGTCTTAGAAAAACTTACGTTATCTTTGTTGTTTATTAGTATTTGTTTTGATATTAATATTCTATACGTAATATGTGACTATGAACTTATCACACGATTGAAGGTTTTTACTTTTTAAACATTCATAGTGTATTTGTGAAATAATCGTTAAAATCGGTGAAGAATTTCTTGAGTTTATTCATTACAAATAAGAAATCAGATTTCTTCTCTTCATAGCAATATAGATTAATTCAGTTTGTAATTTAGTGCGCAATTTTCTTTCTGTCAATGTTTAACATAGGTTTTAGTATGACAACTGTTGCTTTGTGGCAGAAGCAGGTGTGGCAGTAGATGATCTATTATTCTTATCACAATACGAAGCTTTGAAGTGATGATGACTCAGTCATGTTAACGTGTTCAGACACCGCTGCGATCGGAGTAGATTCTAACTATTGCGAATGAGACGGAGCTTTCGTTAAAGGAAAATATCGTGATCAAACTATACCATGATCGTCTAGTATTACGTTAGGACCAATAGGAGCGGAGCAACAGTTAAGAATGTTTCAAAATCGTTTTTTTTTCTTCTAAGAGCTTCCGCTGCGCGTTAGCGTTAACCTAAAGTAACTATACGACGCGGGCGAAGTCGCGGGCAGAAGCTAGTGCTAAATAGAACCTAGAAAGTACCAATAAAAAAGTATATCTGTGTCAAGGCTACAAAAAATAATATTATATTCGTTTTGGCCATTCGCATATACTAGCAGAATTGTAGTAGTAGTTTTAATTATTATAAAAGACAATCCGTGCTGTAGATGTTGTTAAGGTTGACATATAAAGCGCTGAATAAAAATATGTTACGTGTGGTTTTTAGAATTAAAATACAGAACTTACGTTCATTAAATGCGTCTTCCAAAAACTTTGTTGTGTGTCGAACCAGCTGACGATGAGAACGTTCCAATATTGGTAAACATATACCAGAAAAATCACGCGGGAGACAAGTGCCAATGACATCCTTAACTGACTGCGCTGTAGCATGCACCATCTGTTCTTTAAGTTCCTGTGTTCGAAATCAATTAATCACACTTGTATACATAAATAAATCAAGTGAGACAAGTGTTGCAAGAAGGGCAAAGGTCTTTGTCTCAGCATAACCGTTGTAGCGCTGGTTTTCAGACAAAGCCTGCTGTATTCTAATACATGGATGAAATTACATACACACGGACGCACTTATACGATGATTTAAAATTTAGTTGTCATTAATTGAAGACTGTGACATTTGAAATATTATAATACCTTTCATTACTTCACTTACCTCACTTTGCAGAAATCTTATTGCAGCCTCTGTAATTTCTTTATCCAAAGCAATAGTTTGTTTACTATTTATAGTATTCAGCATGATCGCGGCATTAGTTATCATTTGCCCATCGCTTAAATTTGATGAATCAGTAAGGTTTTGCTTTGTAACCCTGTTTTAAAATATTCGAAATTAACGATTAAATAAAACATATAAACTGTAAGCGTCCTTGTAATTAAGATTATAAAATACAAATATTAATATGTACTCTTCAAATATTTGTAGATGAAGTAAAAAAATACTCAGGAAGTCTAGACGTCTTTTTGCTCCGTGAACTCGTCCAATGGCTGACTAACGGATTGCATAGATTCAATTGCGATTGATATCTCTGCTTACTCCAATATTTATATAGCGTGATGACAAATGTAAAATAAAGTTTATATTTTTTTATAAAGGTAAGAAACAAAATATGTGCCACAATTTGTAGATACAAAATACTAATGAATTCGCTTTAAAAATCATGAATAAGAAGAAGTTTATGAGGTTACTATATAAGTAATTAAAGTTAAGTATGAACCTTTGAGAAATATCTTTCTTCGACAGGTTCACGTATATATGATTGTGTGTTAGTTCTATTTTCTCTATAGCAAGTTTGTAATTTCGAATTTCTTCTTTCAGGTTAGTCAGCAGTCTACATTGTTCTAAGAACAGATCTGAAATTTCAAATTATTTCATTAGCTCTTATATTCTTTCAAGGATCATATCTACTGCGTATGACTAACATTAATGAATTGAAACAAAATTAATTAAGAAAGAATGATGCTAATATCTTCAGATGTATCTATTTTTTCGAATTTGAAATTGATAATCATATAAAACTAAATTTATAACTACTCAGGTTTATTTGATTGAACATTTTTTTAACAAATTAAATATAGTAATAATGATCATTACATATCCACCATCTGTAAGTGGCAGAGCCACGCTGAAGTTGTTATGAATGAATGGACCGGCTTGCCCAGGGTAGTACCACCCTCTCATAGAAAACTGACGTGAAGTAATAGTTCTTGCATCGTTGCATTTCGTTGGGTCAGTGAGAGCACCAGAGGCCCACAAATTTCTTCAACAATTAAATTATATAGTACGTTAATAAAATATATTCGATGTGCACAGGATTTAACCGTCACATGTAGTAATGAATTATTCGGAATTTGCGTACATGTATTAATTGAATTTAATACCTAATACTATCGTCTAGCGATGAGTAAAACAACGGGAGGAATCTTGGAGTTGAGAAAAGTTTTTGTAGTAACCGCTATATGAGGGAAAAACAGAACTATGGATATCTCGCGGCGTGAAATCACTTATATGTGGTGTTGATGTGCCCGCGAGCAATGCGACTTTTACGGCTGATATTATTATTATTTATATGAATAAAAATCAATTGCCAAATGTAGGTACACGCATCGTTTCAAAATGGCTGCGCTGATTTGGATATTTTTTTGTTGTGTTTTTATTGTTTGTATGAAAAAAAATGTTTGATAAATCGTACGGAGAAGTGAAAAATTATAATTAAAAAATCTCCATGTAAAAAGTGCGTGAATGAGTAACATAGAAGACGGTAGGGAGATCTTCAAAAATATTAACATATTTATGTTCATTTGTTCAGTGCCATTTTATTTTACCTACATGGTCGAACTGTTAAGGGAAGGTATGGTCTTATCTTCTTCGCTAAGACGTCTTTGTAAAAAACTAGATGATGATGGATGGGCAGCTAGTAATAAAAAAAAAAATAAAACACTGGTTGAATGACTCATCAACACACAACGAAAAGAATTGTAACTAGAAATATGAAATTTAGAATAATTTCTTTCGTGGCAAAGATTCACTAAGAAGCGATATTTTTTTAATTATATTACATTACATTTTATATTGAAGTATTTAAATGGCTTGATAATTTTGTGATAGGATTTTAGTATCGAAAAAATTGTATTAAAAACATAACTTTGATTTTTAATCCTAAGAGGTAAGAAAGGAATTTAAGTTAATTTTTCGTCAGTTATAAGTTTGTACTCACTGTTAAGCTTATCAATTTTTTGTTCAACACACACAAGCATATCGCAATCGGACAAATTTTTGTCTTCTATTCCACTATCAGCCATCTTGTTTCCATCTTCCACTACATCATCAGATTCCGAAGTATCATTTATAATGTAAACTTCAGTGGAGGATTCACTAATCTTACGGCCTCTCTCGACTAGGATATCATTATTTATCAAAGAGTTCAATGATTTTGATCTCTTCAACGACATTCTTTATACTTTTCAACTAATAAATCAGCGTTAGAAATAAAAATAGCGGTATGATAGTTGCTCTTTACAAAAAAATATATATTTTCGATTACCCTACGTACAATATAATATGTAGTCTATTATGAAGTTGTAAGAGTTTATATATGAAATAAGCTGGTATTAATACGTAAAAGATTTTCAATATTTAAATAATGGATAAAGGTTTCTACTTAGTAAAAGGTAAGGATTAATTTAAAACATTATAACCAGTTTAATTTCGGAAAGTCTGTAGTTTCTTGTTTTCACAACAGATGGTGATATTACGAGAAAAGGATTAACTACTTCAGGTTTCTTCACCGTGAGTCGATAATGACACTAATTGACCTTGATTCTTGAATGTATTAAAGATGTTTATCGCTTACATAGTAGGGAATATATCTCCATATTCATTTTGTTTGACGTCATGACTTACGAGTATTATAATAAAATTACTTTGCTGAGGTATTAAATATATTTTCTGTACATTTAACACGAATGTAAATCTTATGTTTGTACTCTTTAGATTTTTGTGAATAAGCAATGATGCAGCTGTCTTGGAATAAGTAATTAAATGCATTTCAACAATTTTTAGAAATGTAATGTTTATTTGAACACGCTTCGCCGCTAAAATTCTGCGTTCACAATAAAACCTCAAATCATAAAGCATATCTTCGAGTAACATTAGTCTTGTTTTAATTAAAATTGGTTCACTCTATCAAAAGTTATTGTAGTTTTAATGACGACGCGAATTAAGTACGACAGAAAAGTAGATACGTAAATGGACTATACATTTAGATGATTTCGTTAGTCACTTTTTTTAGCTTAGATTCCACATGGACGGAGTCACGGGCACAGCTAGTTCGTAAATAAAGATGATAACTATAAAAAGGTACATAGAAATCCTTATAAACATTCCCTGATTCATTGTAATATGGTGGGCTAATATTATTATATATGTAAAAATATGAAGACTCATGGTAACAAGCCTCAACTCCTGAGTAGAGAAGTTTATGTGATCAACTTTATTATCAATTTTCTATATACGTATATACATACATATGGGTATTATCCTCAATAAGTTATGTTAATATTAGAGATACATGACTGCGCGTAAAAAAATTCTCATATTTACTGCACACATTTTGTTACTTTTATGACGGTCTGTCAGGTTTAATACATAAGTATATCAGTAAATATGTCGTTTACAAACCCGTTTAAGCTTTCTCCCTCTTTAAAGTTCAAGTATTTATACGAAAGTCTCCACGTCATTAATCGAGGAATCCAAGTCCGATATCATTAATATCTTTGAAGTGGTTAAACTTGAACAACTGTTAGAATAATTAATTAAAAACACAATTACAAATGATAATCATATTTTTATTTGTTTCCTTACAAAAGGTATTAGTTAAATAATTCAATTAAATATATACGGGTATAATATATAAAGCGTGTAATGAAAACGTAACCTTTTGCACTATTTTGAATTACATAAGGTTGCTTCTTTTTTATTAGAGATATCAGAATTGAGAATAAAATCTTTTACAAAAAAAAAAATGTCGAATCAAATTGTTTTTATTGTTAACATAACATTAAAAGAGGAAAATACAGATGTTATATCTTGCATCAAAATCAATGCTGTTCGTTACGTTTTGATTATACGTTAACAAATGTAATTATTAACACAATATGTACATGAATGTGAACGTCATAAAATAAAATATAATCTCCCAGAAATTTATTTCTGTAATACTATCAGATATTATACATACAACACGAAATCCCCATAAGTAATAAACCATTGCGCCGCTCGTACGGCCAATTTTTTTGTCTATGCAATTTCCTCAAAATATAGTGTAGTTTTCTGAAAAATAAATATTTGTAATAATGAGCACATGATTTTTTGAAAGTATATCGAGTATTATTTTAATTTTGATGTATTTTCGATAAAAATAAAGGGCTACAAAAGATATTTTTTGAGAATATGTTATAGAAAAATCTACAATAGGCTAAAATAAACAAATAGTCCTAAACATTATAAAACAACCTATAAATAAATTTTCGTTTCCAAAATCCAAGATGTAATTTCTCGAATTATATTTACCATATTCAGTAATTATATTCAATCATCCTCCATTCTTCTATTCATTCGCAGACCCTACATTATGTTCAATCCAATCTATCTCTTATCGAGAACTCGTTATATCTTACTTTCTATAAAGGGCAAAAAACGTATATAAATATAATACCGATGCTAGCGTTGATCATTATATATTATATGTATATACAAAGTCTCTGCCCCGTCTCTGTCTATTAGCGATAAACTCAAAAACTACTGAACAGATTTTCATATGGTTTTGACCAGTAGATAAAGTGATTCATGAGGAATATTTAAGTGTATAATTTGTTAAGGTTTTTTATTATCAGGGCAGGACCACGTCCATTGGGCACGCTAGTGATAAGTAATATTTATTCGATTTATTTATACTTCAAATTTTTTTGCAACGGCTTTCGCCAGTGTTTTCCTCTTTAAAGTAATATCTGTAACTACGTTTACTATTTGATAATAGTTACTAAAACATAAATCGAGAAAAATATATAAAAAAAGAAATTGCGAGTAAAAGAACTCAAATTATTTTTTGTGATAGTAAAGTGTACCTACGTTAAAAAATCAAAACAACCTACTTGTTTTTAACTCTCAACTAATTACCATAATTTAATCTAACGTACGAAGAGTCGCATATAGTATACAAATTACAATAATGTATACAATGAAAGTAATTTTAAAGGAATAATCATTGTCTTTATAAATTCCATGTACTGTAAATCAATCTTAAGCAGTAATTCTATTTTTTTTTCTCGAACTTACTACACTAATTACCTAGTAAGGTCTTAACAGCTTCACCGGACTATATGCGTTTAGTTATAACAATTTATTTTTAAGTTGCATTCAATTGAAATATACATATTATATATGATTATGATATGATATATACATATATAAATTATTGTGTCAAAGTGTACCAAGTTAGCCGTATTGTAGACTATAGTAGAAACTGCATGTATGCTACCTCAGCAAATTGTGGATAGAAGAATTTTACAAAATTAGAGACAAGGAAGTGATATTTTTTTATTTCTTAAACACAGTGACAGTCTTCTGTGCTTTGGTGTACAAATATTTTCTATTGACGCGGTAAATTTTGTTTCTTGCATGTTTACGATTTATATTACTTTTATCATTTCGTACGGTTCTTAAAACGTTATTATTTAATATGATGATATAATGAAACACGGTAATTTAGTAATTATTTATATTCATTTTCATGGAATTTTGTCATTCAAATGTATGAAAATAATAACAGAATAGTAAAGAATACGAACGACAACTAATAACTAATACTAGCAACAATTTATTGGTTATCATACACACGGAGGTATACCTTTGATTTACTGCCAAACCAAGATGTTTACATTTTTGCTGTTTTTATACCAGGTGAAAGGTTAGACACTCGCAGTATTCTAGGATATCACACTTTGTGGTCACATTTAACATATAAAATAATAATATTAAAACAAATACTAATAAACAACCAAGAAAACCTAAGTTAACATTTGTTCTAAGACTTTCAAAAGTATAGCTACAAATGTGTAAATAAAATAACAAACCTAAGTGCAATGTCTGGTGCCAAAAGCTACAATTGGTGACAAGGAGTTAATAACGTTCGATATTAAAACGGGCAATATACCTTTTGTTTTGTTCCTGAGGTTCTCACGTTCCCTTTAAAATAAAAGTGAAATCATCCGACGGTCACTGACACTATGCTGTAACATACACGCGTAGAAGATTGTATATATTTTTAGTATTTTTCTGGATAATTAGGTCAATTATTAAGCACATATTTTTTTTTTTATTAATTTAGAACGAGAATGAAGTGTAGAGTGTCCTCCAGAAATATTGATACTGTCTAAACAGTCACCTTGTATAATAAATATGTTAATAATGTGAAGGTTTATTATGTTTTATTTTATATTCTCTATTGTTTTAATGTAGATTAAAACCTATCCTCCTATCCTATTTTCAAAGGCTATCAGAATGTTAGTGTCCTTTTGCAGTAAACCTATGATCATAAAAATATTAGAATATACTTAAAAATACACATATGCTGATTCTAAATCAGAAGACAACAAAGACATTAAAAAATAATTCCAAAGTAAAACTAAACACTATTCTAGTTCGCATTATGCAGTCTTTAAAAAAAACTATTTGAATTTAAACTCTAAATGTAATAAATAATTACAATAAAAAAATGAAACGAACAATAAATAATAAAGTCTTGAAATATTAATGGAATAACATACTTGTAACAAAACACACATTATGTATACCTTACCATTTTCCATCGTCATTCAGTACTGAGAATTAATATATGATATAGCTCAATTATATTTATATAATACACATAAACTATACACATACTTAAAACTGTTATATTTTAAAATGTCACATTAAATCACCAAAAACTTGTTCGTCTTCAGATCTTTATAAAAACGAAATATCAATAATACAATAGTGAATATGACGTACATATGAAATTACTGACATAACATTAAATATCACAAAGACAAAGCTGTGAGACTGTACTACTGCATACAAATGGCCATATGTGTGAGGTTTTCTATATAGAAAATTAACTTACATGTTAAATATATACATAACAGTTCAACCATAATTAGACCAGATTGGACCAAAAATTTGGCACAAATAAGTGTCTAATTAA
>JACEII010000008.1:4971226-4987955 GCA_014332785.1 Antheraea mylitta
GGGCCGAACACCTGCACGGGGTCGGCAGCGCGACACGCGCACATTACTAGCGCGAGGTCGGACGCGGACAGCGCGTGCTGGAACGCGCCGTTCACGTCGCCCGCCGCCATTAGCGACTGGATCTGTGCCACTTGCATCTATCCGTGACAATACATATTTTTTTTTACTTTATTTTTGGCAATTTATTTCAGATTATTACTGTCATTGTCTAGTAGTTAATAACATTACAAGTTGTGTGTGATTATTTGAATGTTCAAACAAGATGGTGGCTCCATTGTTAGAACTTTCCAGGGAGTTTTTATGCAGTCTCGAAATTTACCTACTTCAATTGTGCACAATAACCAACTATATTAAGTAAAACACCACCATTTATTGCGAAATATACATTCAAATAACAAGATTATGAATAAAATCCACTATATGACTAACTAAAATCCCTACAAGAACTCTGTAAATACATTTATTTTAGGAGTGTATGAATATTCGAAGTAACAACTAGTTCGGTTCGGAAATTCGATTTCAGCATTATTCACATACCTTTTAATTTTTTAAGCCATCCATAAAAATAAAATTTAATCATTTTTTCTATGCCAACACAATTTATAGTTTTTATTGACCATGTGACTGCAGGGTCACAGGCCTTTTCCTGAGAGACAGAGCAGGCACAATCACTACGGGAACCAGAGACTACGGTGATTTCAAAGTTCGAGAAATCCACATTCGCATATTTTCGCACACACGGTGCTACTATAGAAATATTCCTTAAGTTCTATTTTCCTTACAATATTTTCCCATCACCGTCAGCGGATGTCTTGCCAATATAAATCTGTATGTTACCAAAAATTATTTGGGCCATAACTATGGTTCCTTACTTGTAGACATAAAATCTATATTCCGCCACTTAACTACTCAGCAACTATGAGGCTCAACGTGTTCACATATGTAACAAAAATTCAGTTTACTGTTGTCAAAATGTAATTTAATTTAATCAATTTGCACTACTTATGCGACTATTGAAATATCACACTGAATGACCCAACATGACTACTTTAAAAGTACTTGTATAAATATACTTATTATTTTACAATGAATTCATAAATAACTTATATTTTCTACTCCAAGTACATCATGACAAAAAGGAGGTAATGAGATGTAGATTTTTACATAAATTTAATTAATCCGTATATACTTGTAAAAGAAAAGGCAAGGACTCTTGAACACAGTTCCTTATTAAATTGCGTTGTGGTCTCTGAAAATAATGCATGAGTGAATTCAAAAATCAAAAAAATAAAATGCCACAGTTTTATGTACTTTTTACAAAAATCTAAGTTTTGGTTGTTCAAAGACTGCATAGTTTGCGACCAGACAACCACCAATGTAATTTTGAAATGAAGTACATTTATGAAAATATTTTAGCATTTATATGCACTATTTATAACACAATTTAAATAAAATTAACATGTATTAATAATACTCAAATATAATAAACTGAAATAGTTTAGAGCAAAATGTAATTTTTAATATTAAAGTAAATATATTTTTAGATCTCTACTGTGCTGCTTCAAGATCACCACATTCAATGTTTGTTTCTGTAGTGAGACATAGTTGAATAACAATCACACGGTAGAAAATTTAAAATGGACTTTCATAATTGAACCAATTAAATTTTTCTTTAGGTTCAGTGTGCTATTAGTTTACTTTAATTTCTCGTCGAATTTGCCCCTCTCAATATAGACAAAAAATACAAACGTTTAATGCAAAACAAAGTTACATTTTAATAGAAGTCTAAAATTGTCATTTATTTATCCTGAGTTTGTCGTGATGCTATACATATAATATGCCTAAATTTATGTTCTGTGAATATATTTTCAAAGCGGTCAGAATAATTGGCAGGGCCTACTTCTATTTACCAATGTCTCTAAAACTGTTTCGTAAGAACCATAAACGATTTATGTCTATTATTTTAATTTTTTTTTTTCGATGTGACTACACTGTTGACCCAGCAAGGTCTTAACAGCTTCAACAGACTGCTAAGGCGAGCGCTTAAGGCACTCAGCCGATTTTATTTTGGCAACCAGCTCAAGGGTGCCTGTTGCATGCAAAATCGCGACCTATCTTAGCTAACCTAGCTAACTATTCATATATGTATGAGTTGTTGAAACGTATATTTGTACCAAGCATACACGCCTCAACAACTCCTCCATACATTTATTATCGGAAAATTGAGAGTTTTTCAGTTCGATAAGGGAAAATAAGTTAACCCTTCCACTTTCATGTGTAAGCGTGTGGGCGTGCACGTGTGTGGGGGTGATCGTGTAGTGTTGTAGCAGTGAGTATATTTGTGTGTCACCGTATCGCGCAAGCAACGCACTTAAGGGCTCCCTACAGAGGGATCCAACCTAGGCTTGAGCCGCTGCCGTGGGAGGCCTAATCGGCCTAAATACTCTTAATTATTTTAAAGGGTTTGTTTGCCTGTATGTAATACTAAAATAAAAAAAAAATGATTGGGTATGAGAGTATACAAGCATCTGATAAGAAAAATGCAATTTTTAAAATTTTTGTCGGACTTTCTGTCCGTCTGTTTATTCCAGGTAATCTTCGGAACAGCTAGACCAATTTTAACGGAAATTTCACGGACACATAGCTGAAATTACAGCGGGTTAGTTATGCTACTCTAAATTAGACTAGCTATAAGCCGCGACTTCGTCTGCAATACTATCTCCAAAACGGTTAGACCGATTTTCACGGAACTTTAACTAACAGATAACAGACATCATATTAAGTAATTTAGTTTATTTAAATTTAGACAAGCTGTTAACCGTGGCTTCGCCCGCAGTACCATCTTCAAAACGGTTAGACCGATCTTCACGAAATTTTCATTGACAGTGGCAGATAGCTGACCTTTTAAAAT
Organism: Antheraea mylitta; assembly: GCA_014332785.1. Lineage (NCBI taxonomy): Eukaryota > Metazoa > Arthropoda > Insecta > Lepidoptera > Saturniidae > Antheraea > Antheraea mylitta. Next base: position 4,974,138 of record JACEII010000008.1, read on the forward strand.
GTAATTCAAGCAATTTTACTTTAGACTAGCAGGTAACCGTGGCTTCATCCGCAGTACTATCTCCAAAATGTTTATACAGATCTTCCGAGATTTTCACTGGTAGACAGCGAAACTTATAAAAAGTAATTGAGGTTATTCTATTTTAGACTAGCTGTTATCCGCGACTTTGTATGTATGAAATTTAGCAAGATTTCAATTCATTCTTTATTTTTAATTAGAGAAATAAATATCAGCTTATTATTTATAATTGGACATTAATCATAATAGTAACTTTGAAGATAGAAGAGGTCTTCCTAATAAGATCTTAAACCATAAAAGTTTATGTAAAGAGTTCCAAAATACAATTTCTTGCGGAACAGACAAGCGTTTATTTTTTGTATAGTCACAAAACCGTAATCCTAATGGCAATGTACATTAAATGTAATGTAAATCTTTATAATAATATTTTAAGTTATTGTTTCATTAGTTCCTTACACAGTGTAAGTCAGCAAGCACTAAGGTAGTTATATGGTGGGTTAAATTTCCAAATATGTTGCTAATGATAAACCTCATTAGGCACCCTGTTAGTATTTATATATCTAATGTATACATTACATGTTACTGTAAGTTGCGTGCGTGTGTTAGTATCTTTTAAAGAGCATGTCTATAATTGTATATGGTCTCACAATTTCATATTTCTTTAATACAATTTAAAGAAAACGCGTGCGGAGTTGCGGGTACAGCTATTTTTTTATATTATAAAAGCATAGAAGGATAATAATTTACCTGTCTATCGACAGCGGTACCGTGCGGCGTCGCCGGTGAGTGCGCTCTCGACATTTGCACAGCGACACTCCGCGCTTGTTCGCGCCACCAGCTCATTTCTTTTTCGAGGACGCTACACAAATCATATTCATTATTTTAATAACAAATTTATAATCATTAGTTTCCTATGAATTATGGGTAAAAATAAACACATAATAGAGGCAGTATAATATAGTAAATTTGATTGATACTCTATCTTTAGTGTGTGAGTATGAATGTGTGTGTGAATGAGTGAAATACAGTGTGTGTGTGTGCGTGCATGTTTATGGGTAAAAATGTGTGTGTTTATGAGTGAGAGTGCGTGTAGGGTTACCTGTGGGCGGCGTCTTTGAGTGCGGCGGTGAGTTGTTGCATGGGAGGATGTTGTTGTTGTTGGTGCGCGGCGGCAGCGACGTTAGCGGCGGTCGTGGCGAGCGCCTCCGCGTGCCGGTCGAGCGCCGCACGCAGCGAGGCAGTCGCCGCGGCACCGCCACGCTCGGCAGCCGCTCGCGCCGCAGCTTCCGTATTAGCTGCGACTGTCAATCGAAAAGACAACTCGATAAATGATTTATTTCGTACACCACGAATCTTTAATAACACCGGGCTCTTTCTTTCAGGTAACCAATGGTGTGTTTGAAAAAAATAATTGGCATTAAGTGCAGGCACGCACTAAGAACTTACGAATGAATCTCATTGTTATGATTTTATTGTACGCACGTAATGACATAGTCATTGCAGCGGCAAAAATATAATAAGTTACGTGTTCGCGGCAGAGGCTTACCGTTTGATCAACTTTTTGTAACGTTAGGATTGATAATAATTATAATGTGTGGAATCACAAACTTCTTCTACTAAATTCATTTTGATATTGATCGCTTTCGTGCCGCAGCGCGGGAGTCTGTAGTTTCCATTATCTTTTGTAGTATGTCACTGAATGTGTTGTGGGTTTTTTCGACGTGCGGCGAAAGATTCGTAACATTTATAATATAGCTAAAATATAACTAGACAAATAGTATACACTTACACACAATTACATATGCTATACGTCTAACGCGTAATGCAATAATTTCCTTACCATGCTTTAAGAAGTTTTACTAAAAAAAAGAAAATTAACTCACATTCCTTTGTACCGTTCTGGAAGGCTTGGTTGATCTGTCTGAATATCTGTGCGTGTGCTTTCTCCATGACGGGTACTACGCTATCGAACAACGTCGAGCGGAACGACTCGCGCACCATCTCCGCCAGAGACTTCGATATCGCCGTACTCAGATGTTCCATTACCGTCTGTATTACATATTTACTCTAAATTTCTCTTCTCATTGTTAAATTTTAACCTAAATAGAGTTAATATTAGTTTAGTTTTTGTTAATGTAGTATTGATGAATCCATCAGACGTAGAACTCCCTATGTTCCATGCAAAATTAATGTGGAAGGGAAATAACACCATGGAGCATGAATTCTTAGATGCCACAAAAACTCCATATGAAGTTCTAACAAGGGTGGCTCCATCCTGTTAGAATATTGAAATTATCCTAAGACATTTACAACATTATATCACACTCAACGACAGTAATAATCAAGGAGATTGGTTGCCAAAAAAAAAGATCAAAACACCGCTGACAAAACAAAAAATTCAAAACAATGAAATAACTCCATTCTTTTTTTTAATTTTGGAATTAATTATAGTCTGAATTATTCAAACTAGCAGGTTCGGCAGACCTTATCCCGCCCTGTTAGTAAACAGTAGTACATATAGCTCATGGGAAGCGTGCGGTGACTATGACGCGAGTTTCACTCTTTTTGTTCACCCAAAAAGTACACATATACATATAGCTCATAGAAAGCGTTCGATGACAATTGTATTAGACACACATAGAGATTCTTGTTAGCTGTACAACAATACAAACATTTTCGTGGCAGCTCGAACGAAAAAATTTTAATGTAATATATACAGTTCATTTTCTTACGTGGCTTTGATTTTAATAACCTTAAACCAGTGAGCTACATAATTTTGGTCCTTCGAGCCGGATTTGAACCAGCGAGCTACAACGATGACGCGAGTTCCATGATTTTTGTTCACCCAAAAAAGTTAAAGAAGTTTTCACTTCAATAAAATAACAGATATATATATGTATATAGAGCGAGAGAGATACCTTGCTGTTGACGAGTTTTTCAATGTTGTCCCTGAGGAGGTGGTCGGTGGCGGTGAGCTTGGCTGCGAACTCGTGCTGAAGCGCCGTAGCGAGCGGCTCGAGCGCGCGCGACGCCCCTACGCCGGCCGCCTGCGCCGCGCTCCTACTGGCCGCCTCTCCCACACGCGACATACGCTCCCAACTATACACATACACATCCTCACTAATCTCAACACAATATAAATAAAAGTCAAGTGTTTGTAATGTCAATAAACAGTTTTTAATCAAATAAATATGAGAGTATACATTAGAGGTTCCCAGATTTTTCGAAGTAAAACTTCTTTACGCATGCTTGATTTGAGGAGTAAGCTGGTGAGTTTAAGAAGACACCTATGAACGTCAAAATTACAACCGGTTCGGAAAACAACCCAATCATCGAGGAAAACCATTAAGAATCTAGATCTGGTTTATCTTTTCATTATTTTTGTTTATCTTATCATATTTATCATTCTATCATACTTTTTAATGATTATAATATAGTAATATAGTAAACATATACAGTTGTTACATTCGTTTTTGATATATAGATACACAGAGAGAGGCGTCATTTCTAGACGTCATTGTTCACATATTAATCCATCCTATAATAATATACCCTTTATATATTAAGACCTGCTTGATATAACACTTGAACTTACAAATATATGCTAAATACCAATTTTTTACATAAATTTATAAATAGGAAAATATGTATCTACCAGGATGCCTATCAAAATATGGCCACTAGTAGTAGTAATTTTGAATTACATAATTCTTGACGAACAATATTAACATAACATAACGGCTTATGTTAATTTTATCTATAGTGAGTTCATTATTTATAAAATATAGGTCGCGTATTTTTCTATAGATTCAAAACAAGAATTACAGATAATCTATGAGAATCCGGCAATCTGTAGTTAAAAGCTTCAATAAACAAAAATAAATTTAACAACTACAAGTTTATACATAACATTCATTCCGATATCAAAGACCTATATATCCCTAAAGCGTATCAAAATCAAGTTGTTGTTAAGTTAGAAATATACATAGTAATAATATTTACCCCATAGTAAAAGCATTCTCGATAGCCTGTGTGGTACGCTGTGTATGTGTAATTATGATCTCATCTATCAGCTCACGTGGAGGTGCCATAACGTTCCGTAAACTGCGAAGCTCTCTGCTTTGTAGTGCAACAAGTTCTGTTAAACATAACATGAGCGCTTTTATCGTTCCTTACAAACTTGAATCAAATAATCCAATACCTAGAGTTTGACCAAGATCACCCCTATATTGAGTTACGGAGTACGGTCTGAAATGAGACCAAATCTGCTCCTGCATGATGTGTTTCAGCACCACACTACTCCTCTAGGTTTAACGTGATTACCATTTTGAACCACATTAGAATATAACATCAAGTAAAATTTTGGTCAACTATGAATATACAAATTTCAAAGTATTATCAACTTGGAATTACAAGACCACATTACTAGCTGATAAGTATTTAAATCCAAGGTTAGTGTTTGCCAGATGAGCACTAGATAATCCTTCTCAAATCTATGTTATTACAAAACGTTCAAATACGTTTCAAACAGGATCTGAAAGTCACGTATAAGTTTTGAATTGACTTGTAAATTTCGAACTTGTAAGTTTTGAACTGACTCGTAAATTTCGAACAAACTTGTAAATTTCGAACTAACCTGTAAGTTTCAAACTAACCATTTAACTTCGAACTTATAAGTTCTGAACCAGCCTGTACACTGACCTGTAAGTTTATCAAGCTTCTGTTCCAAAAGGTCGAGCCTTGCAACCGGTATGGTGCGTACTTCCTCACTAGAAGCACGATCGACACATGTCGCCACCGAGTGGTTCAGTGATTGACTACTGGACTTATCACTCGATGCTTTCCTCTGGTTCGCTTCCGTTATCTGAGCAATCGATATCTGTGGCCAAGATGTGTCACTATCTGTAAAGAATATTGAAGTTAAGGTAGCGATAACGTTTTTCAAGTATTCCTAATATTTTCAATATTGTTATGAGTTTTAAACTTAGTAATATCCATTTAAATCTGTGGCAATGTGAGCTTTACTTGAAATGTTAATACGACTAATTATAATAATCCTGTGCCATGATGTTTGTCCATGGTAAATTCCAAAACAACACAACCGATCTTCATTAAAAGTTGGCATACATGTATAATTTGGTACAACTTGATAGATAGGATAATTAATATTTCGATTAATGGCTTTAATATTTTTTAATTACAAATTAAATTATTGTCAATGTTGAATATTGTTATTAATTGTAAGTTTAATCAGTCTCGAATAGATTGTGCTTTTAATAAGTTTGCTGATAGAAAAGTGTAGGACCAACTGTTAGGGATTATTTCAATAGATGGCGCCACATTTATATATAATTGAATCATGGATGTGCGTGATCAGTTCAACTAGTAATTTATAAATTATAATAATGAACGTACTTGCGTGCGTAAGCTTATGTGGATGGGGGGGATTTACTGCAGCAGCGAATATGTCTGAAACTGACAGAGATTCACCACCATTTGGAACTGCTGAACTAGTCTCACCAGCCGGTGCCGGTTGAGGAGATTCTTCTTCCTGGACATAGATTAATATAATTCAAGAGATAGATCAAAATAGTAGACACTTTATTCAATTTATGCTATTGGAAGCTATTTTTGAACAATAAAACACTACACAAAAATAGAAATCTAAAGAAACTGGCGAGAAACTCCATCAGATTTATCGATGTTTTTTAAAATTATACAAGTATTATTTAGAATCGTTAATTATAATTGGTAGTGGATTGACTGAGAAGAAGATAGTTCCAGATATTCCATCTGTTGGTACGTGGCAAAAATTAAGATACTATATTACGGGAGTTTGTATATCAGTGTAAAGTGTAGTCCTTTCTAATTTTTTTGTCCGAAGAATGTAAAACAATCGCATACCATGTTATGTTCGTAGAACACGTCGTCGTTTCGGGAAAGAATCTGTTGAACCTCTCGACTTGGACTAGATGCTCCTGACGTCAATTTCACAGCGCACACTGCAGCGGCATTTGGTTCGCAACCTATAAAAAACACTTTATCTGTAGTCATAGATTTTGTCAGATGACGTACGAGTAAAAAGGGGGTGGTAATTAATAACCTAGACGATAAATAAATGAAATATAAATAAGCGAAGATGAAATAATTAATACCCTTTTATCTGTTTGTCTACTTTTTTTATTATTTTTGCTTAATAGTTACCAAGGAGGTTTAGTAGTATTTTGACGAATCGTCTTGAAAGTGTCACCTATTTATTTATAATTGACGGACGGAGATAAAGTCTAAACTTCGTTCAAACGATCGCCAGTAAAATTGTTATGAGTTTGAAATTTTTAATTTATAATTGAAAGTGGAGAAAATTCACGTTACTTATATTTACGATAAAATTGTAACTCAATGAATTCTTACAACATTTTTAAATAAAACTACGAGCAGAGCCACGTGTACTGCTAGTTCAAATTTAACTAGTATCTCATACCTCCTGTGGAAGTTCGCGGTTTACCGTTTACATCGGGCGTAGCAGACAGCGGTGGGTCATCTTCTTCACGTTTACCAGGAGAACTACAAAAATACGAAAGTCTTTTAACTCGTTAATCTTAAACTTTTTTTTATTAAAATTCCATTTATATAATTAATCAAAGGAGTCTAATCGCGATTTATTACTTAAAAATCAGCCACAGTATATATACGTGAGAGTAAAGAAACCGTCTACCGTTAAAAATTACTAGTATTCGTCATAGATATTAAGGCCTACCCTCCAACACGAAGGAAAGCTATACAAAAGCGTGAAGAGGCACTTTTGCAAGTGAGTATTTACAATTAAGATTTTAATAACAATTAAAATTGAATCTAGAAAATTTTGAAATATAACGAGACATATTTTAGAAATTACCTGAAGGCATCTGGTGTCATTAGATTAAGCTGTGGTGGAACCGGCGAAGATTCAGGCCGTTGCCCGATCAGACTTCCAGGTTGTGTCTGTATGACGTACAGTTAGGTAATATCGCATGCCAAATGTAAAAAATACTTATTATATAACAGTTAGATAGCATTTTAAATCTGAAGGGCGTGCAATGTTTTCTATATTTCGTTTTTTTTTTCCTATTGTAACCTTAAAAAACGCTCAATGTTCGACAATAAAAAAAGGCTACCTACGTTTTTGTATACCGAATGCGATATATTTTGGTATAATGTGTATAATAACTAAACATATACTTAGCAATCATAAGACCTGAATTTTAAATAATACATACATCACATTAGACATGGTATGACCATGTTTTACTAATATTAGCTTTGCGCCCGGTTTCGCACAGGTATACTGAATAAAATTATACCAAATCTTCTATTTGCAGTATAATCATACTGCTGCTTTACATAATCATGTAAAGAAATAAAAACTATGATTGAAGCGATTGAACATCAATCTGTCAATATCTCTGAAGGTCTCCTGTCTAGTGTCTTCTCCCTTTTTTTATGACGATATGTTAAGCAAAATTTTCACTTCTCCATAACATTTTTCTAATATCTTCACCCGTAAAAACCTAGTACTGATAATTACAAACACAACACGAAAGAACTTGCCCAATTGGTGTAACCGTTCTGGATTTATGTATTTACATACAATCGGCCATTGATTTTTATTTATAGAAATGTGATATATAAATGATCAGTTTATATCACATATAAGTCACATGTTTACTATAATCATATTATTAATATAAAATAATTTTATATTACCTGAGACCTCATTAAAAGATTTTTCAATTGTTGACTCTGCTGTTGCAGAATACTCGATGTGATTGCAGCCGGGGTTGTATCTGAAGATTTATCTTCTAAATTCAGTTCCGATAAACCTGTTAAATTATAATAAACATGTTAATATAATTGAATTCTATAATAAATTTCAATTACAGGTGAAACGGATAGTTGTTTCGCCGGATACCGAATATTCGGCCAACCTTGAAGCCGGATAGCCGAATATCCGGCCGAACATAGTCGACTCGTTATACAAGTGAATCACTAAGCAATCGTGTGTACTCCGGTCATTTCGAGCACTTTTGTTTATGAGTGTAATTAGCGCTTTATTGTCTTATTGAATTGTTTGCAAATACGATCATAAAACGACACTAGTCTATGTCACGATCAAGGAAAAAACGCAATTGCGTGTGAAATTGATTCTTATCTGAATTCAGTACGCATTGGTCACGATCGTTATCCTTATATTTGGTGCTTAGCTAATGCTGTACAAAGTAGTTCGGTGAAGCTGTTAAGACATTGCTAGGTAAATAGCGTAGTCATATCGAAAAAAAAAAAAAAAATGCTGTACAATATCCAAATTTAACGAAGTTTACCTTTCAACACCCTGCGGCAGTGTATATAGCGAAAGACTTTTTTCGGGAGCTGGCCAGCTGGCCTTGTATACGAAGACTTGTGAAACCGTCTGTTGTCTTTTAACGCAGAGGAATTTGGTGAATTCATAATAATTTGTCCTTAGCACTGTTTGAGTATTACTTTTTGTTCTGTTATTAACAATTAATAATTCAATATGTTAAATAAATGTTGTATTTATTTGAAATTCGGTATCCGGCCGGATACTCGTTTATTATCTGGTAATCGGCAGGATTTAAAATTTAAGCCGAAAAGGTCGATCACCGAATATCCGTTTTTTCTCTAATTTCAATAAAATCCTAACAGAATTAATTGATATTGATACACTTATAATGGCGATGTATTGTAATTCAATCGTAATAATAATAAATTTTAGCCGTATACATTGATAACTCTGAATGAAACTTATGAGATCGATAAAAATAATGTACTAAAGAATTGCACATCTCGAAAATGCCTACAGAAAAGTCATAGCAAATCATTTTTATACTGTACCTTATATTCAAAAATAACATGAAAAAACTATAAGTGTAATTCATAAGAATAAAAAAGATAGTGTAATTATTTAAATAAGTTGAGCTTTTTACGACCCAATAGACAAATGATGAATAATATATGATAGTGTATTTATAGATTACCATGTAACAAGTCCCTGTTTCCTCTGGGAGGTGTGTACACAAGCCGGCCCTCTTGAAGCCCTTTTGGTTGTACGATATACAACTTAACGCAAACACGTCGTCCCGCATCCGAGCTACAAGACTCCCCAGATACCTCCTCCTGAATACAAAATTAATAACTCTGTTATACCATCTTATTATAATGCTAGCTGATACCCGCGACTTAGTTTGTGTCGTTTATTAACGATGTCATATTATGTAAAAAGGAAAATCATAAAAAAAGGTTCAATTATACCTATACTAGTGGACTCGACGGACGTTATCCTGCCTTGATAATTAAAAAAAAACTCTAAAAATCAACCGCAGCGCCACCTATCGGGTGCAATTGTGTATGTAAACCGTTTTCGGATCCAATGGAACACGCACAAATTTCATCAAAATCGGTCCAACCGTTTAGGAAGGGTTCAGTGACATACACACGTATAGAAAATACACACATCAAAAAAGTCTAAGCAACATGCGTGATATTACAAATTTTACCATTTATATTAATTAATTTCTATGTATTTACTCAAACAAAGTGCGTAGGTAAGTAAACTTTTTTCTTATTGATGACATACTGGCTGGTTGTAAAAAAAAATTGATTATGTTTTGTTTTTTCATAAAATTCAAATGACTGCGAATTTGTTTGAATTTAAGTGCGTTTTAATTGCTACGTTTAGTCTTGATTTTATAATTTTACCAACCATTTAAATAAAGTTAGCGACAAAATTTAATTGTTAGATATTCTTTACGTTATGAAGCGACGTCATTTGATGGCAAATGAAATGCAAAGAGCTGTAGGGATGTTGCAAGCGGGAAGTAATCAATCTCGGGTATCTCGACATTTTGGCATTTATAGAAATGTTATTTGTCGTCTTTGGCACTGCTACAATACAGGAGAACCCGCTGAACAGCATCCAGGCCGTAAAAGGAGTACAACCACTCGGCAAGACCGGTACATACAACTGACTGCAAGACGCCAGCCGATGTTAACCGCTCGAGAGATAAGTTTGAGGTTACAAATTTCAAGTGGTGTTGATGTAAGTCCTCAAACTGTGCGAAATCGACTGCATGAGTACGGCCTACGAGCTCGAGGCCCAATCAGGTGCCCACCGATACGTCACGGGAATCACGCTCATCGATATGAATGTTGTAGAGAACGCATAACATGGACCCAGGAACAATGGGATAAAATTATGTTTTCCGATGAGTCGCGATTCGGGTTTAAGCCTGATACAAGAAGGGTGCGAGTGTATCGTCAGCCCGGAAATACTGAAAGGCTCAGGTGCGTTCAGGAAGTTCATCCATTCAGCGGCTATGTACTATAGTTATGTTATGGGCGGGTATTATGAAGAACAGAGCTCTACGAACTGAGCTCGTTTTTGTAAATGGAAACATGAATGCTGAAAATTACTTTGAGGATATTCTCAGACCTTATGTCTACCCATTTGCACAAACCTTTGGCTCCGATTTTAGGTTAATGTATGACAATGCGCGTTCACATACAGCTCGGCGAACCAGTGAATACTTTGCAACGGAGAACATCCGGGTATTGCCCTGGCCCGCACAATCACCAGATCTCAACCCCATCGAGCACGCATGGGACATGCTCCAGAGACGTGTTTTGAAGGATTTGGACGGAGCGACAACAACCCAACAGCTGAAGGATTTGCTACAATTCCATTGGGAGCGAATACCGCAAGATGACATAAACAGTCTCATTAATTCAATGAATAATCGTTGCCGACAAGTTCTGAATAGCAGAGGAGACCATACTTTGTATTAAATTGTTCTATTCTTTCACAATAAATACATTTTCTTTAGAAATTTCATTTTGTAAAAAAAAAAGTTTAGTTTCTTATGTATCTTAGTTTCTACAGTATATTCTAATATTGTTCATTTCTGTTATTAAAAGAACTTATAAAGACAACAGCTGTTATTTTCACATCATAGAACCCTAAAGATATTATTTTAAAAATAAAATACAACGTTATAATGTGAAGAACCATCCTAAAATTTAAATTAGTACATGTTGCTTAGACTTTTTTGATGAGTGTATATATATTATATATTTCGGATATATATGTATATATACTTTTTTCATAAAACTACTTTCAGTGTTATCCGCTTTTCTGTTTATCCTCCTAAGATTCAAGCTATAATGATCAAGATGAGTTAAAAACCCCCGCACTTAATATGCTGTACAAAAGGTTCTTTTGGTTTAGTGTCTTTTATTTTTAATGAAAATCTAAACTATTATTTTTATTTTGTTCATTTAAATGGACATTGGGCGTTTAAATTATCCTAAGATTTAAATAGAAGAACCTTTTTAAACAATCTTTTGTTGAATTATATGGCATTACCCACAATATTAGAAAATCATAAAGCATATCTTCGAAAATAACTTAGTTTTTTTAGTCATTAAAATCGGTTCACTCTATCAATAGTTATTGTAATTTAAACGACGACGAGGCGTAAGTACGAGAGAAAAGTAGATAAGTAAATGTACTTATTAATTTGACTTGACCTTATTCGAAGTTTATTTATGAGATAGACACTTCCGTTTTCCGCCATTATGCCCACTTTTGACAGTAAATATCACTACTTCCGGTCAAATACCTTACTTGTGTCTCGCCCCACCATGGCAGAGAGGTGTATTTAGAGAGACGCCATCTTTTAACTTCATTGGCGTCTTGTTCCCCGCCGAGAACAGACGTGCAAGTGAAATACTTGCACAAAAGTGAAAAATATTTACAGAAAATATTTGTTACTTTTATGTGTACATAAAAGAAAGTAATAGTGTGATTAATATTGCCCGAAAATATTGTTTCTATTTTTCAAGTATATGAAGAATGTTAATATGTTCCTGAAAGGATTGGTAAAAAGTATTGCGCTTTGCGCAGGACGTGAACGTTCGTGGCGCTGAGGGAGTCCGCTCACACCGGCACCCCGTAGACGGCCATGGCCATCACCACCCCAGTATAAAGACGGCGGCAGGCAGCGCCCGGCCCTCCCGTGTTCGGGAGAAGGCAGCCGAGCGCCGCCGCCGCACCTACTATACGCGGTCCGAGCCCCTTGAAGTGGGGCTCGAACCGCCAACGCCCGTCCAGGGTGAGGCCCAGATATTTCATCGTGGACCCCACCCTGATACGTACTCCTACCACCGTTATATGGGCCCCAGAGGGCGGGCCCTGCCGAGGCCCGTGGAACAGCAGGGCCTCGGTTTTTTCGAGGGCCACTTGAGGCCCAGTCGGTGGATGCGCCAGACCACAAAGGTCGTAGCCAGCGTGGTCAGGCGCACCAGCTTCGTCCATTCCCTTCCCTGAGCCACAAGGGTGTCGTCCGCGTAACATATTAGACGCGCTCCTGATGGGAGTGCGCCGCGGAGCACACAGTCGTAGCCAAGGTTCCACAACAAGGCCCCAGGACCGAGCCTTGTGGGACTCCACAAGGAGTCCTTGTGGAGTCCCACGTCGGACCGTCCGCCCTATGCTGTCTGCGTAGAAGACCTCCCTTCACTCGAGGTACGCATCCAACAGCCGCCGCAGGTACGCCAGCGTGGTCAGGCGCACCAGCTCCGTCCATTCCCTTCCCTTCCCTGAGCCACGACAAGGGTGTCGTCCGCGTAACATATTAGACGCGCTCCTGATGGGAGCGCGCCGCGGAGCACCCAGTCGTAGCCTAGGTTCCACAACAAGGGCCCCAGGACCGAGCCTTGTGGGACTCCACAACGAGTCCCACGTCGGACCGTCCGCCCTATGCTGTCTGCGTAGTAGACCTCCCTTCACTCGAGGTACGCCTCCAACAGCCGCCGCAGGTACGCGGGCACCTCCGAAAAATCGGAGCGCCTCCCGTATTACTCCGTGCGGCAGGCTGTTGAAGGCGTTGGCGATGTCCAGTGACACCCGTCCGCCCTATGCTGTCTGCGTGGACGACCTCCCTTCCCTCGAGGTACACCTCCAACAGCCGCCGCAGGTACGCGGGCACCCTGAAAAATCGTAGCGCCTCCCGTATTACTCCGTGCGGCAGGCTGTTGAAGGCGTTGGCGATGTCCAGTGACACCGCCAACAGCCTGTGACCCCGGGAGGTCTCCTGCTCAGAGAGCTCCTTCAGGAGGCTCAGGGCGTCCAGTGTTAACGCCCCGACCGGAAGCCGAACTGCGCGTCGGACAAGTTCGGCACCACGTCTTCCAGGTGCCGGACGACCCGGGAGGCGATCACCCTCTCGAGCACCTTCCCGGTGAGAACTTGGTATACCTGCGGCGAAGCCACGCTGCATTATATTATCTTGTTTTACCCTTAAATGTTTTTAATGAATGGCAGGCTTATTCAGTGTCTTCGCACAGGAGTGCTCCTATCAGTGCAGGATCACGTCAATTATATAAATAACCTGCGTAGGGTTATTCCGACGGTTATTGGTGCCGGATCACGGCGATTATATAAATAACCTGTGTTGGGTTATTTCGAGTGTCATTCATCACAGTTATTATATAGATAACCTGCATAGGGTTATTTATTCCTTGGGTAGGAGAACTCAATTTATGTAACGAATTCGCTGAAGGCTCGTCAGTGTCTCCGCGTAGGAACACGTTAATCACATAATGAGCCCACGCAGGGCTTTCAGTCAGTGCCTCTGCTCGGAAGTACGCGCATCACGTAACTAGCCCGCGTCGGGCTATTCGGTGCCTCCTCCCTCGGAGCGCTATTCGGTGCCTCCTCCCTCGGAGGGCTATTCGGTGCCTCCTCCC
>JACEII010000008.1:4987965-5032793 GCA_014332785.1 Antheraea mylitta
GAGGGCTATTCGGTGCCTCCTCCCTCGGAGGGCTATTCGGTGCCTCCATGCAAGAGCACGCGAATCATGTAACTAGCCCGCGCAGAGCTATTCCATGCCTATTTAGTGCCTCTGTGCAGTGCAGGAGCACGCAAATCGTTTAATTAACGATACGCAGTTTAAGTGTCTCCTCACAGGAACGTGCATATATTTTTTTTTTTGCGAAGGAGGTTGCTATGCTTGACTGCATGTATTTTTTTATTCTTATGTTCCCATTATGCTTTTTCATTCTACATTCAACAATGTTATGATAACATATTAATATTATAATATTTATAACACAACTTAAGTTCCATACCTACATGCTCTTTAACTGGTCAAATTGTAGGTTAATTTTAGAATAATATAATAATTTTAACATGAATGACGTTGCATGCCTTATATGCCCTTTGAAATCAATTGGTCGAATTTTAGGTTAATTTTTCATTTTAACAACATGAATGTCGTTGGATGCCTTATATGCCTGTAGTTTAAAAAAAACAATTAACTATGGTCGAATGTCGACCATTTGGCGCCCGCTAGTACAGATAAATAGCCAAGCCATGTCACTAGATATTGATAATAATTACGGTTTCATATTGTTTTCAATATACTCACTTCATGGTGCAGTTCAAAATCTTCGGGAGAGTCGGCGACTTCATCAGTGGAGCCGTTTCGATGGAAGGGGTCATCGCAGCTTGACTCGCATTTCGTTGGTTGTTCCTCTAAAAAAATATAATATTGAAATCAGTTATTATATACATACATAGATGTGATTACAATAAAAGAAACGGCAAATAATTTTACCAGAAAAAAATTGAGCCATCACGGGACGCCTGGCAGATGTGAAACATCGGAATTGTTTTGTATAAGTTATATGCATAAAGGATTACGACACGAATCAGCTATGGCATAATGAAAAGACAAATTTGTTCCATAAAATAATGACCGTTTATTTCATTACATAAATATTCATTTTTATTAAATACAAAAATTCAACTAGGTGCGGTGTATCATTTATCAAAGTGCACTAAGTCGTCGGCGCGTGCCGCGTAACACTAGTATAACGTATGGCCGACAAAACAATTTGAGTCTTATGTTTATACAGTTAGGGATGCAGATATTTGATTATCTCGAAAAATGTTAAATTTTAGATACAACACTGGGAATACACAAAACATAAAATACAACATTTAATATAATACGTAACATAAAAACATGATTATTGGATTCATTCATTGCTTATACACAGTAAATATGGATGTTGACGAACAGAGCCTAGTAAGCCTGATTCACTGACTTTCACTGTCTAGACAAAAAAAAAAACCTAAAATGGTTACTAACCAGCATCCACGATACAGAAGCTAAGTACTGAATAGGGCAGCAAGAATTCAGAAATACTTTTACAGTGGGCTGCTGTATCATCCTCATCTCGTGCCATGTTCAATACATACAGGCTGCGAGCTTTGAAATCTGACAACAGTAGATAGCTTGCACTCGTATCAAGCATTGCCTGTAAAATTTTTAACCAAATTATAATACTAATACCAACTAAATATTTAGGGCAGATAGAGTAATAAGCTAGATTTTGGAGAGAAAACTATTCATTACTTGATTTTTATTTCTCAAACTGACTCTGCTATTGACCTAGCAAGGTCTTAACAGCTTCATCGGACTACTATTACTTGATTTATAATTCACAAACTCCACAAAATATGCAAACTTCACATTATGTTGCGATATCTTAATAAAACAATTTAATATATCAATTGTACTTGTTGTCTAATAGCAATTTTTAAAAAGGTACAAAATGGTTTATGAGCAATATTTTTATGATATTGAATCCCTGAGATGATCTTTTAAGAGACCCAACTCTCAAAATGGCGGGTAATGTTTTATTTATCTAGCCATATTTTTTAAATATGTTTTTGCATTATATAATCTGTATATTGTAAAAAAAAATTAAATTTGTAATGTTGATGTAGTCCGGTGAAGCTGCTAAGATCTTGCTATGTTAAGAGTGTACTCAGTTCGAGAAAAAAAGTATGTTAATCAGTGCATCATTAGGTCTACAATAGTATGAGTGCTAAGTAATCTAATGTATAGAGCTTAAATCCTTATGGCAGTGTTTTTGAACCTTTCTCTCTACACGGCCCCTTTAGTATGAAGAAATATTTCGCGATTCCCCTCCCGCGACTCCGCTACCCGTTACTTTTATGTATTTTATTTTGTGACAAATATTCATTTTCACACATTTATTCATTTTCATAATTAAGGTTCCGATAAATAAGAGTTCTCGTAAGTTATTATCTTTTGTTTATATAATACAAATGATTGTCCTTTAGTTAACGTTTTTCTTAATAAATCTTTAAAACTTTTTTTCTATTACAGTAGCTTTCCCAACCTTTTGCAACTTTGCTTCACGATCCACACTTTGAAAAACACTGGCTTATGCCTTTGGACACATTTAACAAAATATTATCAATTTTTTTTTATATACAACACAATGAACTTATTCATTTTATACAATAAAAGCATAGAATTTACCTTTAGACCGAGGTTTGTTTCAGTTCCCATTGCAGGTGTGAACGTAATAGTTTGAAGGCAATGCCACGATTTGCAGGACCATATTTTAATTATTGTGTTATTCTCTGCACCAGTTACAGCAAATTTCCAAAATTGTACACTGTAAAACGTACACATAATGCTTTAAAGTTTGAAGTTACTTGTTAAGAGTTCTTTCTTTAAAAATCAATAAGTAGTTACTCTTTAAAACGAAATTTAAGGTACCAAAATTTTTGATATGAATCATCTATAGGTAGTGGGTAAATCTGATCGTTGGCGCGGCGACGCAAAACACAAATATTGCACTATTAACGAATTACTTAAAAACATTTGCAACCCTATCTGTATAAACATAAGATTGATTCAAACTGTTTTGTCGGCCACTCACTAGTGTTACGCGGCACGCGTCGACGACCTAGCGCCCTTTGATAAATGCCACCAAATACACTGCGCCCACGCCTATTTCAATTTTCGTATTTTGTATTTCATAAAAATGAATATTTTAGTAATAAATAAATAAACAGTAAATATTTTATGCAACATGGATTTTGAAATACACCAACGAAACTCAAAGAACTTAGGAACGTTATAGGAAGTTTTCCGTTATAACAAGTTATGTTACACGGAGTTTGTATATTGTAAAGTTACAGGGATGTTTTGAATATGAGATTTAAAAAAAATGAATCAACTAACTCGGTGTTATAGTTCTTGTGATTGTCAAGGAAGAACAGGCAGCTGAGAGGCAACCCCTCGTGCGGCTGCCACTTATGCAAGCAACGTGGGCCACTGTTATTGTGCATGTACACCTGCGGAAAATATTTCTAGCAAATATATGATGACGTATATATGATCTCACCCAAAGTTTCATTCATATCACATTTATATAAGTACGACATATAATAAATGTAATGTAATGTATTAGTAAGTCATTGCAATTTGAAAACCAACTTCTGATAATTATAGTAGAATAGCATTTGCTAGATGATTATTCATTCCTGTTAATGTAAATTTGGTCTATCACTCAGGGTCAGTACATTTTCTCTACATGAAAGGTATGCTGTGTGCTTTTCTGTGTCTTTGATAATATTTATGCAAAAATAAATGATCAGTTTAACAGTTAGAGCGTGAAAGTGTAACAATTAAACAAACACTCATTTTCTCAGTTACAATTGCTTTTATCTACATTATTATATTACCCACTTTATTTATTACAACATATTTTTTATTTATATTGACATAACCCATTCATAAGTATTATAATTAAAAAATTAACTATATAATATTAAAATAAAAATATACATAGTAATAGGGATATAGTAAATTGACAATTTGGTAATTCCATCACATTTTGATTTTCTTTATCATATTCAATGTTTATGTATTAAATTATATGGGATGGGGTATACATAGCCACAAATACACTGTAGTAAATATCTGGGCAACAATAAAGAAGCTAGACAATTGCTATGTTATCATGATATAAAGATGTGGAAATATCTTCCGGCTAACATATATCTTCACTCCTATGATATTGGTTCATCAAACGGGAAGTAAAAAAGGATTTCTGGAAACGGGTATTTTGACGATGGCTACCATGGGAATTTACCAGTAATTGTTTTTTGATTGCACCATACTACAACATGCAGTCATTTTGGCAAACACTTTACCATAGATGTTCCTGCAGCTGGACTTGAGAACCAGGGTCCAAGATTTTATCACGTGATATAGCGCTCAGATATGTCATCTCCATACATTTTTTCGTTTTCTATTTACGTTAGTGACTGTTGACAAACATCTTGGGTAGGCCCCCAGTACTATGTAAATTTCACATGTTAACATTGTGTATCTCAGCGTAATTTAACAACAAGCAAGACTGTTGTCTAAACTGGTAGTCAGGTGGGTATAAAATACTATACTAACATTCAAAATGTTCATCAAAATTACTGCATGGTGTAGTACGATGCAGTTAAGAAACAACTACTGATAGTTTCCAATGGTAGCTGTCACCATAATGCCTGCATTGTACTGCGCACATATTTAGTATGGTGTGTCTGTGGCCACGTATACCATCCCATGTGGTTATATATAATTTTATAGGTATAAACAATGAATATCCGAAAGAGAATTAAGATCAGAATTGCCCAAATTGTCAGTTTGCTTACTTTATTGGTAGGTAATCTATAAAAAAATATAAAAAAAGAACTAACCTGGAAGAACATAACAAAGCCGTCGACAGATGCGGTAGCAAGCGCAGTTCCGTCGGGCGAGAAAGCCGCGTCAATAATTGGAGCCGTGTGGTCACTCGTTGTGAGTACACCTGCACCGGATAGCAGCTCTTGTGCTGATCCTATACGGTCTGTTGACGCTACTGCGGACACTATCGTCACCATATTCCATATGCGCGCTGTAACAATAAATAAATACAAACTGAATTTTAACTTTATATTGGTCTCATTAATATATCTATCTATGCATAACAAAATATATAAAAATCGAGTATCATACTGTTTGTCCACAATGAACTAAGATACTAATCTTAGTATCTTAATAAGATCTTACGATAACATAATATAAGATATATAATATAAGATATGATAATAAGATCTTCATGAAAATTAGCGTTCATGTATAATTACGTACAACTTGAGAGAAAGGATACTTTATATTTCGATTAATGCCTTCAATATTTTTAAATTATAAATGAAATGATTGTCAATGTTGATTATTGTTATTCATTGTAAGTTTCATCAGTCTCAATCAGATGGCTTTTTAAATTAGTTTGTTGATCAAAAACTGTATGACCCACTGTTATATATAAATACGTTATAAATAACGCCACGATTTAATTTTCAATAACTGAGCTACAGTAACACGTGCCTGGGTCAACTAGTATACCAGGTGAAAGGTTAAGCACTCGCAGTATTTTAGAATATAATACTTCATGGTCACAATCAACATATAATATAATAAGATCAAAACTAATATTAATAAAGAACAAAGAGAACCTAAATTAAAGTTGTAAGACTTTCAAAAGTATAAACACGAAGTTTATAAACTTAGATGTAATGACCAGTGCCTAAAGCTGTAAGAGGCGATCAAAAGTTATTAACCTACAACAGGTTCTAAATTTTTCAAATAAATAATCTTGAATTTGCAAAAAAATGAACTTTGACAAATTGCTTAACTGAGATCATTCAATGTTTACCTTACTATTCACATAATATTTTCGTATTTTTTTGATAGATTATGAAAAGCTGTGACTTTTATTTATTTTTATTCTATATGAATAAATGATATATCTGTGTTTGTTATATACCGGTATTGGAATGAGTGGTAAGTAGCAAGCGAGCCACGTCATCATCAGGCGTCTCATCATCGTCGTCCGGTATATAAGGACACCATACAACACGATGTCCTGTTCCCATAACTCCAGTATCTTCACGCACCTGTGCCACCAATGTGCACCTGTTATTGATAAAAATAATTTATATAAATACATGAATTTATAGCTTCAGTTATTAAAAAAAAAAACAAGCCAATCTTTGAAATTACTGAATAAATTTTTAACGTGAATTCCCTTGGTAGTTAGAATTTTATCAAAGCAATCTACTATTTTCCATAAGACCTATGCAGTCAGTAGTCACAAAATTATAATTTTAAAAATCAAAGACAAGCCCACATTCAATTTGGGCGAAATGTAGTTTCCATGTAACTTAACCAAACCATTAGACAGAGAACAACAAGGCATTGGTTTTCATAAGACTAAACTTACTTTCATTCATACCTAATAAAGAAATTTCAATAACATCTCAAAATGTTTATAGTATCCCTAAATCCATTGTTGATAGTTGACATAAAATCATAAATCAATCCATTATCATAATCAAAATTATCTTTTATAGTTACCTCAGTCCAGTATCAGTAACTTCAATTTCATGAACGTAGAAGTTCCCCTGTTCATCAATACAAGCCAGGATAACTCGGTTTTGAATGTGTGCAAAAGCCAGATCTTGTACCTAAAAATATTTAAAAATGACATAAGATACTCTATTTTACCTATAATTATCAAAATCATATAACATCGGGTCCGGCCGACATAGTCACACCGTGATAATAAAAAAAAATATCATGGCGGGACAACGTTCGTAGGGCACGCTAGTTATATATAAATGGTTTTGTGTATATAATTGTGTAAAAGCATTTTTACTTCGAAATTATTTGATAATTTTAAAATGTCAATTAAAAATTATGGATGACGCATTTTATGGACGGAAATGGTTATAAGTTAAAAACAACCAATTGGATCTTTAATGTCTCAGTAGAAACAAATTAAATTTAAGCAATGTTATAAAAATATCGTCACATTATTTTTGGGTCTTTCCACACTTTTATATATATAGTATTGTTTGAACCTGATTAAAAGGTGAAATCAATTTAATGTATTTGCAAAACACTTGTTATATTTTCGTACAGACCTCGGCCATTCCTTTGATGAGCGTACGCCGATCGGAGCCCGGTTCTGGATTGTAAACTACCCGCACCATGCCAGTACATGTTCCAGGATTCATAGCACTTGGAGCTGGTAGATAAAAAAAAAGAAAAGATCTAGTAATGAATAATCCTACAACATGATAGCCCACATGATCTTTTATGAAAATTGCACTCTATAGTTAAGGACGCGCTCTCAAATTTTAGAAGTTCAATTTCGGCTTCGATTTCTACTAGTCGCCTATAGCTCATTCACACAGACATAGAAACTGGGAGGGACTTCCCAGTAGTGGGAACAGGCCCTAGGGCGGCAGCCGCCAGGCAGGAGGAAGTTGCTATGGACCACTGATGAACCACACCATACGCAACTTCCTCCAGGCGAACCTCAACCACTCCGCTGCTGCACAGGATTTGCTCGTGCAGTCAGTGGCGGAGGTGGGGTATCGGGCTCGCGGTCGCCGCGGAGCCGTACTACGTTCCCTCCCAGCCACACTGGGCTGGGGATCGGGCTGGTTCTGTGGCGATCGTGGCCGGCCGAGGTTCGCCCCTGGCGGTAAGAGAGAGAGGTGTCGGGTTCGTGGCGGCTGTCTGGGGAGAGTACGCCATTGTGGGGGCGTACTTTTCCCCTAACAGGCCCCTGTGGGAGTTCGAGAGGTTCCTTGGCTCTCTGCAGGGAGCTATCAGGCGGCTGTCGCCGCTCCCCGTAATGGGTGATTTAAACGCTAAATCAAGGACCTGGGGAGCGGCAGCCACGGACCTGAGGGGCGTGGCCGTTGAGGAGTGGGCAGCTGAGGAGTGGGCAGCTGAAGTAGGGCTGTCCCTCCTCAACCAGGGGGACGCCCACACGTGCGTGCGACAGAACGGGGGGTCTGTGGTAGACCTTTCGTTTGCCACCCCGTCTGTCGCACGCCGTGTGCGGGGGTGGAGAGTGTTTGAGGAGGTGGAGCCTATGGGACCACCGATATATTAGGTTCGAGGTCTCCACTTCCCAAGCTGCAATTGGGACCCGCCCCTGGAGGGGCGCGAAGTTCCCCTGTTGGACGGTGAGCCGGCTCAACCGCGAATTAGCGGAAGAGGTGGCCATCGTCCAGGCGTGGGCCATGCCTCCCCTGTGACGCCTGCGTCGATGCCGCGGAGCGTACACCGCCCAGACAAACGGGCGGTATATTGGTGGTAGCCGGAGATCGCCGATCTCCGGGCGGCCTGCTCCGCGGTCCGGCGGCTGTTCGGGCGCAGCCGCCGGCGGCGGCACCGGGATCCCGAGGAGGCCCGGCTGTATGGCAGCTACAGGGAGCGCAGGAAGATCCTGCAGGCTGCTATCAGCCGGGCGAAGGAAGCGGCATGGGAGGAACTCCTGCAGACGCTAGAGGGGGATCCTTGAGGGCGCCCGTATCGGATCGTACGCAGTAAGTTGCGATCCAGGGCGCCTCCGGTGACGGAGTCCCTCCTGCCAGAGGTGGTGGCGAGGGTCGTGGGAGAGTTATTCCCCGACCCTCCGCCGCTCTCGATTCCTCCCAAGCCTCCGCCTCGGATGGAAGTTGAGGAGGTGTTGGACAGTCCTCCCCCAATCACGGAGGGGGAGATGGGGAGGGCTGTTGAACGCCTCCTCAACCGGCGGAGAGCACCCGGCCCTGACGGGGTCCCGAGCCGGGTGCTCGGCCTTGCGCTGGGCCATCTTCGTAGAGCGCCTGGCCACGATGGCCACAATCCTCGTGGCCATACTCTTTCATGGGCCTCGGCGGGGGCCACCACCTGGGGCCCACATTATGGTGGAGGGCGCCCGGATCAAGGTGGGTGCCTACATGAGGTACTTGGGCCTTACCCTGGACGGGCGCTGCTAGGCGGGTTGCTCCCCAATATTGGGGGGCCGGATGCCGGGTGCCGTCCACTCTTCATGGGAGTTGTGTGGGCGATGGCCGCCTACGGGGCACCGGTCTGGGCTGATGCCCACAGTGCCACCAACGTGCGCGCGCTGCGCAGTACGCAGCGTATGGTGGCACTGAGGGCAATCCGGGCATACCGGACGGTGTCATTGGCGGCGGCCTTTACGCTCGCCGGCTCCCTTCCTTGGGAGCTGGAAGCTGGGGTGCTCGCCGCAGTGTATGAATTCACGGCGGCGAGGAGGCGTAGTGGGGAGCCTCCGGCTCCCAGGGAGATAGAAGTTAAAAGGCGGGAGTTGCGGGAGGGGGCTTTAGGGAGGTGGATGCAGGACCTGGCGGACGCGCACTTCGGGAGGCACACCGTCGACGCCGTCCGCCCGGTCCTGCGGGAGTGGATTGGGAGGAGATGGGGCTCCCTGTCGTTCAGGCTGGTGCAGGTGCTGACCGGACACGGTTGTTTCGGGTGGTACCTTCACCGGATCGCTCGCAGGGAGCCGACCGCCGCCTGCCATGAGTGCGGCGCTGAAGAAGATACCGCGCAGCACACTTTCTCTGAGTGTGCTGCGTGGGAGGTGGAGCGCCGCACTCTGGTGACGGTGGTAGGATCAGTGGTCTAGTGTTATACAGTCAGATCAACGTTTCATCTTATAGATCAGATGAGTAGCTGTATCATGATAATTGAACTTTAGTATTCATAGTAGCTACAAACATCAGGTTTGGGTTCAGATGTTTAGGCTCACTCTATCTGATGAAAGTTTCATTTCTCATGCGTAGATGCGCTAGCTGCGTAAGCGGATCTTTGTCGTGATACTAAAATTTTTGTATAGTATAGAGTAACTAGAAATATAGAGTTTATGCTGAAAAGTATCATAGTGTCTTATTAATGTTTAATTAGGGGTGCAAGAGGTGTCGAGTAATATCTTAAGATTTGAGATACCCAAGCCAACCTCACCTGCACGTGGTGCACCCTGCTGTGATCAGCAACGAACGAACGAGGCAATGGCGATAGCGGGTTGGTAGGGTAATACAGCCCGACTGGGTCGCAACCACCATGTATATGGCGAAAAAGCCCGTCATAGTGACTCG
Source organism: Antheraea mylitta (assembly GCA_014332785.1). Lineage (NCBI taxonomy): Eukaryota > Metazoa > Arthropoda > Insecta > Lepidoptera > Saturniidae > Antheraea > Antheraea mylitta. Next base: position 4,998,003 of record JACEII010000008.1, read on the forward strand.
CTTTTGCGCGTCGCGTTTCGGGATCAGTGTGTACATATCCAGTACCGGGTGACTTTCGTCATTATGGCCGGCATGACAGCGGCGACCGACGATGGATGATCTGTATCTCGGTGGTCGCCACTGTTTCTGGATTGTACTATGCTTACATCAGGCATAGTGCAGTCACTTTGTCGTGCTTCAATAAAAAAAAAAATTCCTTATGGGCTAGACAAGTGGCTATATTGTGATAACTGAATTTTAGTACATATAGATATTAGCTAGAAACATGAGTTTGTGCTCAGAGATTTAGATAGGAGAATTTTAACTTAGCATTTGCTTCTATATCAAAAAAAATTCTGTGAACAACATACTACAAAACACCTGAATTGTAAGTTGTAATACCGATAATACAACGGGCAGCATATAACGGCTTTTGTGTAAAACGAATCCTAATTCCACTGACACACTTTGCACCTCTAGCTAAGATACACTTTTCACCAAATGATTTGTTTCATTATAAACAAGACTTGAGAGATCATGTTCTTATAAAGAATAAGCCTTATATTTGATTCTTTTCAAAGATTACATTTGTTTGTAAATTTTGCAGCATGTTTATGATATTATTGTATATATATTGAATAGGTAATAAAAAGAATGCGAAAACGAACTATATATTTCTACCCATGAAAGAGATCCCTGCACGTTTCTATGAGTCCATAATGAGGCCATTTTGTTATTATCTAACAAAAAGAGTACAAACAAGACATATTTGTCTCTATCCATCAATGACTTCCATAACAGTTTTTGAAGTGGGTCATCATCAGATCATTTTGTTCAGTCCTGTGGTAAGCTGTCGTCACTACTAACAAGAGGACTACAAGGACAACATATCTATTTCTACCCGTTAAGGAGTTCGATAACAATTTCTGGAGACCACCATCAGCTCACTTCGTTAAGTCCTGTGGTAAGCTCTCGTCACTACTAAGAAGAGGACTACAAAGATGAGATACGTATTTCTACCCGTCAAGAAGTTCCATAAGAGTACCTCAAAACATAAAATATAAAAAGAACTAACGTAATAAAAACTAAATTTAGAATTTTTGTTTCAACCTAATTACAGTGTTTCTTACTACTAGAAGAAAAAACCACTATAAAAAGTTGGTTAGTATTTCGAAATGATCAAAACTATTTGTGAAGTGTATGCGTATTTCTACAGCGATTTATTTTTTTCAAGTCGAGTACAAAACGACGTACACGTCCTCACCGTATGGCGCCAGAGCGCGGTCTAAACGCGATGTGAATCCTTCTTTCATACTTTTGTGGCAATCGAATCTAAATAAAGAAATTTGAACCTTATTCTATATGAGTTAAAGTCTACATTATTAACATAAAATGGTGAAATTTTGTTCACAACTAAATAATTTTTTTCTCAGATGTAGTATACATAACTTGGATTTTATTTCATGTTACTTAAACTTGATTATATGCAGCATAATCAGGTATTTTTTTTAATTAAGAAAACAGTAATATTACTGAATTTTTGATACCGAAAATCAGGCTGTTTTGCGCGAGTACACTAGCGAGAATTGATTATTATAAATGAAAACTCATTAGTTTTAAAAAATAACATTCGTACAACATTGTTAAAGGTTCAATGTATCAGTAGTTAGTCATTATGTTTACCAAAGTTGAGTAGTTTTGTTGTAATTCTTGCCGAAAAACAGTTAGCATAATTGTGGTAGCCCGGATGAAGATTAGTAATAATTGCATTCTAAAGATAAGTGGATACACAAAAATTAGAAGGAAACAATCCTAAATTGATCATTATATGGGGCTGATATGTTCTGTGGAATAAAAGCTCTTTTAAACAAAGTAAAATTTAAAAAAAAGAAAAAAAAGATGGTATTTCTGAGGGCTAAGTTAGTACACCTTGTGTCTTAATCCATAATTACCTTTAATCAGATCAGCAATCTGATTACAAAAGAAATTGATTACACCCATCTGTGCTTTTAAGGATACTACTGAATTGCAACGTCATAGTCAAATAACTTAGTCATCACTATTTACTTTATTTTTCTTATAATGATAACTTTTTTTGGATTATTCTGTATGGGTAATGGATTTTTTTATTAGTTATATCTCACTAAACATTCTCTTTTTAAAGCCTAAAGTGAAAAAACTTTTAAAAAAATAATTTTGTAGTCTTTTTTTTTTCTCGAAATGACTACGCTATTGACCCATGAAGGTCTTAACAGCTTCACCGGACTACTAAGGCGAGCGCTTAAGGCACTCAGCCGATTTTATTATGGCAACCAGCTCAAGGGTGCATGGCACACCTCGGCTTGGCTGTTAGCTGTTGCATGCAAAATCGCGACCTATCTTAGCTAGCCTAGCTAACTATTCATATATGTATGAGTTGTTGAACCGTATATGTGTACCTAGCATACACGCCTCAACAACTCTTCCAAATATTTATTATCGGAAAATTGAGAGTTTTTCAGTTCGATAAGGGAAAAATTAAACCCTTCCACTTTCATGTGTAAGCGTGTAGGCGTGCACGTGTGGGGGGGTAATCGTGTAGTGTTGTAGCGGTGATGTATATTTGTGTGTTACCGTATCGCGCAAGCAACGCACTCAAGGGCTCCCTACCGAGGGATCGAACCTAGGCTTGAGCCGCTGCCGTGGGAGGCCTAATCGGGTGTGCGGGAGCGAAATTAACCCCCAGACCACGGCGGCGTAATCTGTGGTTACGCGAGCGTGGGCGTGAACACGCTCTGTTTCGAGGGACAGGCTGGTACTGATCGTTCGCTGACGTGATTGGATCAGGAGGGTCAGTAAAAATGTGTCGCGGACGTCTTTTATAACGCGTAGCGTTAGGTACGGGTTCATAGTTTGCGGCGGATACCACTAACGGACTGGGATGATTCGTGGCTTTTTCAAAATAGCTAATCGTAAGTGATTTTACGTACGCCCAGATAGAAGGGATCTCTAGGTCTCTATGGAGATCGACTCTCCGGATGTACCACGGGGCACCGGTCACTTTACGTAAAACACGGTTTTGGAGAACCTGCAGCTTATTAATGTTATCTTTGGACATATGCGCAAAAACGGGGCAGCTATATGTCATCACGGGACGGATACACGTCTTATACAAAGTGAGCTTGTGTCTGAGGAACATCTTACTCTTACGACAAAGCAACGGATGGAGGCGACCCAAGACCATAGCGGCTTTGTTTCGCATTCTGTCTATATGTGAATTTAACTTTAAATGTTTATCTAATTTAACACCGAGATATTTGACCTCTTCGACCCAAGGGATATCGATTCCGTATAGCATGATGGGCTCAAATTTATTAGCGCGTTTCGTGGGATCGAAGAGTATTACGGCACTCTTATCGGGATTAACTTCTATGCGCCATCGACGAAACTATTCACCGAGAGTATGAACGGCTTTTTCGATGCGCTTCCTAAGAAAGTCCGACCGCCAGCCGGAAGTGTAAATAACGGTATCATCAGCGTAACAACCTACCTCGACCCCCCGAGACCGAGGTAGGTCACTGATGAACAGATTGAAGAGCGTGGGCGCGAGTATGGAGCCCTGTGGCACACCTGAGCGTATCAGGTGGTGCAGCGATAGTTCACCATCCACTCTGAAGCGGAATGTCCTATCAGTGAGATAATCGCGGATAATATGAATTAACCTATCAGGTACGCGAGATTTATATAAATTATGGATAATCCCTCCGTGCCAGACCTTATCGAAGGCCTTGGCGACATCGAAGAAGACTGCAATTGTGCATTTCGGTTTACGTTTTGGATCGGCGTTAAATTTAGAGAAAATGTACTCTGTGAGGTGGTGTACTTGATTCGTGCAAGAGTGTTCGGCGCGAAATCCGAACTGCTCAGGTGGTATTAATTTTAAATCTGTAATCGTGAACTGGAGACGGTTCAGAAGGAGCCGCTCGTAAAGTTTTCCTAAGGTATCTAACAGACTAATGGGGCGATAGCTAACGGGAAGCGTAGCTTTCTTGCCGGGCTTGATCATTTTGTGGTGTTTACCCTCTTTACTTAAAGAACGTATATGAAAAATGTCATATATCTTTAGATTAGTGGTATTCAACTTTACAACAACAGCATATTATCCCTTATATCATAAGGAACACATTGAGGTCAGGTTATCTGGGATATATTTATTTACTCAGCATGCTCATTCATTGTTTTTCTGATAGACACAAAATTTAATATAATTGAAAATAAATTATAATTAGGTGGGGGCAACTACAAAGACCCAGTGGACCGCAGGTTGAGTATAGCTGATCTAGACTAAACCATCTGAAATGTGCAGTCTTTGAAAATCAGTATTAAGAAGGTTAATAAGTATACTATTATCTATACCTTTTATAGAGTATGCAAGATATTTTCCACTGATATGTATAGCAAGCAATTGTCCTGAGTAAAACTTTGGTTCCCAGTTATAGTCTACCAAGCTCTTGAGTTTGACCTTGGAACTTCCATGATCATGGTTACCAGCATTAGTTGTCACTACAACATCTGCAGAAAACACTTCTGCACTGCAGACACCATCTCCTTCTGAGAATGATCTAAGAGTAAAGAAAAATGTGTCAATAATTTTCTTAAAAATGAATGACATATAAGTTTATAGTAATAAATAACTAGTCATAGATTACTTGTGAAATCTATATATTACAATATATATATATATATATATATATATATATATACTTAAAAATTATTTATATTTAATGAACTTGGTAAATGATAGCAAAGCCATTATAAACAATTATTTAATCTCCATTAAAACGATCAGTCTGCTCAATCAGAATCTGTTTAATTGAAAATAAGTTTATTCCACATTCTTTGTATTTAAACAATAAATGTAGTACACTGTGGATGTATTTTTGTGATGTTTGTTATCACATTATATGTTAAGTTGGATATTTTTAAAAATAATTTACTTAGAATTGTTTTTCCTTTTTATAACTTTTATGTGAACAGAGTAGGTAAATATCTCATTTATGTCCTCATAATTACGATCATATTGAATAGTATGAGTAGTATTGAGTAATGTACAACACCTAGCAAAATGTTGCTTATTTTAAATAATAGACATTAGATATTTTACAAAACTACACCTAAATACGCAACTAAAGTAAAACACTCTAAAAGTAGTAGGCTTAGCCGCCGGCAAGTAATTAAAGATTACAACATCCGGCAAGTTGTTAATGTTTTCAAAGTACCAGAAACAGCACGCGAATGACAAATTTCAGTGAAATTCTTAGGCACTTACATCGTTTGAGTAGCGTCCGTAAGCTTCGGAAGCATTGTCGTTGGTTGCATCACTTTTCTAATCCTCAACTTTCGACATTAATTTTATAAACTAACACACTAAACGTTATTGCAAAAAAATATGCAAATATTACAAAACGCCACTCGCTAATGCCGACCGACTAGGACTGTTGATAAAATATCGATATATCGAAATATCGATATTTGTATCTTAAAATATCGATATTTTTTAGTAATATTTTTTGGGCGATATATCGATATTTTGATATTATAATTTGGATATCGAAGGTCGATATTTTTTTTATTCATACTCATTTTCTCAGCCTTATTCCACCTAGGTTGAATCGATACATTATGTTTTTCTTTTACAGTCTCCTCAGTCAGATATAATCTCAGAATTCACACCTATTGCATATGTTATTTTTACATACTTTATCCATACTTTTTTCGGTTTTCTCTACTTTTATATCTATTCAACTACTTACTTAAAACTATTCTAGTTATAAGTCTTTCATCTCTCTTTATGACATGCCTGTATCATGCTAACCTATTATTTCTCAACTTCTCTGTCACTGGTGATGTTTTCAAACTTTATCTGATACGTTTTTATTCTATTACTTCTAGTTACACCATACATCTTAACAATCGCAGCTCTGCCGCGTACAGTTTTTTCTCATCTGTTTGTTTTGTAACCCAGCACCCAGATGCATCCAGTATAACTGTCTTATAACAATTTTACACGCCTTCCCCGTGAGTTTCAAGGGCATTCGTGGATCGCATAACCTGAACATCTTTCTCCATTTCGAGCATCCTGCATTTATCTTATTCCTTCCGTTATTGTCTACACTGCCACGTTTTGGATCAATGAATATGAAGCAGGCTAGTAGTAATCGTAGTACCTAGTGAAACAGCTGAACATATGAAGTAAATAGTATTTGAAAAATCTCTTGCTGAAAAATATTCATTACAATCAGCCTGTAAGAGAGCCACTGCAGGGCTATAGGCCTTTTCCTGAAAGAAGGTATGGACATAATCACCGCACTAGCCCACAGCGTATTGGCAATTTCAAACTCTGAGAAAACCACAATTGTACGTTTTCACATACTACTATTTATTACTACATATAGTAATACTACAAGAACATTTCTAAAGCTCAGGTTTTTCTCACGGGTTTTACACACCGGGGTTCGAACCAGCAGACATCGAAATGTTATTCTACTAGTGAAACTAGTAGACTACCACTATTTAAAAAACTTGGTAATAGATGGATTGAAAAATATTGCTACACATAATTATCCTATTTAGATAAAACAATAAAACAATAATGATGATGATTATCAATATGATTGAATAACGTTTGTGCAAGTGGCTCTTAGAACTGTACTGTTATATTTTAAAACATATATGGTATACACTGTACAAATATACTGGATTAGAAACTGTAAATCAATATTACTTAAGCTAAATTACATTTTTTTAATATAGCCGATATATCGAAATATCGATATTTTTTTCCAATATATCGAGGTCCGATATTGATATTTTCATAAATATCGATATATCGAAAATCCGATATTTTTAAAAATATCAACAGTCCTACGACCGACATGGGAATGCGTTTTGTTTTGTAAGTGTGAAATGCCATTGTCATTTGCCGCTAATAATAGACATTATGTCATCTTTAACATTTATTATATTATTGAACATGAACGCGATTTTATATATAAACAAGTACAGATAATTATTGAATATCAATTATATAAAGTAATATGACTTTTACTACAGTTTATTATTTACCATTCGCATTAACAAAACGAATATTAATAAATTTGTTCTCAATTACTAAAATGTTTTTATATAAAGGACATAGTGGTCTTAACCACACTCACGGACATTTAGTGTAAGTAATCGCGTCAAGTGTAACAAGAAACTCATAAATTCTAGTATGAATTCTTTCAGTGTAAAAATTATCAACCGACTGCATTTCTTCAGTCTCATTCAGCTGCAAAATGTATAGCACTTATAGCGCTATAATTATCACAAACATAAATAATAACTGAAGTAACAAGTGGTGATATTTATTTAAAATGAAATAATTAATGTTATAAAAGTCAACATTGTTCGTTACATTCGGCGTCAGATCTTCTATTTCTCATTAACTTTCCATTCGCTAATAATGGAACTTGTTATGAAATCCTAGTCATATAATATGACGTGAAAGCAGATGACTTAACAAATCTTTTGACAACGTGCAGGTTACGCTGCCACATCCTGCTAAAAGCTTAATATTTAAATGTGTAATTTATTCTTTTTCATTTTAATTCAGAGTTTCAATATATCTCATATTTCCTCTTCTTTCCTACACTGTGAGAGATTATAGTAAAGTACGATTATAACCATTTTTTTTTTCGAACTGACTACGTTATTGTCCTAGCAAGGTCTCAACAGCTTCACCGGACTACTAAGGCGAGCGCTTGCGGCACTCAGCCGATTTTATTTAAGATTATAACCAAACAATTCGTACATGTTAATTATTATCATGTTAATTCTAAATCTTATGTAAGTACACAAATATGAATAATTGTGAGTACGTAGCAAGTAATGTAAATGAGCTGAAAAAAGATAGTTAAATTAAAAATAACGAGACTCCATCTTTTTCTTTGGTCATGTTTCATGAACTTAGTATGAATTGTGACAACATTAAAACACCGACGTCTGTATTAACGTGTGACTACAGCGTTAATTGTATAATTTACCGAAATCCAACAACGAATTTTTATCACGACAACGAACACGAACGTTAGCCTGATGATGTAGTCGTAGGGTAGAAAAATATGGAATTATATTTTAAATGGATATTACCGTATTTTTTTACTGTGCAATATTTGATACATCTATGTATTATAGTGCCATCTATATTATTGTTTTTTGTTACTGCAAACACTCTGTATTAGGAGTAATATTATTCTGTGCTCTATTCTTTGTCATTCTTTGTTGACAGGTGACAGATCATAGAATAGTGAATTGATTTTTTCAAAAATGGTAAGAACGTTTCATAAATACCTTTTTAAAATTTTAATTTCGATTATAGTTTGACTATAATTATGTATATTTTTATTGTAGTCGTTAACGGACAAACTTGCATCGTTAATGTCGCGACCTGGCGGCGAAAATGTCCATAAAGATGACGTCCCCTGGTGGTTGCGCTATGCTGGCCGGGGGCTCGGGACAGTTGGCAGTCTCAGTACGTATTGTTTCCAATGGATAAAACATTTCTTTATACTTATACAATAACAATACTAAGGGTGTAAGCTGCCAGCTCCTGCAGCATACTGTGTACCCTCACTGAGTTTATATATAAAACTCGTATATCTAATTATATCAGATAGTATATGTTTCGTCAATTACGTACCAAGTTTCATCGGTAAAATGATATGTATGTTGTAAATGTTAATATAGAGTACATTTAAATTAAAATCAATAAACAGTTTATGTAAGAATAAGACTATTAGATAGTTTGAATTGACGAAACTAGCAGGATGAATAAATGAAGCCAATGAAAATAGTTTTTATGATTTTATATATGGGCAACTTTTTGAAATGTAGACAGACTTTCTCTATTTAACTATCATCAGACTATAAGTATAGACTCTCTAGAAATGCTGGTAATTGAAAATGCATAAAACTCACCTACTGTATTTAGAAAAATGAATAATATTTTTGTGATTTGTTTGATCATATACTTATCCTGACAAGATAAGTGCTGATAATAATAAAAGTGATTTCATGTTTTGTTGATAAAAAGTATTTAGTTTACTACCGCATACATTATTTTAAAACCATTTTTTCCTGTGTGTCCAATGGTTTTTTACTGATATTATTGTTGTTACACAAATAGTTAACAAGTTAATAGTCTTTAGTCTTTCATGATCACTGTTTCACTTTGCTATAATGAAAATTGTAATGGCCTTACGGATGATCAAAGGAAACTGAAACCTATGCTTGACAATAAGATAAACTCTTTCTGGTTGTAAGCCATAACTTTCTCACAGAAATAAAAGAATATAGTTGATTTAAGTATAAAACTGTAGTAAATTTTTATTAACAGCAATATAGTCATTGATATAAAAAAAAAGTAATAAAAGAGATACATATAATAAAAATCCTTTGTAATTTAGTGATGCCTATTAATGATCTCATCTCAATAAAATGTGTGATTGATTGAAGGTTGCTTAATAACTAATTTAGGACTATATTTCAGATATCAATCCTTTTTTTTGAAGTGTGACAAATTAATTTTTTTTTTTTTGTAATTGTACTTGTTAAATAATAATATTCCAAATGTTAAAATAATTGTGAACATTATTATTCATAAAAATGAATTGTCATTTGTATTCCAGTTGCTATTATTCTTGGGCTTCTCAACTGTACAAGCATCTTATTTTTAAATGTGCAATGCCTTATTGCTGGCATATGGCAAATGTTAGCCGGCTTCGTTGTAATAGTGTGTGAGGCTCCCTGTTGCTGTTTCTTTATTGATTATGTGCAAACACTAAGTGACCAAATGGAAACACGGCCATATTGGAATAAGGCTGCTGTTTACATAGGGTAAGTCATTCTATATTACAGTTAATCATTTATGCTAATGGGCCCTTTCATAAAATATCTTCTCATCTATGCAGGAGTAGAGGTTTAACTTACAGGGACAAGATGTGATAAGGAAATACTGGGGTCTAAGGACAGGTGATGTTTATAGATCATTAAACTATTATATATATTTTTTGTTTTTACCCAACATATTGTATGTTGTTGGTGCATGGGTGAGAGATCTATTATTTGAGGCTCAATATTGATAGAGGATGTCTCACAAAATGTAACGGCTTGACAGATAGTTTGGAGTTGGTGTAAAAGGCTTATATGAGCCCATAACAACATGTAAGTGGCTAATGACAATATGAAACATTTTATTAAATTTGTATAACTCATTAAAGAAAAAAAATTAATTTAATTATTTTTATAGTCATCTGTAGGAAAATAACTTTGTGCTGTCTGATGCAATCAATCACTATCTTCAAGTAAATGAATGAGCTTATAAAATGTAACAATGCAATAGGCTTATAAAAAATAATTATAATACAAAAGCCTCATTCAATCATATTAATAAGCCCCTCCAGGTTGCTATTACAAAATATTTCTTCATCATACCAACAGCATTAAGTTTGATCATTTGCAACTTTAGTGGATATGTAAACGGAAAATAGAAGCTGTGTAACAAGCAAGTCTATAATTGTGTAAATTAAAGGTGTCTCTAATGTAAAAAATACTTGAGAGGTGTCAAGGGACACCCGGATGGAACGAAGTTCCTTTGGATTAATTAGTGAAGGAATTGTAATAAAATTTTTTTTTTTTTAAGTTATAATAATATTTTTTTTATTATTAACAAATATAATGTTATATAAACTTAATCAGTAGGCTCAATTTTCGGCTTCGGCTTTCAAAAAATTGGCTTGTGGTAACTGAAGTAGGAAACATATATCATTATTATTATTATTTTTTATTATTTACAAAAAACCTGTATACACTCAACGAAAATAATCGTCGCGACACCACACTGTTCAATGCGGAATAGAAATGAAAATATCTGGCTTGCTTTCTATAAGAGAGAGAGAGACAGACAGAGAAACATGCGACGCCGCATAGCTCACAATAGCTTACTATAGCAAAAAGTGTCGTGACAACTTTTCGTAAGAATTTTTTCCGTCTAGCCCCCTTTCACAACGCGCGATAAGGAACTTCGTTCCAAAAAATGCAGTCTTAACTGTTACAAATAAAGAAATACCGGCATGATAGTGGCGACCATCGATGGATAGTGTGTCACTCGGTGGTCGCTATTGTTTTTGGATTGTACTGTGCTTACCATCAGGCATAGTGCAGTCATTTTGCTGTGCTACGATAAAATAAAAAAGAAAATAAAATAAAAAAGTTATTGTACTTGAATTTTGCAATGTAATGCAATTAATGAAACTCATATATAGTAAAATAATGTTTTTATAAACAAATGTGCAATAATTTACAGTACATTAATCTATTAGGAATTTGTAAACTAATTTATCTTAATAATCACAATAGGTCTTATTATCTTATAATTGTGCTTTTATAATACTTTCTAAATAAATATCTGCTCCAAATTTAGAAACCCAAAATGGCAAGATATAAATCAGCATATTTTTAAGTATAGTTAAAAGGGTACTCATCAGGGTAATCTTAGATTATGTATCAATTATATGGCGTAACAATAAACTGTTATTTTTTAAACTTTTGATAGCAATTATATACCATGGCAGCATAGTTGTTAAGTTGTAATACTCATATGGTTAGCTACCCTCAAGTTGCAAATCTGTCTTTAATTTCCTTATAGGTGGCAGTTACGGTTGATATCCAGACTCTTCTAGGTTTATCATATTATAATTTTAGGATTCATCACCATTCAACAGGGATTGTGGTAAAAACTATAAAAAAAAAATGGCAATCTGTATACTTGTTTCAGGATATCTCTGCCACCATTCTTCCTGTGCATATTCAATTTGAGTACTTGGTTTGGCAGTGGTCTGATCTTCGCGACTGGAATAATTTATGGCATGATGGCTCTTGGCAAAAAGTGAGTTTTATCAAATACCATGGGTTGTGGTTTTTGTTAATGGTTTTGGGTATATAGATTAACTCTGTAATATATTAATTGCGTTTGCTACGCATTATGTACTAACACTATATTGTAAATATATACTTTTATCATATACAACGAAAATGTAGTGATCATATATTCGTAAAAATCATAGACGCGTGTTCTTAAATGTGTCCATTTCAGACTAAATTTATTTGTACTCTAACTGAAACTGTACATATCATTGAAGCATTATTTAGATAATTTTCTTGTTGCCGTCTTCAATTTATAAATAAATGTGCAGTATAAAAAAATGGGTCCACGTAATATAATACCTATTTAATTTTGATCATCTATCATAGTCTCTGGTTATAAACTCCAACAGTATTACGTTTAAAAGGTAGTTTACCATACTGTGATTATAACATCAAAGCCAAACCTCTATAGTGTAAGTATATTATTATATTGGCACCTTACTTTGAACATTACTGTAATATTCACTTACATTAACAATAAAAAAATTCAATATTATGATTTATAGCATCATATAAATTAATAAATTCTTTCACCTATCCTAATGGACAAACAATTTAAAGAAAATGAATAGAATATTAAGTGCAAATAATTCTTACAAGTAATAAAAAAAAATTAAAATTCTTTTTTTTTAATTCACCCATATATACCTCAATAAAGAAAAAACAAAACATAACAGACAGATAATAGATGATACAGGTAACATACTTTTCATCAGCATTGCAAATCTTAACTAACAATATTAATGAGAAACTAAGTTTGTAATAATTCCACAAAGTAACTACTCAACCGGTCAACATGATATATTCCATACATAGTGGTCATGGATGTAGAAAAGGACATAGTGTATCTTTATCCAGAATTAAAAAATGGACCTTATAGTTGCGGACATAAACTAGAGTTATATAATTGTATGCGTGTCGTGTGTGTCACGTGTATTATATATGGGGGGTACAGGGCGTCTCGTGACGACATGGCAGCCATGGCGGCCGGGGTCAGCTCGCCGGGCGCTCCGCCCACTGGCCACGATCACAAGCTCACACTCATGGAGGACCCAGATGTTTGGCGTCCCAACTAAATAACAGGCAATAACGATATTCACAAAATAGTGCCCATGTGTTCACGACATTTGCTATGCACATATATTTTTTATTTTCGTTACACAATAGGAATTATTTTTGCACAGTGTAAACTCTTTATAACATCTTTGTTATAATCACGAAACTCTCAATAACGTACATATTAGTCCAATCTGATTTGTTTACTTTAAAATATGTGGGATAAAGTTCTTCTAGCACGGTTCCTATTCTCTGAAAATAATATGGTTATAATTTAGACGTCAGTAAATATAGAGTATTGTGTTATTTTATATCAGTCTATAAAATGCTTTTAATAAATTATTGAGATGCCGCAGTTTCTATCAAAAGATCCTCGAGGATGTATCTTCTGAAGATTTAATTGCGGTGTCTTTAGAAAATTGTTGTCTTATGTACTAAGCACATGCGGCGCGTTTTTACAAAAAGTTTAAAACGTATTGAATACTTGCTTTAAAAAGGTTACGTTTAAATGCGCTGCACTCGCTGAATATACGCCATCTTGCTCTTTTGTCTCGCTTTGCTTAGGTTAGGTTAGACTTGCGAAAAAAGGATATTACGAACTTGCCTCGGGCGAGCGCGGTTCATTTTGTACGAAATCTATTTAAACGAAATATTTAATACGTATTTAACTTTTTTGTAATAAAACCGATGAGGTATGTCAATGGTGTAAACCAACTTTGTAATTGGTTAAAATAGGCTATAAAAAAAGTCGTAGCCCGGGTGGGATTGGAAGGAGGTCGCGTGCAATGGCCTCCTTCTTCGAGGTCATCTCGCAGAACGAGGCGGCGGAGAGGGCCCGCGAGGTAGATACTCTAAGTGGCGGTTTCCGCCAACAGAGGACCGGCAGGAGGAGGCGGCGCTTGGCCCAACTCCTCCTGCCACTGTAGCCGGACCTGAGGGGATGGGCCGGGAGATTCATCTTCTCATTGCACAGGTCCGGCGGACGAGGGGAGGCAGCTGGTGTGTACCCAGTCTGTCTCTCTATAGGTAGGAGCACGGCGGTCACCTTCCGCCGGGCGGACCGTTGGGGTGGCTTTACAAAGTTGATTAGCAAGCTCGATCCCTTGCCGCCCCAACAATAACGGTCTGTCGGTACACCCCACTCTCTCCCCCGGGAGGGTGGGTATCCATAATGGATTTCCCCACGTAAATAAAGGCTATAAAAAATGCGTTGTGTGGACGAAAAATTATTTAATACGTGCAATAGAAAAAGAGAAAACTTACTCTTTAATAATGCCCTTTATAACGAAAAAAAGTTGAGTCCTTAGAAATTTCCCTAAAAAGTTTACACTGTATTTGATAATACTTGTTACACCACGCCTTATTTTTAAAGTATATTACATAAACAATACTTTATAAACGTAGACATTTTTGTGATACACCATCTTAATTAAGTTTAGTATGCAAAAATAAAAATTGTTTATAGGTGAACCTAAATTCATTCGCATGTTTATATAAGGCCATTATTTTTTTTAGACACTGCTAAAACATCTAGCACATTTATGTTTAAGATTATATACATTGTAGATTTGCATGAGTTGTTTTTTGTTGACACCTTTTTGCTTCGGAAGTTATTGATTTATAGGTAAGCTACTATTGCATGAGTACTACAAAGAGTTAGAACTTTTGGTGAAGGGATATATTGTGATACAGTATATTTTTAATAGGCCTAGTTAGACCTGTCTAACTGCAACTATTAAGTGTGAAACCTATTGTCAAGCACCTGTGTCTTCCACCAGCTGCATTTGATAGCCAGTCTCGTTAATTTGGATTGTTTACATCTTAGACATAAAGATTATTTGGAACATTATATGTAAGGGGAATTGTTTTTTCATTGATGTTAAGGAAACCAAATTAGATAACATATTAATAAAGTTAATTTTGGTCACTTTGCCATTACAGAGTTATTAATTCTCATTTCAAAATAATTTTCCCGAACATACTATAGGATAAAAAATTCTCACCATTGTTTTTGGAGCTGAATCTTACTGACAACAGATGCTGCGCTGCATAATCGATACATTTAGATACAGAAGTAGAATCACAACCGACAAGATTTTATGTAGTCCGGTGAAGCTGCTAAGACCTTGCTAGGTCAATAGCGTAGTCAGTTCGAAAAAAAGACAAGATTTTAGCAATTGGAGTTTTTGATATTATCTGTTTCAAGAAAAATGATTATTTACGTTCCTCATAGTACGATATCAATTCGACAATAACGTTGACATTGTTTTATTGTCCAACATTATGTTTATTTATGTGTACATATAGGTCCACCGTTCGCGCATGTCATTTACATTAATGTATTAGTAATTCAATATATTTTATGAGAAATTAAAGAAAAAAAAGAACTTATCATTAATAAGAATCTATTCTTACTTTTATTATCGTGATTCATAATAAAAGTGGTATAAGTAAGATAATCATAAACAATAATAACATTCGGATTGTAAGAAATCACAAATTCGACGTGTTTTCGAGTTTTAGCGACAGTTGATTCCATGATGCCATTATGCATTGGTCCATAGTAAACCTAACACGTCAATTATTGTTTATAAAGGCCACTATAATTCCTTAATATCTCGACGTCGCGCATTGCCAGAAATTATTGTGCTGAGATATTATAAACTTATGAGATATAAGAACCTTATACAGAATTGGTAATCATCTCAACTGCAAATAATTAATAGAATTTAATTATTTTTAGGGCCATCCATAAATTACTTCATAAAAATGTTACGATTTTCCGTGAATGTCAAGAGTGTCCTCTTTTTCTTCCTCATTTCAGTCACATCTGTGTGAACCCGTGCTGTTGTGATTTTACATACTTTGCAGTTTTAAAATTCGATATGATTAAAACAGCTATTTCAAAATTTGTAGTTTTTAAACGGAACTTTATTCACCGCTTCAAAATTTTTCGTCTGATATCGCATTTCACATTACAGTCGAGTACGAGTAAAGTGAATGGCATCACCTGAATGTTTAGAGTTTTAAATACTTTAGATTTATAAATGTGGCATTACGTATGATATGACTCATCCTGCCTAGTTACATAATTTTATACTCTGTTAACCCCCTGCCTGCCGCTTAACACGTGAACGATATTGCATCAAGACGTAAAATGTGCCTTAGAAATTGCTTAAAAGTAGAATTGTGTGTCAGTGTACTTTTAGATATGCATATAAGTTTTTTAAATTTGCCAAATAAACCAGTACAAAACATTCTCTCCAAACTTTAAAAAATGTGTATCTTCGTAATTATTCCACAATTTATAATCTGTTCGACTTCTATAAAGGAACAGAACTTAAAAGTGATATTTTGGAGTTTTTAGCGGGATTTTTAGTTTGTCATGTAGTGGATTTTATATTTTATTCATAATCTTGTGTTATTTGACTCTATATTTCGTAAATTTTGTGGTGGTTTACGTAATACAGTTGGTTTATTGTTCATAAGTGAAATGAATGGCAAATACTATGGAGCATGAAATTCTAAGATTCCACAAAAACTCCCTGGAAGGTTCTAACAAGGGAGCCACCAGCTTGTTAGAATATTGAAATATTCACACGACGCTTGTAATATTATTAACTACACGATAATGGCAGTAATAATCTGAAAGATTGGTTGCCAAAAATAAAATAATAAATAAAATTATTTACTATTTTGATTTTTTTGGTATACCAGGGCATCAATAGAAGACATGCGGACGTCAGCTGCGAATTTAGAATCTGGTATAGGATCTACAGCACCCCGAGCTAACCTTGTCACCAACGAGCAACCCGTTAGCTTCACCGGTGTACCCTCTCGCAATTGACCTTTTGTACGTAAGTCTTCTGAACTCTGCAGAAACGCTGCACTTCTGTTATCGCATGACCGTACACGGGCCTGTTTATTATCTAGTTTAATTGGGACAAAAATACTATGAAAGTATTTATTCAAAGAAATGTAAGCTTGTAAAAGTGGAAACTGTATTATTATTACCACGTAATTTGATTCTGCGTGTGGTTTAGATATAAATAATAGTTTATCTGTTTTAAACGGTTATAAAAAAACTTTTATAATTGACAATTATGTTATCAATCAGTATTTGTCGCAATTTTGCAAACTGAGAACCACCAATGCCAGGTTAAAGATAAAAAATTGAAGATACAAAATGCCAAAATTTGTTATAAATATTCGAAATTTACATTTTTATCATATTCTAGTAGATTTAACAAAAGTTATAGACGACATGTTACTTGGTAATTTGTTCGTATACTTTGTAAAAACAATATTTTTCAAACGATGTTTTGTATTTAAAATTTGTTATTAAAAAGAAAGTGTAAAATATTCACTCATAATGAACGAACAACCTTCTATTAAAGAGGTTCATTGTGTATCATCCTGCATAGTTTCCTGAATATGAAAGTGAAACATTAAATCTATTTATTTCTGTCTTACAATTGTCATCAACAAGCAGCTTTATAAAGATTTTAATGTGTTAAATGATCTCTGTTTACGCAAGTAATGTTGCTAATAATAACATGAGTATATCATTAATTTAATATATGTAATAAAATTTATTTGTGTGTAATCTACAATAAACTGTATTATGATTTTATAGTGCAGATAGTCATACCGTTATTTTACTTCTCCTTCCATATGTAATAGTAACACACATAGTATGTTGTTGGAAGAGTTACAATAATATTTGATGTGCTTAAAGAAAAAAATCAATAATTTTTTTTCTGGTAATTCATATTTTAATACCATAGATTTGTATCTTAGATTCTTCTTACGGAATAAGTGTTACTTTTTTTTTCGAACCGACTACGTTATTAGCCTGACCGGCCTTCACACGTTCACTGAACTATAAAGTGTTACAAAGGATAGTGATGTATTTAGGGTTAAGTTCTTGAAACTGAGTAATGAGCTAGTTAAAAATATACACTTAAAATTTGGAAATGGATTTGATTTGGTTTATTTGTGAATATATGAAAAAATGTGACTAAATCGTATAGAATAATTATTCAGTTTTTAAAAAAGCAATTAATAAATTGTAAAGTAAAATATGTTATTGTTTTTGAAATCATAATTACTATTTTAAAGTAAACACACACTATATTGCAGTGGGTTTAGGTAGCAAACTAAGTTAAACCTAACACTAATAATGGTCATCTGTTACCCATGTATTGAGACACGCAGAGTACCTCCATAATTATTTTCAGTTTTTCAGTATTCTATCCTTTTACGGGAAACTTTTGGGTGATATCTGGCCTTGAAATGACATATTTGATTAACATAAATCAGTTTTTAAATAAAAAGACCAACATGTAAATGGCTTGTGTATAACCATCTGTGTATATCCTTTTATTAAAACTTGCTGTTATGTTGTTTATGAAATAAAAATATTTTGATTGCAAATTTGTTAATGACGTATATACAATGTTATTGGTTGTGTTATATGATTTTCATACATATCCGATGTATATTTGCAGGGTCGAATGAATTATAGAATTTAATACATTTTGCTTTTTAACTTTAAAAGAAAATAACAGGTATTACCGGAAAAAGAGATTCAAATTTTATAAACACAATGTTGTTTAGCCCAAGAAATAATTACTAATAATGAAAAAAGATATATGTATGCAGTTATAAATTCTCTCTCCATTTATTGTGCATAATGTTGCAGAGTGTACAATACTTCCATGTATTTGTTTAAACAGTTAATTAATTTTCATATGCGTAATGATTATGACAATATAGTTATGTAAATTTATTAACATTAAGCAGTTTTTAAGTTTTATGCAAAACATATATGTTCCGTGAGTAATAATTATGTTTTATTTGCATAAATTATCTCATTATCAGTATATGTCACATGTGTAATTCCAATGTTTTAGTTAAGATATAAATTGCGTTTTATGAAATAATAGCAGTAATATTTAATGCATTCCAAATTGTACTGACTCTGTATCATTTTCTTGAACTTCATGTGTAGCTTTTATATTATTTTATCATATATATATATATTTATGCATGTGATATTTTAAGTTTTACAATAATTAGTTAGCAAATTTGTGGCAAATTAAAATAAGTTTAAATTATTTCAAATATTATTCTTTGAATTATCAAATTTATATGATCTATTATAATACGATTTTAAAAATATCAATATAATAATAACATTTCTATTTATGGACAAAATATTAGATATTGTCAAACAAATTGTTATAAAATATTAAACATTCAATATTGTCAATATGTTACTGTATATTCAGATTAACATAAGCCTTACTTTTTTCCATGTTTGTTTAAAATTAATTTACGAAGTGAAACTACTTTGTACACCTATTATTCTGTATAACTAGTATATGTTGTTTGGACTATAAAAAGGAAATAATTAAAATGTTATATTTTTGCTCTAGTCTAATTTATACTGATATCAATATAAAATGTATATTTAAATCGAAATACAATCGTTCAATACTTGGCTCAGTGTTTGGAGTTGCGAAAAATAATACAGTTAAATTTAAGAGTGACTATCCTGATATGTTAGAAAAATTTGCATTATGAATTTCAAATTCTCTTAGGATATTGTCTTTACAAAAAGCGTTACATGGCAGTGATTCCACGCGATAGCTTAAAAATGCAGTTTGTATTCTTTTTCTGATACAGTTACAAAATATGTCTAATTTTAAAATTTGTATAGAATAATTATACCCAGAATTAGTTAAAAAATTTAAGAAATTATAAAGTAACAGTTATGTATTTTATTTATATCAGGTTGTCTATTCCAGAGATGTAGAATAATATATACATTTGTTTCTGAAATCGCTTTTTTAAATAGTGCATCATGTCTTTAATAATTATTTGAAATCATTACATCCCGTCGTTAATAAAAAAATGAATTAAATTATTGAAAATACTGTTTTCTATATTCACACAGCCTAGTTTTATTTCTGTGATACAAATAGGTATCAGCTAATGTCACTGCTGCATTCCAAAAGATATGTTCCTAATAGTGTTTGAATCTGAAAAAGTGTGACATGATTATAATATCTTGTGTAGAAATGTCACTGAGGCTGGCAATATAAAATAATTATTACTAGTAGTACCCAAGTAAAATCATTGACAAATATAAGATTTATTGCATAGTTGAAATCTTGCTAGGTGCAAATGACGTTAATATTATTTCTATACCAGATTACCGGGATAAAGAACTTGCCGTGCAGTATTTGAATATGAATTTGTATGTAATATTTTTTAAACCACAAGTTAACTTTTATATTGGTCAATGTTGGAATCTTTGAGAATCAATGTTTAATACAGCTATATAAAAAGTATAGTCTTTAGTTTTAGATAATATTATCCTATACTTTTTAATATATTGCTCACACAGATTAGCTTAAGTTTTTGAGAAATAGGGAATTTTTAATAATGAGAATATTATAAAAGTAAAATGAATTAACCAGTTTCAGATTATTGATCCTAATAACATTATTAAGAAATGTTTTGTGCTTCCCCAATGGTTTCATTTGTTTTTTATAAGACTCTATTATTAATTCATATATTTTTGATTATTTTAATTTATATATGTATATTAGACATTTTTAGCATAGGTTTAATATGAAAAAAAAGAGATTAGTATAAATGCATGTATCAAATTCTAGTAAATATAATAACCAGGTAAATAATATTTCTTTGACTATTTTTACAATGATTAAAAATACTTTACACAATCAATAGGTATACTTAAAATGCAATTATATAATTTAATAGATAAAAAAATTCAGTGAAATAATCATATATTAGTAATGTACTATCTGTATGTATAATGAAGAGGTCCTTCATAAATTAAATTCTATATCATATGAATCACGATTTTTGACAACCAGATTAGGACTTTGTAGAAATTGTGTGATGTAGGTTGGATTCTTAAATGGTCTTTCTATGAATGCTCCTTACTGTAGAGTAGTGAAATTATAATTAATGTGTTTACAAAGTAACACAAAATCACATTTAATAAAAAATGAATATTTACTACTTTTCAATAAAATTACTGTGAAAATGTGCTAGTAAAAATATTAATGTGGCTTGATCAGCCAAAAACTATATGTTTAATTTACATCTTATAGCAGATTTTTATAACGGCAAATATTTTCCTGAAAGTCATTTTTGCAGGAAAGTTACTAAGGCAATTTGGCCAAAAGCATTCTCCAATGTTTGTTTGTTAATTTAAAAAACATCAAAATAAAGTAAAGTAATTGAGGACATACAGCTAAATTTATTTTATAATTGTTGTTTATAATTCAAGTGTATAAGTAAATTAATGAATTTTCTTTTAATATTAGTTGTAATTTTATTATTTTAAAGCTAATTATGATGCTGATTAATTTATGGTATAAATAATGTCAACCCTAAATTTATCAGAAATTGCTCATGCTTTTTGGTTATCTAAATTATTCCCAAATATATGTTAGTATAAGGTTATATTTTATAGTATAAATATTTGTAAAGTGTAAGCAGTTACAATTGTTCTTGTAGAGTTAATGTTACTGTTTAGGATGGCATATCTGTATTAAATGTGTGTATATTAGATATAATCTTTTATTCTAACCCTTCCAAGTGGTTTCTCTCTATTACTAAAATTAATATTTATTTTTAGCTAATTACATTATTTATATTGAAATTTATCTATTAACTAGGACTTCCAACAATGACTACATGATAATATTTCAGTTAATACATTAAAGAAAACATATTTCAATTTCTTTTTTATTTATATACAATAACCATGTACACATAAAAATTTGAATCAAACAAAGATTGAGGAAGTAATTAAAATTTTAAATGAAACCAACATTTTTCTAGATGGCAAATAACCACATCACCTAAACAAGGTTTATGTTCATACTTGTTAATATAATATACTTCTTCATATAATTCTGACATTGGTATGCGAAAATCTGTTTTATATCAATGATTTAGTAAGCTACTTAATCTTGTTTCCAGATATATTTTATTATACCCATCATGGATCTGTAAAACAAAAGTAAACTGTTTTTATTGTGCTACAGCATTGTGGTGTTTGCAAGCCAGAAATCACTAGAAATATTCTATTACTATTATGATTCACTCTTCTTTCCCCGAAACTTAAACAACCTTGTATTAACCTTTAAATAAGTATTATTTGATATAAGAATATCACATTATAAATAAGAATATCATGTTATATATAACAATATCATGTTATATATAACAATATCATGTTATATATAACAATATCATGTTATATATAACAATATTATGTTACTTTGTCACGGATCCTGAATCAGTACCTAATCAAACTACCCTTGAAGTACATTCTTTCCAATAAAAAATGAATCATTGAAATAGGTTGGCGTGATATTGACTTATTTGCCGTGTACATACTTAATGCAAATTTAACACTTAAACGATTTTGCACTGGATGCCATTGTCAGAACTGGACCAAATTGAAATAGGACCACACAGGCTTTAAAAAAAAAAAAAGAATCATCGAAATCGGTTCACCCAGTCCAAAGTTATGAGGTAACAAACATAAAAAAAACAGATGAATTGTGAACCTCCTCATTTGTTTGAAGTCGGTTATATATCAACTGATTGCCATTGAATTATTATCACTTTTTAAACTTTATAAAAGAAGTAACCCAGTTGTTATAAAGAGATTATTTATTATTCGTTTAATAATACGTATATGAAGTTAATAAAAGTAAATACAACATAAATATTGTTAAGTATAAGATTAGGAATAAAACACTTATTTTAGCCTATAACTAAATTATGTAATATAACTTATACCTAAAGTTTCTATATTTTCTCCTTGCTATTCTTATTCAAATTTTTTTACTATCCGTATTACATTATCAAATTTTATCTATCATAATTAAGTGGACTAGATACCTTACTATGCCTTCAATTTAAAAATAGCCCCTGTAATAGTACCGTGTCGTTGTATGAGACATTGTTTCCTATCAGTCTCTAGAGAAACAGTTGGTGGTTTCAAATTAGGTTGTATCTTGCACGCTTGTTCTGATATAGCAACTATAATTCCTGCAGAATCGACATGCGCCGTTCCTTTTGTTGCCAAACACAAGCCTTGATGGTCAGCGATAAGACACCCATTAACATTCGGAGTAGACATAATTTCTTCTATTACTTTGTCAAGGTCTTTTTCCATATTTTTTCTTGTATACAGTTCAAATTTAATGAAATGTGTAATAAAATGAAGGCACAAACAAAATGTAAACTCAATACAATCGCACAACTGTTACAGAATTTGTTTTTGTCAAATTGATTGCAGAATGCAGTGTTGCCGTTTAAGTAATAAAAAAGTCTCCAGACATCATTTAAAAAGTCGCTAGATTTTGAAAAATACATAATTAAAAGATCCGCCAGAAGTTCTTAAATGTTTCATAATATTTCATGGTAAAAAATATAGTGAAAATACTATATTGCAAATATTTCACAATAATAAAACGAACTAAAGGCTTGTTGGCTAGTTGGATTAGTTATAAAACTTTTAGTCACGTTATAATTCTTCTCGCTGTTTTCATCCTGGTCGACTCCAAGATTGAACGTCATTCTGGTAGGGAAATCCAAAAACAACATCAGCAATTCAATTTGTTACTAGTAATTACAAATAAATTAGTACCAAAATACTTAAAATATTCTAAATATTCGATTAGTCGCTAATTTTATTAAGTCGCTAGATTGAAAAAAAGTCCCTAAACATGTATAAAATCCGCTAGATCTAGCGACAAAGTCGCTAAAACGCCAACAGTGCTTGATTGTCATATTTGTCAAGGATATGAAGGGTTGCCAGCATAAGAAATGAATTTTATACTGTTAGGTTCCTAGAATTATAAGAATTTGGCTGAGTACCTTAAGCGCTCGCCTTAGTAGTCCGGTGAAGCTGTAAAGGCCAAAGAATTAAGGCCAATAGCGTAATCAGTTCGAGAAAAAAAAAAGAATTATAAGAATCTTATTATTGGTACAAAGTTTGCCATCTCAATAATAGAGCGGGTTCTCGCTCCGAGGTCCCATGATGTAGATTCGGCTATAGAAAGGTTGCCTTGAGCAAACCTTGTACTCTTGGACAACAGTGTCAACCATTGCTTGCAGCGGTTATTTTTCAGGAATGTGAGATGATGGGCCTTCAGGTTATCACTCCACACAGGGGCCCCATAAAAGGTTTCGACTATACAGTAGAGCTTACAACAAAATAAACTAGGACACCTGATTTGACTGAAACCGTAAAAGCGCGTCCTTGGTATCCATGTGTTGGGGTCAGCTATTGGAAATATGCGTTCATAAACTAGATATTATATAGATAGAGATTTGAAGAGTGGAAATAAAAACTACCAGTTAGTCCAGATATACAGTTCAACCATGTATTATGTATCTATTTTAATAAACATATATGCATGTACATTCGAATGAAAAACGTCGTATACTGATTTTACGAAAATTTAATGCCCTATGCCATATGCCCAAACACGAAAGTTTAATCTAGATGCGAGCATTAATAAACTTTATTTGTTTTATTAGTATTGCTTGAAACATGATTGGTGTTTCATTAGTGGTTGTATATTTGGTTTGTGTGTGTTTTGACGAGGTAGGTCCCGCACCAAGATACGTGTATCCCTATTCCATTCTATTATTTATTTCGTAATTACAACCTGATGATAATCTAACAGTAAATACAGTAGAAACATCGTAAGGAATGTGTGCTCAGTAAATGGATAAAATAAAGTGAAACTTAGTCAAAATCGTATCAAAATCTCTTGTGTAGCTTAAAAGAACTAAGAGAAAGACGCGAAATACGAATTCGTTTTATAAAACGTATTTATTGATTGATAACTATATTGAGTTCATTGATTTTTTAAAATTGTTATAAACTATCTTTTCTAAGGCGTATAATTTTTTAATTTCTAATAACTGATTTTAATTTTAGTCAAATCATATCTCTTAAAATAGCGAATTTCAACGGCTACAATAGTAGGATCAAATGTTAACAAACCATTATTTTGACCATTATAAAAATGTATAATATAAATAAAAGATATATGTGTAAATAAAAGAGAGAATATTTATGAATTGTATATATACAGGCTTTAAAAAAGTACATGTGAAATACAATTTGATTTCTAAATAAAACGGGCTTCACGGCTTGTTTCATCCGACGATAACCGGTGTCTCTAATTTCTTATTTACATGGAGAACATACTTAAAATAAAAAATGTAAATACATTTTTGACATATTGGTTTTATAAAATTATTTGATTACAGCACAAAACATAATTTCGTCAAATGAACAATGTTCTTTAAAAATAATCTAGCCGTTTTTTTTTATTTGGGTAAGATTTCTCGCTTTGTGTTTGGAAATGTTATACGATATACAAAGTTAAGTTGTGGTAAGTTTTTCATCGTATTCAAAATTAAATAAAAACTTTACACCATAATGCTATAAATGAATAATTATTGCATCTAGTCCTCTTCTCTATGAAAATGCTGTTTTATTTACAATTAAATAAATATATCTTTTACTGTTAACAACATAGTTGTAATAATGACTTAACTGAATAAAATGTAAAATAGTAAATTTTTAGTAGTTTTTAAATTTCAATTACACGACACAAACACAGCAGAACAGTTGAATATAAGGACTAGAATTTATTCTAATTAAAAAACTAAATAAAAACCTGCATGTTCTAACAAAAAAAAAAACATTTGATTAAAGAATACAGAATTCAGTCATAGTATATAGCATACCTACTTATATTATAATAAACTATTTATACATTCTAACTTATGATGCACCCCTCGATTTCATTTAACTAGTGGAAAGGCTCATGTTGATATTCGTAGGCAAGTGGGTACTATAAAAGTTTTTATTACTTGAACTATACACATTATTCACATTTTAGGTACTTTATTTTTTGGTATATGGCACACAATAAATAGACACCCACGCAAATAACGCAGGTTTTATAGCTAAAGTTCAGGTTCTCACAACATTTTAAATTTTATTACGAAAAATATCACACTTAGGTAATTGAGTATTAAATCCATCACGCTGAATTTCCACCTAGACGAATGCACTACGATTAACATTCGAACTGCGTGGCGGTCGTGGTCGGTGACAGGAATGTTGAGGTTAGAGCAGTGACGCCGGCCGATGGCAAGAGGTGCGGTACGTATTGCGAGGCCGGCGCCAATACTGGCTGTCAGGTGTACTCGTCGTCTTCCTCTTCACTAGAATCCGAGTCAGGATCCGGTTCATTGTCTGCTACAGAAAGAGTTAAGTAGTCGGCTGGTGGTTGTCTCGCTGGAATTAGGTATCCGGCGGAGTCCTGCGCTGGATTCGGTGGCCGTGGAAGACGCATTTGTACATTTGGAACTCCACCTGCCGCTGCCACTTCTAATTTCCTACATATTTCGTCAAAATTTATTCTATCCCTGGGATCCGTTTTCCAACATTCTCGCATTAAGTCGCAAGCGAAACGAGGACAATCTTCAGGAGGTACCAAAACTATGCCCTGCAAAATTAGCTTAGTGGCACCGTCATTGTTGTGACCGTAGAAAGGCTGCTTCCCTCTGCTGTAGATTTCCCATAGTACAACTCCGTAGGACCATACGTCGGACTCGTGAGTGAAACGAGCGTATACAATACTTTCCGGAGACATCCATCTCACTGGCATAGGCCGTTCGCCACCCATTTTATAGTAATCACATGTGTAAACATCTCGAGACATGCCGAAGTCAGCGATTTTTACTGTTAGATGGGCCCCCACTAAGCAATTCCTGGCTGCTAGATCTCTGTGGACGAATCTACGGGAAGCTAGATATTGCATCCCGCGCGCTACTTGGAGCGCTACGTGTAACAGAGCTGGTTCGTCCAGACATGGCCCTGGTCTCCCACCTCCACGAGATCCTCTCAGTACACCAGCTAAATCACCCCATTCCATATATTCGAAAACCATCCATGGACTCCCGTTTATATCATCTGCAAATAAATGTATTTTTTTAATCTTTTACAAGAAAGTGCTACACTTTTTGTACTTTAGAAAGTAATAAAACAATTACCTTTGTATACAACTCCAACCAGAGTGAGAATATTAGGGTGTCGAAAGGCGGACATAATGGAAACTTCCCTTACGAAATCATCTTCGGCACTTCGACCTGCGCTTTCTTTTAATACTTTTATTGCTACTACTTTCTCTTCAACGCTTGTACGTAACAGTCCTGTGAAATAATAGATTGTAAATATAATTGTTCAAAATCAATCAATTTTGAAAATTGAAGTTTTTGCTGAAAGTTTTCTTTTAGTATACAGCATTTTTACTTGTTTACTCCCGTGTAAAATATATTCATAATAGCCAAATGGATAAATTAAACATAAACTATATAGATTTCATTGTTCATCATAACTACTGTGTTAAATATGTAAATACCTTTGTGAACTTTCCCAAAGCATCCTTCTCCTACTTCTTCAAGGAATGTTAGTGCGTTTCTATCCAATAGCGGTACTCGTGGCTCGGCAGAGCCGTCTGAACTCACAGCCACGGCGTTCCCAGCAGACGTGTCGGCCCCTGCAGCTGCATTGGCTCCATACACTCCGTACTGAGGGTTCGTTATATACCTTTCAGCTAGAAGAGGTTCTCCGGGTCGCACTCGCTATAAAAAATTACGTGTTCTTTTTTTCAAGGTGGATGTGTCACGCGTGCTACACTTCGAAAAAACTTAATTATTATAGCACAGCGATGGGAGTCCTCTTTGAAGATAAATATAATTATAATAGAGCTAATTATGATACATTAATTTAAAAAAATAATCAATGATGAACAAACTTTACCGTGGTGAATTGATAAAAATTAATCGTACGGGCAATTACAGGATAACTAGGCTAGAAACTAAAAACATTACAGCCTAAGCCAATGTTGAATTATGACATGTGAAATAGTTCATTACTTTAGGGATTAAGGTAATGGTTAATGGAGTTACCCGATTAGGCCTCCCACGGCACCCAATTAGGCCTCCCACAGCAGCGGCTCAAGCCTAGGTTTGATCCCTCGGTAGGGAGCACTTGAGTGCGTTGCTTGCGCGATACAGTGACACACAAATATACATCACCGCTACAACTCCTACGCTACACGATCACCCCCACACACGTGCACGCTTACACGCTTACACATGAAAGTGGAAGGGTTTACTTTTTTTTCCTTATCGAACTGAAAAACTCTCAATTTTTCGATAATAAATATATGGAGGAGTTGTTGAGGCATGAATGCTTGGTACACGTATACGTTTCAACAACTCATACATATATGAATAGTTAGCTAGGTTAGCTAAGATAGGTCGCGATTTTGCATGCAACAGGCAACAGCCGAGCCGAGGTGTGCCATGCACCCTTGAGCTGGTTGTCAAAATAAAATCGGCTGAGTGGCTTAAGCGCTCGCCTTAGTAGTCCGGTGAAGCTGTTATGACCTTGCTGGGTCAATAGAGTAGTCATTTTGAAAAAAATAAATCTAATGCAGTTGTCATTTCCAAATGAAATAACAATAATAAACTGTAGGTAAAACATCCTTACCGGTTGTGATTTTCCATCCTCTTGTGACATTCGTCGGCGGAGGTACCAAGCGATGAGTAAAATTACAATCAGTATTAGCACAGCTCCGCCTGCTAGAGCTGCAAGGAGAACACCCGTGCTGGCGTTAACTCCGGTTCCTGTAACTGCTGTTGGATTGATGTTTGTCGAAGGTTCGGAGCTGTCCTCACTACTGATTTGTGCTTTTGGTATCTGAAATATTAT
The DNA here is from genome assembly GCA_014332785.1 of Antheraea mylitta. Classification (NCBI taxonomy): domain Eukaryota; kingdom Metazoa; phylum Arthropoda; class Insecta; order Lepidoptera; family Saturniidae; genus Antheraea; species Antheraea mylitta. The sequence continues at coordinate 5,026,909 of JACEII010000008.1, forward strand.
CAAAATTGAAAACTACCTTACCGCTACTTTATACAATGTAGGTATTGAGAAAAGCCCTGACAGTTAAAGTACTACAATCGGTTCTTCTTCTTCTTCTATTTTATTTTTGCCAACCAGTCTTCTATTAGACTATTACTGCCATTGTCAAGTGAGTAACAATATTACAAGTTTATTGATATAATTTATATGAACTAACAAGATGGTGGCCATCTTGTTATAACTTTTCAGGGAGTTTTTGTGGCAACTCAGAATCCATGCTCCGTTCGATTTTCGATCCAATTCATTTGTGCACATTAACCAAATTATATTACGTAAAGCACCACCAACATTACAGAGTAACACAATGTAGAGTCAAATAATACAAGATTAAGGATAAAATATAAAATCCACTACATGGCATTCCATGATCCAGCCAAGAACTCTACAATCGGTTGGAAACGATCCTGTCAACAAACAAACAGTAACTCGATGTAGTTTTTTTTGTATAGATTTTTTACTACTGTACGAGTCATCGTTGTCACAGTCGTTTTTAGCGGATGTGCAGAGATGGGTTCATTTCAATGCATAAGTACATAATTTTTCTACAACAAAAACAACTTTCTACAACATTCAATTTGAATTTAGCTTATTGTGTATTTTACTACAATTCGAACGAGACAATTTTAAAATATCAAATACCTATAAACGAGCAATTCATGTATATTTTTATATTGTTACCTATATATTCAGGATCTTGGAAACGGCGTCAGCTATTTCCGTGAAACTTAGTCTCGAGGACGATAAATCGATCTAGCTAGATTTCATTCATAAAAGATCTTTTTATCTGAGTTTTCAGGCAATGAAAAAATATAGCTATAATATAAAGGTAAATTTCGCATTTTAAAACAAAAATGGCTCAGATGGAAATCGGCTACTTCAAAAATCCGTCTAACCCCAGTTCGAATCCGAGTGATGCAAAAGAAATACCTTTTTAATATATATATTTTTTTTTATAGAAAATGCTAATTTTGTGAGGCAAACCTAACAGTTTATTTTAATTTACAAATAATTTTTAAAGAACCGAGCTAGGCTCGGTCGTCCAGGTACTATTTATTTATTCTAATAACAATGTTAATATGTTACTATTATAGCTAAAATCACAAATTTTTAGAGGCTAATTGTTTCATAAGATGTCAGCTATTTAAGGAGTGGGTATCGCATATACTTACAAACGATCATTTAAGACTTCGCACAATATTAATATATAAGTAATATGAACGTTTATTGTTGTCCCTGTCCACTATATATTAAATAATATAAATATTTGTAAACCTTCAAACTTGCTCAGACATCGGAAATGTGTGTTACAATTAATCTCGTGCCTTTCCTCGTGATTTTCCTTTATTTCCTTAGAATAACTTTTATACTATTTGACCTTTATTCAGTATTATCATATTTATGCAATGATATTGTATGTATAAGAAACATTTTATTATTGTTCAATATTAAAATTAAATGCTTGTCATCTTATAATTTTTTGTATTTTTTTCCGTTTTATTCATTCGGTGTTCATAAACACCTAGGAAAAGAATAATACCTTTGAAATTATTTGGATTAAGATTTATGAGGGAAAGTTTGGTTTTTGGAGGCGTACGATACTTTATAATTGTGAAACGTTGTCACATTATAGATGTATATTATTTGTTTTAGACTATAGTTCAGACATGTTAACACGTATCTTAGAGTACTTGATTTATAGAATGTGTTTAAAATGATAATTTGAACGAAAAAAAGAGTCGCACCGCACAGTTGCGTCAGTCAGCGGTTCGGCTTGTTGAGAACATTTTCGTTTAATTGTTTCCATACAATAATACGTTGGTAATGGTTACTTAATCTAACTATAAATATTAATGTAATAAAAACATATAAAATAAAATAATGAATCATGTGTCTCTAGTTTCAAAAGTTAATTGTGCTTGTGTCGAACTATTGTAACTAGATTAATAAATTACACACATATATATATATATATATAATTATAAATTTTAGGGGTGTAAGGGGTGTCGAGTAACATCTTAAGACATGAGACACCCAAGCCAACCTCATCTGCACGTGGTGAACCCTGCTGATCAACGAACGAGGCAATGGCGATAGCGGGGTGGTAGGGTTTTACAGCCCGACTGGGTCGCAACCACCATGTACATGGCGAAAAAGCCCGTCATAGTGACTCGCTTTTGCGCGTCGCGTTTTGGGATCAACCTGTGCTTATCCAGTACCAGATGACTTTCGTCATTATGGCCGGCATGACAGCGGCGACCGACGATGGATGATCTGTCTCTCGGTGGTCGCAACTGTTTTTGGATTGTACTATGCTTACCATCAGGTATAGTGCTGTTACTTTGTCGTGCTTCAATAAAAAAAAATATATATTGGGTCATAATATTTCGATATGTAATCGCGATAATGATTGAAAAACTTGTGTTATTATAATAAAAGTATTTGCAAATAAATAAAAAAACAATAATGGCTATAACAAGAACAATGTTATTACGTAAAGTTAATTTAGTGTGACGGTTATCATCCAATCTCCAGACAATAAGTTAATCAATACTAACTTTGTATTCAATGTATTTGTTCTTGGGCAAAATCGAAAAATAAATGTATAATAATATAAATACAATATGATGTTTTTAAATTGATTAATTAGTGATATATCATGGTTTTTATTCATATAATATAATCGTACTCATGTACTGATAATTATAGTAATCCTTAAATATATCTTTGACTGGTATAAATTACTGTGATATTGTCTATACTGACACTATAAATATTATATAATTTTAGCTATTCCCAAAACGACCTAACAATACATATAATAAGATGGTTTTAATACCTCTATTTGCTAAAATAATATGATCCCAATTTGGCTGACACTGGTTAACGTTATCATCGCTGACCGATCATGAATATTTATCAGTCGCCATGGAAAAACACTGATTCCCATTCCTTGCGTAGGTATTTCATCAAAATCAATACTTTCTCACATTGATAAAGTTTTGCGTTTGGGATAATTCTATAAAACAATAGTGGGCTTTGTTATAGTATTCAATAACAGTTGTAATTCTTGATTGAAATGTTCTTTGAATTTACTAATGAGTTTAGACTCATTAATTTACAATAAAACATTTTAACTTACTTAAAATTTATATCAAAGAACACTTCAACAGAATTTGTCACAATATGAATATACTTTAATTCTTGAAGTTTGATGGAATTTTTATATCAAGTTCTACATTTTTACTAGTATACCCTATTTCGTCCGACGAAACCATTTTTTATAGATGTTTATGTCACTCAACGTAAAAGTTTATTTTTACGTATTTTTTACGATGAAAATAAATTAAATTATTTATATCTTCGTTTTAATCATAAACTACTGCTATTTATTGCTGCATGTTTGCATGTTAATTCAAAGATAATGTTATCAAATTGAAGCTCATATTTGTGCTTAAAATATAAACCATGAGAAGATATATAAAATAAGAACTGATAAACAACAGATTAAATATCTATAAAAGTTTCAATTTGAATGGCCTATTAAAAAATCTTTGATGCTCCCAGCGGAATTAAAACTCGGCCGGTACGAGTATGTACCAGTGTATGCATAAAGCTATGGTTACAACAGACGTTTCTGTTGAATAAATATTTTGACGTAGTATCTAAAATGAGGCATCATTGAGAGTTGAACGATGAATATTCAACCTTCTGATCTGTTACTCGTTATTGTAATATTAATTTATTGTTTTTATATATTTGTTTTTTGTATTTTGTAGGGATATAATGACTATGTCTTGCGCATATTTGAAATGGAGAATTACTGTTAATCCTGTTAGATTATTGCGACACGAGATATATGTAAGAGCTGTTGAGGTATGTATGCTTGGTACATATATATGTTTCAATAACTCATATAAGTATAAATATGGAGCTTAGCATAGGCTAGCTGAGTTATGTCGTAAATTACATGAATTAGATAACAGCCCAAGCCGAGTTGTGCCGTGCACCCTTGAGCTAGTTGCCAAAATAAAATTTGCTGAGTACGTTAAGCGCTCGCCTTAGTAGTTCGGTGACGCTATTAAGGCCTTGCTAGGCCAATTGCGTACTCATTTCGGGAAAAAAACTATTAGGTTAGATTACAGAGTCGACCATTTATGGGACGGCCCTTTTTGATAAGTTATTGTCGGATAGTCAACAACAAAGAACAGAAACTATACTCTAAAAAAGATGGGCCAAAAGTTATAAAGATGACAAAATCAGAAAAATAATTAATTTTACGTATTGCATAATTTGAACTGTTATATAGATTTGCATCAACTAATTTCTAAAAATGCTAATAAATGGTATCCTGATGGAATTTTGAAGTCGTCAAAATACGCGTACAATTTAACCGTAGCCTTAGTAGTCCACAAGGCGGTCAACAATTTGCTTCTAATGAATAATTTAATTATATAGTAGCTAGTTGATGCATATTGTGACAACCACTTAAAAGTGTAGTGGTAGTTATCTTAAGTTTTCCACCATTTATACGATACAACATTTTACGTGATATTGGTGGGTGGAAGCGGTTTAAGAAAAATATTAGGTAACTTTTGTAAATGCCTTTTCATTAACCAACTGTAATGTAATAAAACAAATATATCTTATTTTAAATCCGTAACTACATTTACATTGTTTATTACCTTAACAATATATGGACAGAGGAAAAAAAATTAAAAAATCGAAAGCGAACATTTTCCCTCTCCTGGGGATGCGCACCACACCGCTTGACCTACTTCATACATCACTGAACGCATAGTGCTGATATAAATCGCAGTTTCTTAGAACTCTATATTTAATGACATTATTGTTACCTTTTATTTTAAATAAGAACTAAATGTCTAAGAAGTAGGCTTAAAAAAATATCGAATTTATTCATTAGATTTTGAGCGATGTGCACATAATGACAGACCTCTATCATTATATTTATATAAGAAGATACCGAATTACCTAATTCATATCTATACTTAATATTATAAAGACGTTAGGTTTGTGAGTTTGTGACGTTGTAGGGGGTAAACTCAAACTACTTGTTTGATTTGAATAATTCTTTCATTGTTATATAGTTCATTTATTGAGGGAGGTTATAGGTTATATATCATCACGCTAAGACCAATAGGAGCGGAGCTTAGACGAAAAGTGTTTCAAAATCTGGATTTTTTTCCTTTTGAAAGCTTCTGCTGTGTGTTAGCGTTAGCCTAGAGTAACTATTACTACGCGGACGAAGTCGCGGGCAGGGGATAGTAGATTAATATAAAGCAAACAATAAGCTATCTAAAGAACGGTAAGGATTTGGTTCACGCAGCATGTTGTTCATATGATTAGGATGTGCCCATAACTGCGAACAGCTAAGCGGTAACGTGCTCATACGTCAATATTCGTGGGATTGAATCCAAGAATAAAGGATGAAGAAGGAAGAATCAAAGCCTTCGATCATGGATACTATTGTGATGATAGTATATCCTGATGTTAGAACATTTTCTAAATGCCCGGACGATTAATTCTCAAGTTGAAATTTGTCGCCAATAAATGATTTACGGGAGATGTACCATGAATTGAGTTGAACTTTTTGGGACACGTCATAATTTAATATTAATTCATTGAATGATTGTGCTCAAATGCTATACCCGTACTTTAAAAAAAAAACTATAATAAAATGTTATATGTTCCAGAAATAAAGTACGATCAGTAATCTAATACCTTTAAACGAGCAATTTGTGTATATTTTTATATTTGTATATATTCAGGATCTCGGGAACAGCCTCATCTATTTCTGTGAAACTTAGTATGTAGGTAGTTTCGGGGAC
>JACEII010000008.1:5032803-5067210 GCA_014332785.1 Antheraea mylitta
GCCCAGGTACTTTTAATTTAAACACACAAAGTTTGTACTGCACTTACTTCAGCTGTGGGTGGCGAGGGGGCATGTCTGTCAGAAGCATTATTTGTACGAGGATGCGGTGGTATGACGTTGTAGATAGGCTTTGGTGTCACCGTTACTGAAAAAAACAATATAATTAGTAATAACATGTATAAAAGCATTTTAACAGAAACGAAAGTTTTTTTAATAGGCAGCTTCCTTTATTATTATAGTTATAGTGACGGCTTGTTTCTTACTTGTTTAAAAAAAAAAAATTAAAAATTTTTGAAGTAAAGAAATCTAACGAGAGAGCTTTGAAATTCTAATCGGCAAATTTTTTGCGTTACGAAAGGTGGCGAGGGTAAAGACTACAGAGTATTGAAAATGCCGGTTCTCGTCCAATCACCGATGTTAAGCAACTACGAACGCGGTCAGTACTGGGATGGGGGAACAGCGAACTGCGAACAGCGCGTTGTGTTGTCTTTCTATTGTATTTATTAAATTAAAATGTAATCCCTGTAATACACACTTCTATTGTGTGTCTTTACGATATGCTTTGTTTTTTATATTTCACTTAGTATCCCATTCTCATACTAAGTAATCATATCACATAATTATTCAAGCGATTTTTGGATTTCAATCCGGAACAGCATTTATTTAGTTATACTAAGATATTCGTCGTTTATCGATGCTAATGCTGGACAAATATGTAGGCGTGACTTCATTTTGTTATTACAAAATGGCAAAAGTCTCATAAAAATAAGTTTAGTGTTCTACAGATACTGGTTCAGCGGTTGCTGTTGGTATCTACTATGAATATGTCTTACGGTTGCCATTACTTAAAATATCTTTTTACTATTTTCACTTATAAATTTTTATTTATCTTTCACATAAAAAGACTTCATTTCCCGTAAGTATGCCGAAAAAAACATCTTAAGATACAAACGAGCTATTATAACCGTACATAGTGCTTGTAACTTATGAATTTAACATAACTCTAAACTCTGAAATATCAGTTTATAAGTCTCGGCAAAATGGACTCATTGGAGATTTCTTAGCAAACACCCATGATAAATCCAATGTTTTTTCGTGGAATATTCTTAGTGATTAATTTGTAATATATACCTGTACTTCTTGGACATTGAAATCCTTCTGTGACGGGCATTCCATTGCTAGTACATCGGCAAAAGTGAACTGTGCTGTTATACGGCATACAAGCAGCTTCCTTTCCACATGACTTCTTCTTGCAGGTTCCAGGAAAGTATTTCGCTGAAAAACATGTAAACATTTTACAAAATCTTGTTTTTTTCATGAGAGCGATTTGGATGCAATAATGGCTTAGTTGATAGCATCTTCGGATACTACGTCGATGGACGTAGGTCCGAATTCTTACCACTGAGTCGGAGTTTTCGCCAGAAGCATAGCATCTTCATGAAACCATAGCATGGTGGTAAGGTTTTTGATGTGAAACATCTATTGGCGAAGGGTAAACCTGATTGTTGGCGTGGCGACGCAAAACACGTGCTTTGCACTATTAGCGAAATATTCAAAAACATTTGTAACCCTATCTGCATAAACATAAGATTCGAACTGTTTTGGTGGCCACTTGTTCTTCTAGTGTTACGCGGCACGCGCCGACGCCCTAGCGCCCTTAGATAAATGCCGGCAAACACAGCGCGTGCGCCCAATTGAAATTTTTGTGTTTTATGTTTAATAAAAATGAATATTTATGTATAAAGTAAATAAACAGTCATTATTTTATGGAACAAATTTGTAATACTTTAACTTTTCATTATGCCATAGTTGATTCCTGCCGTAATTTGTTCTTATATACATATAGCTTAAACCGGACAATTTCGAGGTTTCACATCTGCCAGGCGTCCCGTGACGGCTTAATTTTTTTTTAAGTCCGCCTGAGTAGCTACTACCCTCAAGTTGAACATCTGTTAAACATCCTTTGGTGTGTTCCAGAAATTTCACTAGAGAGCCAGTGCCCTCTAGCTTTGGCGTGTTTATTATCTTAGATCACATCATCATATAATATCAGATGAGATTGTAATCAAATGCTAAAATACCTATAAAGTTTTAAAAAAAGAGTCGTCACGGGACGCCTGGCAGTTGTGAAATACATGTGTGACGTAGTAAACAATACTATATACACTATAGGTGTGCGAGCTCAGTGCGGCAAGAGAGATTACGCACAGTTGCTTGCTCATGGCATCGCGTCGCCACGTCTTACACACACGTCTGTATCGCCATGCCAACAATCATGTTTACTCACGCCTATAGATATTTCACGTTAAAAATAGTACAAAGCCTGCAATATCGACTAATGTAACGTATCTCTGTGTAGCAATACCAATATACATAAATTAATATGTTTGATATTGTTTTTTTATTAATATAAAAATTATATAAAAATAATATTCGTTGTTAGAAGTTTACCCTTCTGTAAATTCTACGTAATAATTTTAAAGTGTGACTGATTTAATTGAATAGATATGATTTTATTAATGGACTCATACTTGGATGTGGTTCCCTTGTTTGTTCCGGTTTCGATTCCTCCCGAGCGAACCTCGCCAACTTCTCTGCATAATCGCGCAGTTGCTAAAACAAATGAGTTAAGATAAATATATATTGTAAATTTAATTAAACCAGTGATCGTACATTGATAAAAATTCGTTCATAATAACAGGTAATTCTTTTTTCACGAGTCAATATATAGATATTATTTGTACTGGGTATTGTACAAATTATGTAGATTGTAGGCGAAAGGAGTGTGATGTATGACGAATTGATAACAAACATATTATAAATAAAGGCTTGGACTCATCGACGGGAAAAACGACGGGAAAAACTAATAATTTCAATTTTTTATCTATAAAACTATAGTGCGTCAATAGCTAGAAACAAAAGTTAGTCCGGTGAAGCTGTGAAGTCCCGTCAGGTCGATTGCATATTCAATTAAAAAAAGTAAATTAATAAAGAGAAGAAACTCGGTTGACAAATAGAAGAGAGAAAGGTTCTGGATGGATTTATTTAAAAAAAGTTTGAATAACCATTCCTAACTATTACTACTGTAGGTAGTAGAGCCACGCTGAAACTATTACTGGCTTCAGCATGAATGGGTCGGCTCGCCCGGGGCACTACCACCCGACCCACAGAAAACCGACGTGAAGTAACAATGCCTCCATTGTTGCGCGTCGTTCGGTCAGTGAGAGCGCCGGAGACCCACCTCTCCTGACCTTCCCCTTCTTCCCTTCCTCCCCCCTCCCCCAACACAGGCTGGCAACGCACTTGCAACTCACTTGGGGTTGCAAGTGTCTAGGGACGGCGGTGATCACTTAACATCAGGTGACCCACCTGTTCGTTTGCTTGCTATGATATAAAAAACATGAAAATATGATTTTGTTTGCTACGCTTTCATGCCCTAACTGTCTAACCATTCATCAAAAATTTTACAAACTCGTCAGGGGTACAGAAAAGGATATAGGGTACTACTAATCATCCAGAAAAAAAATACTGTTTCCGAGAGATAGATAATATCGACGTTAACGTAAACGAAGTCGCGAGCAAGAGCTAACTGTGTAAAAATTATATATAATAATATACATGAAAATAATAAATAGATATGTAGTAACAAGTTGGTAATTAATAATGCCAAGTTGATAGCTAAGGGGAATAGGTGAGTTTCTGTAACATTTAATATTTCCATGTCGGCTGTTACAAATACAAGTAACATCTCTGATACTCCCAATTTAAAATGTATAACTTTGAAGTATCGATGAAAACGTTGATCAGAATATAATATGTTATTATAATATAATAATATCTTGAATAGGCACAACGGTTGTGTTTGTAGCTTCAAAGTCTATAATTCAGACGACTTATTACTTGCGATTCGAGCTTTTATCTATTTTTAAGGATTTTGTTTAAAAAATGCTATAACATATTATTCCCCCTATATTGCAAAATGTATAGCCCACTTATACAGTCATTTAAAATTAATTAAAATAAAAACTCTTTTCATCTACTATTTGTAACCAGCAGTATCAGTTTGGGTTGGTAATTGTTTAGATAAGACACGTCCCTTTAAGTTATTGCACTATAAATAACACGAGCGCTATCAATCAAAACAAATTTTCATATTAATTGATTCAGTCCGGCATAGAAATTTCCATAAAACTTGACGCTGTGAGCCGTAAGTCGGCCTTTACCCTATTGACAAATCACATCTGCATAATATGAAAGATAACATAATCTAAATAAATTGAATGTTTACTGCATGAGTGTAATATAAATGGTTACTTATCAGTGAAGTCTTCGTTTGAAATGAAACAATACCACCTACGTGAAAGACGCACTATAAATTATTTGGAATTGCAGGCTTTCGTACTATAATTATTATACCTACCCGTGCCCGCGTTTGTGCACGTGACTTTCAGTGAGCGATTATTTTGAACTGTTTTTTTTTTTATTTCAAAGGAGGCAAACGAACAGGAGGGTCATGTGATATTAAGTGATCACCACCGTCCATACACGATAGGAACACCAGGGGAGTCGCAAGTGCATTCTCAGCCTGTGTATGGGGGAAGAGGGAGAGGAAAGGAACGAAAGGAGAGGAAAAGGAGGTGGGCCTCCAGCGCTCTCACTGACCGAACGAAATGCAACAATGTAAGCACTGTTACATCACTTCGGTGTTTCTGTGGGTCAGGTGGTAGTACCCCGGGCGAGCCGACCTATTCATGCTAAAACCAGTAATAGCTTCAGCGTGGTTCTACCACCTACAAGATTTTTTTTTTTAATTTTTATTTTTGGGAATCATTCAGATTATTACTGCCATTGTCACGTAGTCAATAATATTACAAGCATCGTGCAATCACTTCAATAATAAGCATCGTGTCAGTCAATATTCTAACAAGATGGTGGATCCCTTGCTAGAACCTTCCAGGGAGTTTTTGTGACATCTCAGAATTTCATGCTCCGTGGTATTATTTTCCATTCACTTCACTTATGCACAATAAACTTACTATATTACGCAAAACACCACCAAATTTACAAAATATAGAGTCTAATAACACAAGATTATGAATAAAATATAAAATCCACTACATGACAGACTGAGATCCCGCCAAAAACTCAACCTACAAGATTGTTTTATTTTATGAAAATATCAGTTATATGTTTGACAAGAAAATTGTGTGTGTAAAAGTTTGTGTTTGTATTTACGTTTTGTTAAAGTATTGTTAAGAAATCTATGTACTATTAATTGAGGTATTATGTAAACTTCCACTACACAAAATTTCATTAAATTCGTTTGAGAAATAATTCAAATTTTAGTTGTTATAAATTATTTGTTTTTGCTAAAATATTATTGACATTTTTTTTCAACCCTATGAATTGAGGAATGGCTTGTGAGAGATATTAAAGTGGTTAATTTAACATATAGGCCCTGTAACAATAACGTCTTTTGTCGGGAATGTTGATGTTATTCTATGTATTGTATGGTTAAATACCTTCATCTTTACCTGATTCAATAATAAATTCCAAAACTGATAATTACTTAATTAAGTACTTAACTGTCTTGTCTAAGTAGTCATGATTGAGTCAATAGAAGAAATAAATAAAGTAATGTAGTACTAAACATCTGTTGTTTATCATTAGGAAAAAATACCCCCGTAAAGAGAAACTTTATTCTAATCAATATCCTAGGAACAAGCGCATTACATATGTGAGTACTAATTAATAAATAATTAATAGCTTAGTACATTAACTCTCAACCTTTTTAATGTCGCGACCTTAAAGCCATAACGTTAAAATTAAGTAAAAAGCGCTGTGACTCCCTCACTACAGTATGCTAATGTTATGTTTATCAAAATTTTACAGTAGCTAGCCAGTTAGTTCTTTTTAAGTGTCTTGATTTCTAAAAAAAATTAACATTCGTGGAAGCTTCATAATTTGTTTAAATTTATTACCTACATTTAGTAGTTGGTGTCCGCAACTTCTTCGAGTTTCTACTTTTATAAACAATCCACTTTATTAAAGATTGTTACTAATGTTACCAATTCATTTCATAATCTATACTTCTAAACTATAAATATTATAAAGCTGAAGAACTTTTTTGCTTGAACGCGCTAATCTTAGGAACTGTTAATCCGATTTGAAAAATCCTTCCAATATTAGATAGCTTACTTATCGAGGAAGGCTTTATATCAAACTAAGACCAATTTAAAAATATTTTTACCTACAACGTAAACGAAGTCGCGAGTTAAAGTTTGCGTTATTCTAAAGTAACTATTCCTCGTGGACGAAGTCGTGAGTAGAAGCTAGTGTTATTATAAAATTTTGTGATGACTTTTTATAGGTCGGTACCCTATAGGTTTTAGCGTTCGACCACAGTTTTATTTGAGGTTAAATGATAATGCGGTCTAAAAATGGTTAACACATTAAAACCTAAAAGGGCTTGGCTCTGAAATTTGGCTGCCGGAAGACACATTGTTTGGCGTCAGATTTTCTACATGAGGATCGAAGCCAGCCAAGCATATTTAGAAAAAGTCCTACAACCATGCTATGGTTTTATAATGATGTTTTCCTTCACAGGAAGCTCCAACCCAATTGCTAGGATTGGGAACGAGGTATTTAATTGTAGGCTGTCTTTTTCTTGCCTTAATTCATATCTCCGTTCAGTTTTATCAGTACTGCTTAGGAATTACTGCCTAATTATATGTGATCTACACAATAATAAAAAAAAAAATACTGTAACTTCCTATAACAAGATAGAAATCTTTTCAAAAATTTTATTTACTCTCGCTTTATTCTACATTTGTAGAAAAAACGACACTAACAATAGAAAAAAGGTATTTAATACATTGTAAGTTTTAATACAAGGAAATACAAACATACTACTCCAGGCCGTTTTCGGCCACAGCGACTGCTTCAACTCCGACGCTCGTGTGCTTTCATATGGCTAATATAGCCGATTTTCTTAAGGTGCGTGCACATTGTACACAAGTGAGAATACCATTCTCGTAGGTATAATTGATTGCCGCTGGTGGTCGGGCCTTCAATTCATCTCGTCTAATATCAAGTGCAGTACGTCGATGTTCTTCATAAGTCTGGATTTTAGTTGCCACATGAGTTCTCCATTCTTGACGTTCAGCTGCTATATTCTCCCACTGTGAAGGGGCTATATTACACTTTTTCGTGTGACGCTTTAGCACATCTTTGTATCTAAGTAGTTGACAGCCCTGCTTACGCGTTCCGTCCTCCAGCTCAGAATAAAAGATGCGCTTCGCTAGTCGCTCTTCCGTCATGCATGACACATGACCGCACCACCGAAGCTGTCGTCGCATCAAATACGCTTCAAAGTCACATACATTGGCTCAGCGTAGCACTTCGGTGTTTCGTACACGATCAAACCAATGAATCATTAAAATTTTCCGCGGGCATTTGATGTGAAATTGGTCTAATGTGCGGATGAGACGACTGTACACGGTACACGTTTTTGCGGAATATAAGATGTTAGGTAGCACTATAGCCATATATACTGAGATCTTGGTAGCCAGTTTCAAGTCATGTGAGCTGAAAACCTTCGAATACAGCTTGCCAAAGGCTGCAGCTGCAGCACTGATTCTGTAATTAATTTCGAGATCCAAACTGCAGCTGGAAGTTAGCGAGCTACCCAGGTACCGAAACTTACTAACCTGTTTCAACTTATGCTCGTCTATTTCGATATCCAATGTTCTATGACAGAAAGGGTTTGAGGACATTACCTCTGTCTTCTTAACATTGATTTTTAGGCCGTATTTACGGCATGACTCGTGGAAGCCATATATAAGCAGCTGTAAATCTTCTGGGGTGTCCGTCACGAAACACAAATCATCTGCATATAGGATCTCAATGACTACTGCGTAAGATACTTTTGTGTGTGATTTGAATCTGGCTAAGCTGAATTCCTATTCAGTTCCTATCAGTGCAATAACGGATGTGGACTCCTACAGAAGTTATCTTTACAACTTAAAAAATGCAAACAACATATACAAAGAAACAAAATGTTGATTATAGCTAACTTCTGGGAGTCGGTTTTTAGTGACGGAGTACGCGCGCATCGTAAAAATTTACTCTCATCATTTTTCCCTAATGCGACAAAAGAAGTACAACTTTAAAAATCTTATCACTTACCTTGGAGAATAGCCTGATTAACAAACACTTTAATTTTATTATGTGTATGGATTACCTTGTAACATCTTACTACTTTATAAAAACTAAAAAAATATAAGACGCATACAGGTCTTATTTTTTCATATATTGCGAGTCCCAGTTTGAGAATCATGGCGATGTACAAGAATAGCTAACATTTATAAACAGCACACAATGATTCACTGTCCATCACAAACACCTTACATACAAGTGTTTCCAGTTAACTCGCATACATTTTCAAGCTAATTAAATAGGCATTTAGTCAAACATAAGGACTCTAATTACCAATCATTAATTACCAACGTAATGGAATGTATTCATGTGTACCACCGACCATTGTAATCGAATCACGATCGGGTAATATTTGAAATCGATTTATTATGCGTACACAATATGCATATGCATCGTATTTCGAGTACTACGCATGTTTTACGGGCGTTTTGCACTTAAAATTCGGCGTACCTATTAGGTAACATTTTATAGTACAATAAGTATCATAATAAAATAAAAATAAGACGTCTCGACGGCGCTACGTTATCTGAGTAACGTTTGAGATGTTCGTTATGGAGTTATTTTGGCCACCTTATCGCACAGAGTGGTACACTCCAGCCGTACGGGGTTACGAGAAATCAATAAATATCATATATCTCAGTGTATTACCGATATTTATCCGATTATACTATTTATGTAAACATAAATATTTATCATTATTATATACTACAAAATGACTAAATTATGTTACCAAATCAATATTATGTATAGAACATGAAATAAATAGTCTATCCATATTGTTACGTTCATGGGCAAATTAAGTACTATTGTGTCAGATGATTTTGTCCTCGTGTAAATAAGAATCGAATAGTCTGACTATCACACAATTACACTACAGTCACACTTACACCGTATTCGCTCGGATGCCCACAATAAAATTCAAACACGACGTACCGCGTGCTTATGCTTATATACCTTACCATAAAAACGGATGGAAAACTCTGAAAGGCTAACGGCATTACTCAGACAATTTGACAAATTTCGTGACAGGCTATCTTTAGAATTTATTCTGGTTCTCACGGTTGCCGAGTATTTTTTTATTTATTTTTACCCGTTTATTTATAAATACGAGTTTGCAAACTGGTGTAACAATATAGAAATGTAGTGCCTGTTGTTTATTGGGATAAATCTATAAAAAAGTTCATCCAACTTTAACAAAAACTGGCAGATTGGAGATTCATTAGAGTATTATCTAGGCCAACCCATTCTTACGCTTTTCCGTCAAGGCTATACAGTAATAATGAAAATGTAACAAAGATTATTTAAAAGAAATAAAATGGTTATTTACATATCAATAATGACAAAATTACAATTAAAAGAAATTAAGGACATTGCACGACCAATTAAGATAAAACACATACTTCCCAAGAAAATAGAAGAAAGAAGTCTATTATTTGAAATACCTCGGAAGACTTAACAACGCCGGATATTTTATTAGTAATATTACATTTGCAACAAACGGCTTAAATCCTGGAGTTTACGGGACTCTTTTCACTCTG
Source organism: Antheraea mylitta (assembly GCA_014332785.1). Lineage (NCBI taxonomy): Eukaryota > Metazoa > Arthropoda > Insecta > Lepidoptera > Saturniidae > Antheraea > Antheraea mylitta. Next base: position 5,042,559 of record JACEII010000008.1, read on the forward strand.
GGCCAACAGAAATCTACAATACAGTCACTTGAATGAATTTCGATGCTCATTCTACAACTATAGCGTTTGTGGGAGGAAGTTCTTGAAACCGTCTCAAATTATTTGGGTCCAAGATTTGAAGATCATTTTCCTGCTTATAGAGAACGGTATAATGGTGGAAAATAATCACAGACAACATCCTGAACTACGTTACCTGAAGGCATATTTTTATCCTCGGTGTAGTAGATAGCCAAGTAACGGTAAGAATAATATGTTTCTTTAAATCTTAATCTTAATAGCTATATTCTTCGTTATGTGAAATAGTAAAAAGTTTTCAAACAAGTCTATAACACGCGTAAGAGACAATATGTTGCGCATTTCAAACGATTGTAAAGTATTCTCATTCGAAATGATTTAAATGATACACTGAGATCATTTATCCAATTCTGTTTATTACATTACTAAGTATTAACTCATTAATTATGTTTTCCTATTTACTCTATTTACATTACGTACGCTATGATTTGAATTATTCAGCACATGCAAGTTTTGCTGATTCAATTATTCTAGGGACCGAGTGTAATGTTATTTTATGTTACAAGTTAAGATATCATTAATTATTATGAGGCAAGTTCGCGCCATCCTTTTTTCGCAAGTCTAATGTAACCTTACCAAAGCGATGCAAAAGAGTAAGATGGCATTCAGCGACCGCGGTGCAATTAAAACATAACCTTTTTAAAATAAGTATTTAACTTTTTTGTAATAATACCGTTAGTGTCTACGATTTTCCGATAAACAAAGTTTATAAGAAAAACATAATTTGGCAATCTTAGAGACGAATTTTAGAGTATTCTGTGGATTCACCGTGTAGGTGCCGTATCTATTATGTTAAGAGCGAAGAGCTTGTAGCAGTACATAGCGCCTGCGATCCAAGAGATGGTTTAAAATACACTATCAATGTACATCACGCTTATCTTCACTGCTTATAATCTTTTCCCTGCTTTAGATATTATCTTGTGGAGGAAGGGGTAAGAGCTGGAGAGGTGGGCCTCCGGTACTCTCACTGACCGAACGACTGTTACTTCATGTGAGTGTTTCTGTGGGTCGAGTGGTAATATCGGGGGCGAGACGACCCATTCATGCTAAAAACAGTAATAGCTTCGACGTGGCTCTACCTACAAAATTACATCACAATCAAAATACTTTATTTAATTTAGACCCTGAGAAGTCGCTTAAAAACATCGAAACTACCATCAATCAATCAAACGACGTAGGTTCGAATCTTTGAGAATGAGCTGCAGCTTTCGGTGTAGAAAAACAATGAGATGAAACTATAACATCGTCACAGTATAAACATGAGAGACAGTACGGAATCTACGAACAAACGCTTGAAAACGGCACACTCACACAACATGCGCATCGACGAGAGGTTTTACAGGCGATGGACAGTGTGTCAATCGGTGGTCGCTATTATTTTTAGATTGTACTATGCTTACCGTCAGGCATAGAGCAGTCACTTTGCCGTGCTACAATAAAAAAAAAAAAAGGAATACTGTGGACAGCATCACGAAACCCGCTTAGGGTTCCCGTCGATGCGCATGTTTGTCTGTGTGTGCCAATACGAGCGTTTATAGGTAGTTTCCAAACTGTCTGTTATGTGTACTGTGGCATCGTGGTAGCGCTTTTTCTAAACTCAACTGACAACTGGCCATCTTTTAGTTCAAAATCTGTTGACCATCTCCTATGAGTGTGTTTCGGCAGCTATACTTGAGAGTCAGTCTCTCTAGATTTAGCGTGTTTACCATCTGGGACCACAACGTTATTTATCATCAGATTGTGGTCAAATGATAAAATACATAGTATATGTATTGATTAATTTTCCATTTTAACTGTGAATTCACTCTAAAAGATACCTAAGTATTCATTTAATCTAATATACTTTCCGTATGTAACGCCATTCTTGTTTTCCCGACATCCTAGGAAGCAAGAATGCTTTACAGGCTGGTTATATCTGGCATTAAGAACCGGTAAATTATCGACTATGTACTTCTTCTTCTATTTTATTTTATTTCTGACAACCAGTGAACTTTCCTGGGAGTTTCTGTGCCAAGTCAGAATCCATGCTTCGTGGTATTATTTCCGATCCACTTCACTTGTGTACAATGACCAAAAAAGCACCACCAACATTACACAATATAAAGCTTATTTTTTTTCTTCGAACTGACTACGCTGTTGGCCTTACTGGCCTTCACAGCTTCACCGGACTACACAATATAAAGCCAAATAACACAAGATTATGGATAAAATATAAAACCACTACATTTCATTCCAAGATCCCGCCAAAAACTGCAACTATGTACTTATTGTATTTCGTTAACAATCATTGGGGTGACATGGTCAATTTCTGACTAAATCCAATTTACAATTAATGAAAAAGAAATACTTTTCGTAACATAAGGCTTTGTCATCAAATAAGCGATAATGAAAACACTACGACGGAACAGTCAGAAGTTAATTCTGTGTAATAAATACAATTTCATATGTAATGAAGGATGTAATTGTGTATGTATTGTTGCACATTTATTTTTCTCTATAAATGTTACATACGACGGAAGCGACGTCACCCAATTGTAGCATGTTGTTTTTAGGGTTGCCAGCTTTTGAATAAAAATTTACTAAAAACAAACAAATACAGTGCGGGAGAGTACTGAAGTTACGGAAAGGCAGCGAATGTTATCTTAGTTAAACTACGGTATGACATCTGGAGAAAAAAATTTACCGTTTTATTTGATTTCTACATTTAAAAAAATATATATTTGTTGACGAAAACCTACATATATAGGTATTATTTTCCAATTTGAAAACTAATTTTTTAAAATAAATTTTGAGTATAAAATAGGATATTTAGTATCGTATAAGTATATTACGTGGGTTTTTTCCAAAATGTTCTAAATATTTTACTAATTAGGTTAGGTTATATAGTAGCTGAGAAGCTAAAAACGAAATACTGGCAACTCTACCAGTGGCCCACGAATAAAGAACGCAGTTGTGTCACTGATTGTCTAAATGACGCATCATCGTTGTATTTATATCTATCAATTGAAAAATTGTTCATATGATATCATTAACTTTTTATTTTATTTTTGGTCGCACTAGAAAAAGCCATAGGTGGACGGACGATTAAAACTGAAGCATGGTTTTTTTGATTCTCATAGAATATCCTTTAGTGTGCAGACTACTTTAGAAACCACTTATATTATGTTATGTTGAATATTAAAGCATTATTTTAATAATGGAAGTAACAATAGGCAATTACTTAGGAGAGCGGGCAAACGGGGTTATCTGTACCGACGCCAAATACGTAATTTTTGTAGTAGAGAGTTAAGAAGTGGCTGAATGTCCCAATTCATAACTTACATGGATTCTATTGTTTGCTGAATAGGTATGCAATTGTTCTGCATGCAATCTCGTTTAATTATAATTGAATGTATTTTGATTAATCGTGAAAATTCCATTAAGTTTCATAAACTTTCTTTTGTTCTGTGAAATTAATCAGTTTTTTACATTTTGTTTTAATAGGTACATGTGAGCTAAATCAAAACTCCTTCGTGCTGACAACTATTCTGATTGTAAAAGTTGAATATTATTTATTTTGTTTGAGATAGTGAGTTAGTGCATGTATAAAATAACAAGTCTACAATTGTGGTGCGGGAAATACGTTGAACCTTGAATCGGTTTAATCAGAAAGTCATATTTCCATATAATACTAGATTTTGCTCGTGGGTTTACGTAACGTACGTATTAAATACTTGCTTTAAAAGAGTTTCGTATTAAATGCACTACGGTCGCTGAATGTTCACCATCTTGCTCTTTAGTCTCGCTTTGGTTAGGTTAGGTTAGACTTGCGAAAAAGGATAAAGCGAACTTGCCTCGGGTGAGCGCGGTACATTTAATACGAAACCTTTTTACAGCAAGTATTTAATACGTATTTAATATTTTTAATGGCACCGTATAAGTATGCCAATAAGACGGGTGTATTAACTTGTTGTATCTTGTCCGCAGTACATTCGGACACAATTGTAACTTCCCACTACCCGGTGAAGAAGAATCCGAAAGTTTTATAGCGGAAGTAGCGAAGTAATTATGTAAATAGTATTCATCTAACAGCGCTATCGAGTTATTTCACAAATTATAAATTTATCTTTTAACACTATTCGTTGTGTTTTGAATTTATACTAAAGAAACCGACAGTCTGTAATAAAAAAATATTATAATGAATTAGCATTAATTAATTATGAACATTTTTTATAGGAAATAAGCTGACATTCCTCAGATACCAATTCAACTGAGAGCAGTAGAGGTTGAAACTTGCTTATCTATGTTAACCTGTCCTATTTATGCTAATTAATTAATAAATATTAATCACACACTACAACATTAGGTATATATTAGTATATCCATAGTGATCATTGATAATTATATAAATACCTATTAGCTTACACCCGCGACTTCGTCTGTGTGGTTTATTACCTGAACAATATATCTTAAGTATAGAAGAAGACATATAAGCACCACACCGCTTGCCCCACTTCTTCGCGATAAAAAACACACATCCGTCAAGACGAAGTACTTATAAAAATAGTAGGTTCCTAAAACTAACTTAATAATAAATTAAGCTATCGCTATATTTTGAAATATGTCAAAGATATAACAAAGAATATTAAAATCTATCCAGTACTTTTTTCATCATGTATATTGTTTTAACATCATGTGATCCACCTGTTTGTTTGCTTCCTAAGATATAAAAAAAAAACATTTGATAAATATGTATATTTTCCGGAAACAGCTACTCTATAAAGAGTATTATTTTCTCACCAATAATTTCAACTTTCTACGATTCTAACATTGTAGTTACTTAAACTTATATATCACCAATCAACAAAATTAAAAAAAAGATTTACATAAAATTAATGCATTTTATATTCCTAATATTACAACTTATCACTGGAAATACTACAAATCGTACAATATATTTCTATTGAAATCAATAGCAGTTAATATTTTATGTGCGTTATAATAATATATTATTTGTGACATTACAGTTATTAGGCGTTATACGGCTTGTAACAATATCCGTGTTCGTGGTACAACGTTGATTCTTGTTGCACAATTTATGAACGTTAATCACGTAGCGACAAAGAGTATCGTAGACGCTGCTTTCATTAATAAGCTGTGTCAATGTTAAATCGATGTAACAACTTATAATGAATTTATTGTTATTACATTCCAAAGGATTACTAGCCTAATTGAAGCTATATTTTTCTATGTACTTTTTTTTCGAGTTGTTTTTTCGAGTATTACAAGTGTACGATCATATCAATGTCAAAGTTAATGTTCCAACAAGATGGTGGCTTCCTTGTTAGAACTTTCCAGGGAATTCTTGTGGCATCTTAGAATTTATGCTCCGTGGTATTATTTTCTATTCACTTATGCACAATAAACAAACTACATTACATAAAAAACCACCAATTTTATACAATATGGAGTACACAAGATCATGAATAAAATATAAAATTCACTACATGACAGACTAAAATCCCGCTAAAAACTCCTTGTATGTACTTTATAAGTTTCGAGCTTTTGATCACAATAATAATTGATGTCAAATCACTATGTTATAAAAGATGGTAAACGCGCTCAACCTAGAAGGGAATACTGGCTTATTAGTGCAACTGTCAAAACATACCTATAGTTACTCGACGATAGGTTCTCACCTTGAGGGTGGTAGTTAGATAGGCAGGCTTTAAAAACAGTTCTACCACCATCTAGAAACTATTATGTATAATCCTAAGCCATAATAATATTTGACATTTTCGTTTTAAATGCATAGCTACCGCAGCCGGCTAGCGTTATCATTTTACGCAAGTCTAACCTAACCTATAGTCCGCACTAAATTTTTTGACCACTCTGAATATAGCTGCGTAGATTACAAATTCACGTAATAATAGGTATTTTATGATATGTATAACATCGAGACAACTAAAGGATAAATTAATGCTAATTTAGATTCCTATAATACTACCTTTACTTTGTTTTGTATTAAACTTTTCATTATATTATGCGCAAGTCCGTGCTTACGGCTATATTCAGAGCGCCCAAAAAGTTTGGCGCGGACTATTACCAAACCGAGACAAAACTGTTTTATTTTAACCTATAAGTCATTAAGTTGGTAATAAAGTACCATTTTTTTTTGTATATGGAATTCCAGTATTATTTAAGCAGGTCCCCACTCTCTGGGTTTAATATTAACTCACTTGATATACTTTATTCTTGACAAAGGGATTGTGGAGGATATTATAATTATTGGTAAAATAAATAAATTAAAATGTGTAAAAAATGAAATGAGTATAAATAACAAAATATTAGTAATTTATTCTTATAAAATAATTTAATTGCATTTAACAAAAATTTTAAGAAAATCATAGGCCTTTTCATTTGCGGTAGAGTGCACTGAAAGACTGCTTAAGTAAGATGCTTTGAATGATTAAAGCTTGGATCTCATTATGGATTACAAACTAGAAACTTTTGAATTATATGAAGAATTTAATTAACTCTTCGTTTATTATGCGGTAACTGAATATTAAGGAACTTCTCAATATTAATGTTACATAGAATTAACCAGGTAAAATAACTTTTTCTCTTCTCTATAAGAAAGTGAGATATAAATGTATTTTATAACTTTGGGCTGTAATGGTATGTTATACAAGCCAAAGATAATTCAACTTTTTTTTTGGATCTGACTACGCTATTGACCTAGCAAGGTCTTAACAGCTTCACTGGACTGCCAAGTGGTGACCGCTTACCATCAGGCGGCCAACATGCTTGTTTGCCAACATCGTAGTATAGAAAAAAGGATATTGTGAAAATATTGTCCAAAGAGGTATTTTATTTTTTCCTGGGTAGGCATACCAATTTTCACGACCATCGGTTCAACGATACTTAATTTGGTGTGAACCAGCACTATCTAGTGGTGAGTTATGTAAACATGGACGATACTATTACAAAAAAGTTAAATATGTATTAAATACTTGCCTTAAAAAGGTTTCGTACTAAATGCATCACACTCGCCCGAGGCAAGTTCGCGTTATCCTTTTTTCGCAAGTCTAACCTAAACTAACAAAAGCGAGACAAAAGAGCAAGATGGCGAGTATTCAGCGAGTGCGGTGCCTTTAAAACGTAACCTGTTAAAGCAAGTGTTCACGTATTTAACTTTTTTGTAATAACACCGGGAGAGTCTAAAACATGTTCTGTGAAAAAGAGTTTGATCTGTTAAATTATTAGTGATCGATCAAATTGTCTTCGAGTACATTAAAGTTATATGTACTAATATTTATTGTCACAAAGATAACGTGTTTCTTTGTTCATCGTAGTTGACTTAAACGAACTAGTTAAAAATGTTTCGTAGAATCGAAATAAAGTTGAATCATATATATATATATATATATATATGATTTAATATTATGTATATAATATTATGTATGTATATATATATGTTTCACATTAGATATTAGTGACGTTCATTTAAAAATCTTATATAAATAAAATCATAAAGATCTGCCGTTATGAAATATAAAGACTAAAAAATGATCATTATTATTTAAATTCGTTATAAACTTAATTCTTTAGTCTATTGTATTCGAATACTTCGGATAAGCTGACATCTATAAGTTCGTAGTTGATTTGTATATTTGTCTTCATTGTTTATTTAGTACCCGAGGTATAAGTTATTGAGGTCACGACTCTTCAATGAAAACCTACTCTCGGTAATTAAACTAAGTTCAAATAGATATTAATACGGTGATTCGATGGATTACTTCATATAACCGGAAGGCTTGTTCGGATCGGATTCGGATTGTTCGGACAAAACCAGACTCACCCACGTGCAGTCTTCGTTGATAGATTACTGTATAAATAACTGTTTGACAGTTCGTAGCCGATAGGTGGTGTAACTCGACGTGTTGGGATGATAGCTTAACAATACAACAAATTAACATTGCTGTCGCGAGCCCACACAACCCACACAGTGCAAGACAGGCGCTTGCTCGATATCAACTGATTGTTTTGTAATGTGGATACATGTAGGTTGTGTTCAGTCTTATACAAACAATGATATTATAAACCTAAATATCATTGTATACGAACGTATGTACATATCCGTATACATCCAGGAATGAAAAAGCAGGGTGTGTCGTAAAGACGTACGATAGAAGTGTAACTTTTGTATTACAATGAAAAAAAAGTCGAACTAATAAGGATTTATACTGTGTTTTCTTTGGAATACTTAAATTAATTATAGTGTGAATTAATTAAATTCGATAATTTGTAAATTAAAATAATTATAATTTGTGTCTCATATATCTATTGGCACTACGAATAATAACTATATTTTTTAAACAGTTTATTAATTCATCAAACATATGATGGGCTGTATAATCTCAATACAAAAAGCAATATTACATGTACATGGATAGTCTGGAACAAGCCACACAAACGCAATACGTGTTCTTACTAGCATGTCATTACGCGATATTATAAAATTGTTTCCTACCAAAAAGAAAAGAATACCGCTCAAAGCGGTTAAAGGAGTTTTTACTTCAAAAAAAAAACTAACGTCACGTAATGTTAGGGTTTAACGTCGGTAATCGGACGAGAATCGGTGTCTTCAACACACTACCCGACACAGTGTTTACCTACACTACGTTATTGTTACACAAAATGGTTGTGGATCAGAATTTCAAAGTCCTGCCATAATTTTTTTTCCTTAAAACAACGCCAAGACCGCTCTATAAGATGTTAATTTATCTACAAAGCATATTTTGAGCGATGATCAGCTCGCAATTATACAGCGAACGCACCATCTGCCACTTGCACAATGGATTGATTACTGGATTATGGATACGCTCCAGGAAAATTCAATCATATTCTTTTTTAAATAATAAGAATAATACACGTATTATAATTACGAATCGGGTACATTGTTATTCTTAGTTATTTGTGTATATTAAATATCTTTATACTTTATGGCTTTTTGCTTATGACTTCAATATCACCTGATGATTTGGTCTAAGATAGTAAGTAAACTTTGATAAACTTGAGAAAAACAGGCTCTAAAATGCAGCTGCCGGAACACATTAAAGGTGTTGGTGACAATTTTACAATTTGAGGGCGTTTCTATCTCTTCCAGCAGACTATAGATTTATCCCGAAGTTATGCTTGACCGCAAGCTAAGTTTTTTGTCAAGAATTATTATCAATATTATTGAAGCAGTGTCCGTTCATGCAAAGTAAAGGCTATCATCCCTTCAAATAATAACTCAATGGGTCTAATGTTTGACTACAATCTCATCTAAGGTTAAATGACGGTTTTAGCTTGAAGATAGTAATATAAAAAAAATATCACATAGGTGTTATTTCGTTATATTGTTTTCTTTATCAAAAGCTTAATTCATAACAAAATTTCAGCATAAGTCATTCGAAAGTATCTACACACGATATAACTGTATCAACATAATTTCAAACTGAGTTATCTGAGCTTTTTTTTTTTCGAAATGACTACGCTATTGACCCAGCAAGGTTTTAACAGCTTCACCGGACTACTAAGGCGAGCGCTTAAGGCACTCAGCCGATTTTATTATGGCAACCAGCTCAAGGGTGCACGGCACACCTCGGCTTGGCTGTTGCCTGTTGCCTGCAAAATCTCGATCTGTCTTAGCTAACCTAGCTAACTATTCATATATGTATGAGTTGTTGAAACGTATATGTGTACCAAGCATACACGCCTCAACAACTCCTCCATATATTTATTATCGGAAAATTGAGAGTTTTTCAGTTCGATAAGGGAAAAAGTAAACCTTTCCACTTTCATGTGTAAGCGTGTAGGCGTGCACATGTGTGGGGGTGATCGTGTAATGTTGTAGCAGTGATGTATATTTGTGTGTCACCGTATCGCGCAAGCATAGTTATCTGAGCTAATGTTATGTTGTATTAAACATACCACCCATATTCAACTGAATTTACACATAAAAATGTGGATACATATCATTTCCTCATATCTACTTCAAGGAAGGAAGTTCTACTTCTCTTAAATAAATGGGTTACTGATTTTGGAACAAAAGAACTAAGTAGCACGGCGAGGGCATAGAGGGACGTGCGCGGGCGCACCGTCTGCGTACACCTGGCAGCGCAGGCGCGGGCCGATCATTAAAAATGTTTATTTAAAAATCCGACCGCTTAACACAGGATGCTTGTATCCGAAATAGAACCATTCTGTCTTAAATAAGAAAGCATAGGGTTTAAATGTTGAATCCTGAAAGGGCCTCAGGCATAATTTTATCATGTGATTAATATATAAAAAAATTAAGTGTTGCGGACATGTTTACAATGTTACAAATGTTGGACAATAAAGAATTTTTCTTTCTTCTTCTTTCTATAATTATGGTCGTAAGGTAACAATAAGGAGTTAATTGTGTAAAACCCATTTAGGAGATGCAAAACTCGTTAGTTTTCAATTATATTATGAAGTCTCGCCCAAAAACAAACCAACAGTAATCAATAAGAATTTTGTTGAGTCAATGAATTTTAATAATTTTTAGATATGAATGTGACATTTATTACATAATATCATCCAGTGTGTACAAACAGTCTGTCTATTTTCCTAACGTGTCTGAGCGTTCGGCCGCCCAACAGATCCGTGTGTGCTTTTTAACAAAACAAAGGTCTTCCTGAAATATCAACAACAAATCAATAAACACATTAACGTATATAAACGGATAGCCCTTTATATTATTTGTTTAAATTATAATAACTTCAATAAGTTTAATAATTCTTTTTATTAAATATTTTTAACTAATGATTTCATGATCCTGTTATTTAGATATACAATTTTTACATTATAACTTTGATTTGTCAGAATTTGTATTAACATAATAAAATTTAATACTTAAAGGAAAAGCTTTTATCGAATTTGGTGAGATTTATAAAGGGACAAACCATTTAAATTAAGTGATTTAGTACTTGTATTGATCGACTGCTGGATGCAGGTCTTTCCCAAAGCATTTAACACCCAGTAATCTTTTCTAGCATTTAATAAAACGTCTCTAGGTAATTTGAGCCCGTTTCGCAATATTTATAAGACTTTAGCTACATTATTGATTAAAAGTTTAATAACATATTTATAAACCCAAAGTCTAATATTATCATTATTAACATCATTATAATATTATTTTGTAGGTGGTAGAGCCACGTTGAAGCTATTACTAGTTTTAGTAGGAATGGGTCGGCACGGTACCACTTTCTCACAGAAAGCGACGTGCAGTGTTTGCATTTTTGCGTTTCGTTCGGTCAGTAAGAACGCCGGAGGTTTACCTCATCTCCCCTCCCCTTGCCCCTAACCACAGGCTGAAAACGCACTTGCAATTCCCCTGGTGTTGCTAGTGTCTATGGACGGCGGTGATCACTTTACATTAGGTAACGCGCCTGTTCGTTTGCCTCATATGATTAAAAAAAAAAAAATTGACTCAAACTTTAAAAATTAGACTAATAATATATTTAAAAGGAATGTTAAAACGAAAACGCTTATTATCGTCTGTCTGCGGCCGAGACGAATAATCCTGTAATGTTTATTCAGCAATAAAGGAGCTTAAAGCGCACTAAACTATGACATTAAAGTTTTAAAAAGCTCTCAGTAGATCAAACAAGACGAGTGGTGTCAGACAGGCGGCGCGGTGTTAGGTTACGTTCGACGGGTCACATTTGTCCTAAATAATAAACAGCAGATTGGTGTCAGAAAGAACACTTTTTATGGCGCCATCAAACCGTAAAGTCGAAATCGTCCTGCGCATGCGACTGCTTGTTTTTAATAAATCATCCGCGAAGGTTGCCCCGTTCTTTGATCTACCGATAGAAGACTCGCATTTATATTGTAATAATAATGTTTAAGTAGTAATTAAATCGTGCAAATAAAATTTTAAATTAATTCGATACCACTTTTGTTGTTCATTTTTATGTGAGTTAATGTAAGTCATCTCAATATTTTTAAAATGTCGACTATTAGACACGCTGAGTAACGTCCAAGAACAGCAACCTCTTTTGAATACTAAAGTTCTGTCGATATCGGTCGTTGCCATCCCAGTCTATAATTAGTTACTAGATAACTTAAATTATAGCGTTGAAAAGTAAAATGTACACTTTTCGGCGGGATCTTGGAATGCCATATAGTGGTCTTTATATTTTATCCATAATCTTGTGTTATTTGGCTCTATATTGTGTAATGTTGGTGGTGCTTTACGTAATATAGTTGGGTTATTGTGCACAAGTGAAGTGGATCTGAAATAATATCACAGAGCACGGATTCTGAGTTGCCATAAAAACTCCAAGGAAAGTTCTAACAAGACGGCCACCATCTTGTTAGTTCATTGAAATTATATCAAGAAACTTGTAATATCGTTACTGACTTCACAATGGCAGTAATAGTCTACTAAATAGAAGACTGGTTGCCAAAAATATAATATAAGAAGTTAAATCTAGTTACCGTTCCAATATTGCTGGTTTTTGGTCATGCTTGTTGTGATTGCAATAAGATATTTTTATTTTCCTTAATGTACTGATCGCATCAGATGCCGGCATAAATGTGTACGATATTCGACACGAACATTTGAAATTACACAACTTGTGAGTTGTATCTTCTATATAAATAATCGATTTCATTAAACGCATTTTAGAGATATTGTGATTTCTAAATCCTTTTTATTATACTATTGTTGTTATCACAACAGAATATGAAATTTGGTGTATTATTTTTCACATAGTAACAGTCAAATGAAAATAAAATAATTATCGTGAACTAATAAAAAGTATGTAGTGAGTATCACTATATATGTTATAGATAAAGTTTGAAAGTCACAGTAAAATCTCTGTAAAATCATAAATCTTATTATTCTTAACTAGGCCGACTGACTCTAAATGTTACCACAAGTCCAAATTTTGTTTTATATAGGGAAATTTTTAAAGGATATCCATCCTGATGCCGGTTATACCCGATTCGCGTGGTCATGGTGCCGTTTCACACACATTTTGGGCAGGGTGAAGAAACTGCTTTCAGCACGGCGTCTGCTTCTCCGACAAGTGTTGGTTCCTCATAAGGAGCCCCGTCTACAGTCTGAGGGATCGAGATAGTAGACCCCTCAAGAGAAATTATAAATCGAACCTATATATTCTAACCTAGCATTTTTTTTGTATCATATAGGAGGCAAACGAACAGGCCGGTCAGCTGTTGTTAAGCGATCACCGCCGTCCATAGACACTAGCAACACAAGGGGAGTCACCAGTGTGTCGTCATCTTGTGTTTGGGGAATGGAGATAAAGGGCGAGGGGTTAGAGGAGAAGGGAAGGGAGAGGAGGAGGGAGGCGGAGAGGGAGGGGAGATAAGTCTCCGGCGCTCTCACTGACCGAACGAAACGCAACAATGCAAGAATTGTTACTTTACGTCGGTTTTCTGTGAGAGGGTAGTGCCCCGGACGAGCCGATTCATGATGAAACCAATAATACCTACAGCGTGGCTCTACTACCTAGATACACCTAGGTCGACGTTGCGTTACGGTATTAATGACACGATTTAATAATTATTTGCGTAATTCCCCATCTTCGAAATAGGACATTAACGGATCACTCTAATTCATTTGCACACTACTTAAATAATTTGTAGGATAATTGATTTTATACACTTCCGCGGTAACGTAGATGCCATTGAGTCATTTCTTATAAGGACTTTCTCTTCTTGCGGTCTGCAAGAAAGCGGTAACAGGAGTTAATGTGGTTACCTCTCATATTTACCTAGGCTTGCATTGTAAAATAAATTGTTTAAAGATCTGGATTGATAATTCAGTTTGTCAACCACTGATTATTACCATATTACTATTCAAACTTTATAATCCGATTCACATTATACAAGTATATCGGTGCCATTATTAAGCCGGTAGTTCAAACTCTTCTGTAAATGTTGAAAACTATGTGTAATTTGGTATTACGGCTCTGTGTAAGATTGTTTTCTGGTATAAATAATAGGTAGGTGATGTTATGTTAAAATAATCCATATCATTTTTTTATGCTACGAAGTAGCAAACAGCAATGCATTACATCTGAAGCCAAATCGGTGACAGGAACCTAAAATTGTTTATAACCGATTTCAAGTGTGATCACAGCCATATCCGAGGTTAGTTTTTTTTTTTCGAACTGACTACGCTATTGACCCAGCAAGGTCTTAACAGCTTCACCGGACTACGCCGAGTTTAGTAAATAAGAGGTTGCTACTTCTCAGGCCCAAGGTGAAATACCTCATTTGTCAGCACCAGTTGTTACATTAAGACTGGAATGCAGATATGTGAGAGTTGATGTTGTGCCGCAGAAAATATTGAAGGGCATTGTCTTTGAAATCAAATCTTACACAAATTGTACTTCTTTTAATTATATGTGTGTTAAGAGAGTACTATCGTAATTTTGTGATAGTAGATTGTCTCGTATTTCAACTTTTACAAGTCTCCAAATACAAGCCAATAGAGCGATAACTTAGTGACGTAAATGCAACAACACCTTTAACTTAATCTTGAACATGGCGTTCGAGTCGTGTTCTAAATTAAGTTGGCATCCAGTTATCGACTAATGAGTTATTTATACGAATATGTTTATAAAACAAAACAATATCGGATTTCTAAGAACAAGTAATCAAACATTTCGAGTTAAAAAATTGTTTTTGTGTAAAGTCATTTTCTTAATTAAATAACGGTGGACATTTAAGGAGGTTAGGCATATTTGTTGATATAGATTGTAATTAAAAGTTCACGTATGAAATACAAATGGCAGTTATCGTATTGGTAGAATTGCCGTTCAATGTAAAAGTGTAATTTAGTTAGCACAGGTTTTACATAAATTAATCGTTTTCATTACTATGAACGTAACCGTTGGGCACGCTTACTAATTTGTTTCTACGAGTCTTTCTTTAGTTCACGTATCGCTAATTTGTTTCACACTTTTGCAAAAGGTTATCGGGAGTTATTTCCGCTGGTTATAATTAGAGACTTGAACTTTCTTAAAAAAATATTTAAACAACGTTGTTGTCAAGATGTTAGTATCATGGAATAATTGTATATTTTTATTTCGTTATTATTTGTTTGATTCGATAAGTGTATTATGTTTTATAGAATTTCTTTAAAAATTCTTATATTAAAGAGATAGATTTTTACAATGTGCATGAAGATTTATATATGCATTAACATAAGCTAAATAGACTAAGAGAAAGTTCAAGAGAGAATAGAATAGAAGTTAAAGAGCAATAGATTAATAGGTAATTGCAAAATTTGCAAGAGTCTTGCTGCAAGACCAAGCCAAGTCTTCTCAATTTGGCAACACTGTATGATATATACACCTTTCTCTCTTGCGACTTCGTCCGCGTTGAATAGTTACTTTAGGCTAACAATAACACGCAGCAGAAGCTTTCAAGAGGAAAAAAAATCCCAACTTTGAAACACTCTTCATTGGTACTCCGCTCCAATTGGTCTTAGCATGATAATATATAGTCTATAACCTTCCTAAATAACTGAGCTATATACCTAACGCTAAATTTAGAAAACAATTTATCAAATTGGACCAGTAGTTCCTGAGATTACCCCCTACAACGTCACAAACTCACAAACTCTACCTCTTTACAATATTAATATAGATAATTATGTTTCTAGGGGCTTTTGAAAATTGTTACACCAGTCTCAACGTCAATGAATTATATAATTATGTAGTGTGGTAATAAATGTATTATATTCGACTTATAATGAACCATGTTTAGGTTCTCGTGTTTATCTGTTGTTAGTGAATTAATTTTATTATAAATAAGTCTCGATAAATGTTAGTGTAAAGTCAACGGATGAAATATATAAAAAATGAATCAGCTGATCATCTACGCCCCCGCTTCCACCACATTAATCTTTTAGTATATAATTTATACTATAAATCATCACTTGATTCATCAATTGACGTGGATAATATAATGATAATAAATAATTTTTATTCTTATATATTTCCATTTCTAACAGAGGCAGTTTATGGTTAATTTAATTCTATATATTAATACGTGAAGCAAAAAAATTGTACCCCTTTTTAACCTATTTCCTGTCAACGTATGAACTTGAAATTTGGCATAGTTAAAGTTTATAAGGCGGAGAAGTGCAGAAAGCTGTTTATTTAATATAAAATGCATTAGAAGTACATTAAATTAATTAAAATATGCACTACTCACACTACTACTTGAATTTTACACAACATATACACACATGTAAATAAAAAAGACATTTTGACAGCCGTCAATAATAACGAAGTTCAAAAGAGGTTGTGAAGGAGGTTGCTATGCTCGACTGTATGTATTTTTTAACCCTTTCTATTATTACTATATAATACTAATATGCACTAGTAACACTAGTGTCATTGCTTGGCGATAAAATGTACCTCGTATTTTTCTTTAACATATACCATATATAACATATACCTTTCACTAAGAACAGTAGTTTTTTTTTTCAAACTTGCTACGCTATTGACCTAGCAAGGTCTTAACAGCTTCACCGAACTACCAAGGCGAGCGCTTAAGGTACTCAGCCGATTTTATTTGGGCAACTAGCTCAAGGGTGCATGGCACACCTCGGCTTGGCTGTTGCCTGTTACATGCAAACTCGTAACCTATCTTAGCTAACCTAGCTAACTATTCATATATGTTTGAGTTGTTGAGACGCATATGTGTACCAAGCATCACGCCTCAACAACTCTTCCATATATTTATTATCGGAAAATTGAGAGTTTTTCAGTTCGATTAGGGAAAAAAATAAAACCCTTCCACTTCCATGTGTAAGCGTGTAGGCGTGCACGTGTGTGGAGGTGATCGTGTAGTGTTGTAGCAGTGATGTAAATTTTTGTGTCACTGTATCGCGCAAGTATCGCACTCAAGAGCTCCTTGCCGAGGGATCGAACCTAGACTTGAGCCGCTACCGAGGGAGGCCTAATCTGGTGTGCGTTGAGCATGCTCTGTTTGGAGAGACAGGGTGGTACTGATTGTTCACTGCCGTTATTTTATCAGGAGGGTTGATAAAAATTCCATTTACATTATCTCGTATTTAAATCGTGTTCTTATTAAAATTACAATAACTTTTGATATAGTGAACTGATATTAATGAAACCTAAAATAAATGTTAGTCGAGAATATGGTTTATTATTTTCTTGGTGAGGTTTTATCATGTAGCAGTGATGTGTGTTCAAACAAAATGACCGACAGACAGACACTCTAGAAATGTATTTTGTTACTTATACCAAGAAGCCTGCAAGATTTTTTTTACAAAAAATTAAAAAGTACAGACACGTTACATTTACATTCTTATTGTTTAGATTGCTCTTCTTGTTCTCCCATTAAGTATTTATCTTAGGTCGAGTCTCTTTGTATGCAGCGTCTTGAAATCGAAATTGCTAATAGAATAATTCGTTGTATTCATTATTTTACAACGTAAAATCCAACGAATTGTTTGTTTATTATAGTTCAATCTCTTAAAGAACATAAGGCATCAAAATATATATATAAATTGGAATCGAATTAATTATGTTTACATGAAGCAAAGAATCATATATACCATCATTTTCTTGTCTTGTATAAAACTCAAATGATACTTCATTGAACATATATCCACGTGATTGATTACTTAAACATTTTAATATTTTACGTGAACGGAAAATTTATGTCTAAATTATGTATTTTAATGATATTATGAATTTCCACTTTCGCCTGAATTCTTAGGTAAGAGTATTAGGTAATTATATATATATATACAAATAGGTAAAAATGTTTTCAAACAAGAATAAATTACAACGTAATATTATTTAAGCGGTTAGCACCGTTATAATAAGGTATTTTTGTAAATAATTACATTGGAGATAAAGATACAAATTTTGTTTCAAGAAATAATGGTAATTAATAAAATATGTATAATCAAAATATTTGATGGGATCTGTTCTATTACTTTTCAAAAGCTTTTATAAGTGCGCTTCTGGTAATGAAGAATGAACTAAGTACTTAAAGTAACATAATCCATCGACCCGCGATGGTGTTTCAAGCGAGTGTATGATAGCTAAGGTTCACACCCGTTTCCCTCACTACGACTACAACCCGTATGATTGATCTGACTAGGCGTGTTAGATTAACAACTTTATGTTTTTTAAACTGTGTCGTTTTTACGATCCAAAATCCTAATGACACCACCGCTTTCCCGAGAGAGAGCGTGGGTAATGTGGGTAGTGTGGACTCGTACTCATTAAAACTCCACGGTGTACCCTCTACCACCATAGTGGGACGACAGGACATGGCGCCTGTATTCCTCAAGTTGCTCCGGCGGATGGCTTAGCTTCATGTCCGGCATAACTTGCGTTAAAGAGGGATAACTTGGTACACCTCGACTGTCCCCCAGACGGACGAACCAGTGCAATAGAGAGACGGCCCTTCCGATCTACCTTCCCTAGGTCCGGAAAATATAAACGTAGGACGCAAACGAGTCACCTCGCCCCGTCTACAATGGTGCTAGTGGTGGCGGCTACCCTTTACCCGGAGGGAGGCTACAGTTGGTCCCCTATATATGGTGCTCTGCCGGTCTTCCGGCATCGGAGGACAAGGCGTAGTGCAACTTTAAATATATTAGTAAAAACAGACAATGGATATTTCATCATTTTGTTCCAGCTCATAAACTATATCACGCAAAACTGGCTGATCGCTTATGGAGTTGATTGGGCATAAAGACTAGCCTTCGTTTATGCCAAATTTAAACCCACTGAATTACAACATATGAGAACATTTGGAGCAGAAAGTCTCCGCTAAACCTAGTCAGAATTTGGAGTTTCTCCGAACATGTCTGGTAAAGCATCGGTAGAATGTGATGTGAATATGGTACGTGCTGCGAACGATGCTGGTCATATCGATTAAGTGCAAGTTTTAAAATGAGGGAGGAAATTTTAATAATTTAAACAAAATTGTTTGTATGCCTAAGTTACCTTTTGTTCCATATATAATTTTTAAACCATAATCTAAAACTGTATAATTGATTACATTAAATTTTTGGCAGAATTTATGACCTAACTAGGTATATATAGATTGAAACGCCATCCGAGTTAATTGCCAGCTCTTGATAACAAAGGAATTTCCTGAACGGAACTGTCTTCAGAGAACCAAAATTGAATAAAATTTATTCGATTTCGAGTATAACTTTGACGAAGTCTGATTCTATCACGCTGGCACTGAGCTATCAATAACTCAATTTCCTGTATCTTTCTCTTTCTCTCTCTCTCTCTCTCTCTCTCTCTCTCTCTGTAATAATTGTATGAAAAAAAGTTTGAAAAAGCCTACAAGAAAGTGAAGTATTTGGCTTAAAATATGATATAATTAAAAATATGTTACTTACAAGATATCTTGATAAAACAAATGGCACAATAATGTACACATACCTAAAGTAATATTGTAACGCCACACTGTCGTAGATAAAATACGCAAGTAAGTGGCACATTTTCAACATCGGTGGTGAAAAAGATATTGTTATATGTTGCTTAGATACAGGCGGATTGACAGGGCAGTCGTCAAGAATGAGCTAATTAACCAAATTTTAACAAGGAGCTGTCGAAAAATGCTTATAATGTATCTATATAGTCATAATATTATTGAGATAAAAAATATTCATATAAAAAAGCGAGTGAGGTAGATGACAGTAGATAGCAGGTTTTTGGGAGGGCCTTGGAATGCCACGTAGTGGTCTTCATACTTTATCCATAATCTTGTGTTATTTGGCTCTATATTGCCCTAGCAACTACGACGTGACTACGCTATTGCCCTAGCAAGGCCTTTATAGCTTCACCGGACTACTATTTCTATATTGTGTAATGTTGGTGGTGCTTTACGTAATATAGTTTGGTTATGTGTACAAGTGAAGTGGATTGGAAATAATAGCACGGGGCAAGGATTTGGAGCTTAGTTACTATATTATTTTATTACATGTTCGCACTGTAAAGGAATGGCTTAGTTTTATTTTCTTTGTTAGTACACAGGAATGAAGCGGGTTTACTTGTATATACATTATGAATTCATATTTACATACATCGAAAATGTGACTTCGAATAATAAAACGAATTGAAGGAAATAATAAAAGCTGGTCGCATAATCTGTTAGTATTATGTGAGATTATATTCAAGGTTCAATAATTATCACAAGAAATACATTACAAAAATCCAACTAAAAGTTTCTCGTTGTGGATGTAAGCATTTGTGTTACTATTGTGTTTCGCGTTGTTAGACCACGAGTGTAAATAGCGATTAGGGCAGACGTACTACGTACAGAAAAGTGCGAGCAGGCATATACGAATTACCGGAGCACAGGCGTGGGATGCTGCGTTTGATACAAAATCATGATCGTCCTTGAGCCGGCCGTTCTCTGTTTATTCCACTGTCGTCTAGCACTTAACACCGACGTCGATGTTTGCTATTTTTACGCGGTACAACACGATAGATAAAATTCACTTCAGAAAATTACACACAATTTTTATATCGAGAAATCTGTTTCTCTTTAACACTGACTGCCACGTTATTTATATATGACCGGTCAATGCTTCTTTTGTTTCCACGGCGCGGTGGTCAGTGGTGACTGGAGCAGTAGGTATTTTTATAATTGTAAAGATTTATCCGTGGCGTCCTAAAAGAAACACCTAATTATGGCGTGGCAGTCAAAGTGTTACTGCGGTGAAGGAAAAGGAAAGGAAAAGTTTTTTTCTTCTTTTTCTTGTTTTAGCCCCGCAGAAGCACTTGCCAGTGTCAATGTTTTCTTACAATGGAAATTAATATAATAATATTACAAGCGCCGCGTGATCGTTTCAATATTCTAACAAGATGGTGGATCCCTGATTAGAACCTTCTAGGGAGTTTTTGTGGCATCTCAGAATTTCATGCTCTATGATATTACTTTCCATTTACTTCATTCATACACAATAAACTAACTATATTGCGTAAAACACCACCAAATTTACAAAATATAGAATCAATTAATACAACATTATGAATAAAATATAAAATCCATTACATGACGACTAAGATACCGTCTAAAACTCTCGAAAGGTTTTTTTATGAATTGGACATCTCTAATTTTATACCTCTCATTTATCAACTTGCTGTAAGTGCGACTCCCATTTGCAATTAATGGTTACAATTATTTAGACTGCACTCTTACTAGTAGTAAGATATTTTTAGAGACTAAGCAATAACGATAGAATTGTACACACAATAAAAAAAGAAATAAACAAATAGATGCCTTAAGAATAGATATAAAATATAATAATATATAGCCAAAGAATAGAATAGATAGCCAAATAGATAGCCTTTATGAAATATTACGCTTACATACGATTTTTATTAATATAGATTTCTCGCGTCACTTTTCCTGTATATATGGAATTCGTAAGATTGTATACTTCATGTATTGGGTAATTGAAGCTTAAAAGTTTCATCACCTGTAGTTGTAAAGAAAGATTTACGATTTGCTTAAGTAATATCTCAATTTTATTGTGTTGAAGGTAAAATTATCTACGATTCAAATGTCAAACCACATTGAGCGTATGCGCGAAGAGTCGATTTATTACTCAAATATAACTAAGAGTAGATATTTCACGTCACGACACATGGCGAACTGAGTGACACGTGAAAGAGACTACTGATTTCATTCCTTCATACCTGCCTACATTTTGTTTCGTTATAGGTTGTGTCGAAGTATGTATAGGATATAAGCAAAAAAAAAACAAGGTGTGTTGTAAAGACATACGATAGAAATGGATTTTTTGTATTGCGGGAAAATATTAAAAAAAAAACACAACAAAAAGCGAACGGCACGCGGTGTTCCCAGATGGTCACCCATCGAAGTACTGACCGTGCCTGACATTACGTAACTTTGGTAACGGGACGAGAACCGGTGTTTTCAACACTTTAACCGACACAGCGTTTACTACCACTACTTTTCGCCACACAAAAAGGTTGCGGATCAGTATTTGAAAACTTTACGATAAGTTTTACTTCGAGTTTTTGACGGAATTTTAGTCTGTCATGTAGTGGATTTTATATTTTATTCATAATCTTGTGCTATTTGACTCTATATTGTGTAAAATTTGGTGGTGTTTTAGCTAATATATTTAGTTTGTTGTGCATAAGTGAAATGAATGAAAAATAATACCACGGAGCATGAAATTCTGAGATGCCACAAAAACTCCCTGGAAGGTTCTAGCAAGGAATCCACCATCTTATTAGAATATTGATTCACACGATGCTTAATATTGAAATGATCGCACGACGCTTGTGATATTATTGACTACATGGCGATGGCAGTAATAATTGGAAAGATTGAATGTCAAAAATAAAGTTAAAAAAAAACTTCAATAACAGTTTGAAATCAATATAAATCAAAACCAAAAATGACCGAATGTACGCGTACGTAAGCGCATCACACCAGAACGGTTGCACTTATTTGAGTAATTCCTTTTAAAGTGAAAACTTCTTTAGGCGTTTCGCGTGATGACATGCTAGTAAGCGTGACTGGCGTATTGCGCTTGCGCGGCTCGCGTCAGAGTAGCGACGCGGCCCGTGTACATTATAATATTGATATTTTGCAGCTCACCATTAGTTTGGTAGATTAATAAACTGTATAAGAATATATATAACTATTGCTCCGCGTGTCAATAGATGTGAAAACCAGACTAATGTTAATAATTTGAATATGCAAATTATGAATCTTAAATAATTCACACTATAATAAGTAAAAATTCAAAAGAGAAGTTATTCCATCGTTTTAAATTTCCCCTCCTACCGGTGGTCCTTAAGAGTGCCCCAATTTATTTTTATTTTAATGAGCTTCTAAGGGTTAGGACAAGGTTTGAAAATAGGAAATGGAAAATTGTAAAATGGAAAAGTCGAAATAACTAAACATTTTTTTTTCCAAATGTTTACGCTATTGACCCAGCAAGGTCTTAACAGCTTCACCGGACTACTAAGGCGAGCGCTTAAGGCACTCAGCCGATTTTATTTTGGCAACCAGCTCAAGGGTGCACGGCACACCTCGGCTTGGCTGTTGCCTGTTGCATGCAAAATCGCGACCTATCTTAGCTAACCTAGCTAACTATTCATATATGTATGAGTTGTTGAAACGTATATGTGTACCAAGCATACTTTTTTTTTTTTTTCGAAATGTCTACGCTATTGACCCAGTAAGGTCTTAACAGCTTCACCGGACTACACCAAGCATACACGCCTCAACAACTCCTCCATATATTTATTATCGGAAAATTGAGAGTTTTTCAGTTCGATAAGGGTAAAAAGTAAACCCTTCCACTTTCATGTGTAAGCGTGTAGGCGTGCACGTGTGTGGGGGTGATCGTGTAGTGTTGTAACAGTGATGTACATTTGTGTGTCACCGTATCGCGCAAGCAATGCATTCAAGGGCTCCCTACCGAGGGATCGAACCTAGGCTTGAGCCGTTGCCGCGGGAGGCCTAATCGGGTATATAACTAAACATAACTTTACTTCCTTGTTGATACCACTATACCCCTCAGAGTGAGTATTCTATGAATGATGTCCCCACGCGACGTTCTAAAAAAAAGTGCGTAAAAGCAAGCATTATGCAACTTTTACCAAGTGTGAAAAGGAGAGTATTATATATTTTTTTTGTATTAAAGTATTTGACAACGTGTATGCAAGATTTTAATATGGTTAGTTGCGTAGTTACGGCGCGGCGTGAACGTGTCACAAATAAACACACATTCGCATTTATTAGTAAAGATAGCCAGGAAATATAGAATATTAATATTTGGTATAACCGTTATGTAAATAGAATAATTATTGTCTTTAGATTCGGAGCGAAGTAAAAGCGTAGAGGCATAGAAAATTGAAAATCCATTTTATATATCCACCAAAATAAGATAATTTTAAATGTTCAGTTCAGATAACATATATTATAACATAATATAAAATTTCTCCCATGAACATGCGAGTTTAGGCTCACAACCATTATTGATAGAGTTGGGATTTCCATACAAATATCTACTTTTACCTCCTCAATATATTTATGTTCGCCATTTATATCTATCAATGATTTCCGCCTTAAGTACTTTCGTATCTGGGAAAGCGGAATATGATAAAGAATATGCTGTTTACATATTATTCGATTCTTTATTGTTACCACAATACATGTAACTCTCTTGATAAGCGAGTCATGTTTCTTCACGAAGACAGGTTATAAATTAAAGTGAATTGTATAATGATATCTAAAAATGGATAGTACTGATTGAATAAAATTTATAGCGAGTACGCAAGAACTCGAATGTGATTTGACTGAGTTTTTTGCTTTAATTATTTATCGTAGTGAAGGTTACGTGTCTCATAAAGTGTATGCCGATGTCCATGACAACTTACATTCTTCTACCTATAGGTATATGTTAGTGGTAATACTTAGTGCGATGGTCAAAAGTGGTTATCAAATTAATTTAATGTTCGTATGAAAGTTAATAACTAAGTTTCTTTAATTT
>JACEII010000008.1:5067220-5170952 GCA_014332785.1 Antheraea mylitta
TTCTTTAATTTAATGTTCGTATGAAAGTTAATAACTAAGTTTCTTTATCAATTTTGTTGATTTCACACAAAGGTATTCAAAATTAGCAATGCAAAGGGAGAGAGGGGAATTCGTAATTTGATACGAGTCACGTCTCTTTTCCTTGATACGTTACATGAGCATTATACCTATAAAAATCATCAAGATTTATAATTTATGATCTAGATGCAAGTCAGAGAGTCATAGTAATTTTAAAGTCCGTTAAAAACCTTGAGATTAATTAAATTACTAAGAAACTGAGGTTCAGTATCTATTAATTGTGAAATAAATTAGAAAGCAAAAAATATTACTAACGTTTGACACAACTTTTCAGATGAATCTATACTAATACTATAAAGAGTTAATGTTTGGGGCTTTGTGATGTTGTAGGGAGTAATCTCAAGAACTACTGGTCCGATTTGAAAATTGTTTCAATGTTATATAGCTCATTCTTCGAGGATGGTTATAGACTATATATCATCACGCTAAGACCAATAAGAGCGGAGCACCAATGAAGAATGTTTAAAAATCGGGGATTTTTCCTTTTGAGAGCTTCATCTGCGTGTTAGAATTAGCCCAAAGTATCTATTCCACGCGAACAAAGTTGCGGGTAGAGGCTAGTCGTTAATAAATTCTTTGGTATTATTAATGTTTAAAATTTTTCTTTGTAGGTGGTAGAGCCCCGCTGAAGCTATTTTTGGTTTCAGCATGAATGGGTCGGCTCCTCCGGGGTAGTACCACCCCTCTCACAGAAAACCGACGTGAAATAGCAGTGCTTGCATTGTTGTGTTTCGTTCGGTCAGTGAGAGAGCCGGAGGCCCACCTCCCTTCCTCTTTTCCTTTTTCCTCCTTTTTCTTTCCCTTTCCTTCCCCTCCCCCTTCTCCCATATATAGGCTGGCAACGCACTTGCGACGTCCCTGATGTCTCTAGTGTCTATGGACGGTGGTGATCACTGGTTGCCTCCTTTGATATATAAAAAAAAATACTTTCAAGTCTAAAATCGTTTGTTAGTCTTTAAAATTCTTGCTGCATTTTTGGACGAATCACATACGCAAGATCTTTGAGCTGTTGACATCTAATATTTAATTATAGATAAGTACAATGTATCCTAGAAGAATGATTATTAATTACTATTGAAGACGGAATGAAGGGTTATATCACGAGGCATTTAAATTTTAGCAATAATTTATTAAGTATTTACGGGTTATTGTAATTATTCTAGCAACTTTATGTACTCAGTCGCAAATACAGTTTATAAGAATTCGTTTTTTCGATCTAACATATTATTATTGGATTCATCGGAATCATTATTGTTCAACATATAAATATGCAATTCCGTTATTTTTTGCACAGAAAATAACATAATATAACATGCTATATAATCATAGAATGAACTTACTTTGCTATGCACCTTGCATTTATATATGAATTATATAGCGATAATTACTAGTAATTATGTAGGCCTGTAAAATATAATTTTTAATTGCCCCTCTAAATAATAAAGATATTCTTATCTCAAAATATAGCTTTAGAACTTCTATAGCATATCGATTTTAAATATTGCAATGTTTAGGGTTATTTAAACAATTAGTCTTAGGAAAACACTTTCTATTCTTGTCACTTACCTTCTTATGAAATACAAAGAACTATTTTAGAATTGTTTAAGAGGAATAGATAAATTATTAAGATGAGTTTTAATCTTACCATGGTTATGATCATAAACACAGTAAAAATAGGTAGCCCTGAATGAAGTAAAATAATGCTTTTTTTTTTCGAACTGACTACGCTATTGACCTAGCAAGGTCTTAATAGCTTCACCGAATCACTAAGGCGAGCGCTTAAGGCACTCAGCCGATTTTATTTGGGCAACTAGCTCAAGGGTGCACGGCACACCTCGGCTTGGCTGTTGCCTGTTACATGCAAACTCGCGACCTAATTTAGCTAACCTAGCTAACTATTCATATGTTTGAGTTGTTGAAACGCATATGTGTACCAAACATACACGCCTCAACAACCCCTCCATATATTTTTTTATCGGAAAATTAGAGTTTTTTCAGTTCGTTAGGGGAAAAAAAAGAAAACCCTTCCACTTCCATGTGTAAGCGTGTAGGCGTGCACATGTGTGGGGATGATCGGGTAGTGTTGTAGCATTGATGTAAATTTTTGTGTCACTGTATCACGCGACCAGCGCACTCAAGGGTTCCACAACGAGGGGACGGACCTAGGTTTGAGTCGCTGCCGAGGGGGGCCTAATCTGGTGTGCGGGAGCGAAATTTACCCCCAGACCACGGCGGCGTGATCTGTGGTTACGCAGACGTGGGCGTGAACACGCTCTGTTCGGAGAGACAGGCTGGTAATGATCGTTGGCTGCCGTTATTTCATCGGGAGGATCGGTAAAAATATATCGCGGGCGTCTTTTGTAGCGAGCAGCGTTAGGTACGGTTTCGTATTTTGCAGCGGATACCACTAACGGACTGGGATTAAAATAATCCCATATCAATGCTTTTCCTAGTAATAACGTATTGCTAACGCGGAAATTAGAATCTACTTTTGCATATCACGAAAAATAATTAAAAATTTATGTCATTAAATATAGAAATGATTCATCCTAATCATATACTAAAATATAAAAATTTAAATTTACTAAATCATAAAAAGTTAACTAGTTAGTCGTAGGTGGTAGAGCCACACTGAAGCTATTATTGGTTTCAGCATGAATGGGTCGGCTCGTCCGGGGTAACATCACCCTCTCACAAAAAACCAACGTAAAGTAACAGTGCTTGCATTGTTGCGTTTCGTTCGGTCAGTGAGAGCGCCGGGGACCCATCTCCCTTCTTCTTTCTTTTCCTCTCCTTTCCCTCTTTCCTTTCTCCATTTCCCCAAACACAGGCTGGCAACGCACTTGCAACTCCTCTGGGGTTCCTAATTTCTATGAACGGCGGTGATCGCTTAACAACAGGTGACCCGCATGTTCGTTTGCCTCGTATATGATATAAAAAAAATACTCTGTGTTAAGTAAGTCAACATTGAGAACTTCGTCTGTTTGCCTAATTTTAGTAAAAATCGAGTATATATGCACGTACTATGTACCAAAATAATTTGATCCATATATACAATACAATAATACAATATGTATTAGAATTGAATTATATAAAAATAAGAATTGAGAGATCTATTAGTAGTTGTTAATAAAATAAAAATTTAAGGTATTACCATAAAATATGCCACCAGCTATAAAAGAATCAAAATGTTTAATGTTCTACCAAATATAGCATCTAATAAATAACGTCAAGAGGATTAACGTTTTCCAGATTTCATACCGATATAATTTGCTTTTGTTTTCTTTACAGTACTAACCAAACGTGAGTAAATCCGTTAAAATGTAGTCTATAAAAAAATTTAGTTGTGAACTTTGCGGTTACTATTTTTTGTTATTCAGTTATGAGCAGACGTCAGTATTGCAGCGACTTGTTCATTATTGAATTAGACATGCATTACTGAACAACATATGAATGAAATCGACAACATACTGTTCTGGATTACCAGTTGTTTGTTATTGTTATTGGCAAAAACATTGGTCAGTCAGTCAGTGTTACTGCATGTGCAATAGGTGTAAAAGCGAGAGTAGTTTACTTTGCCCTTATTTAATATCGAATACTTATTAATGTTACATATTAATTTTATATATTGTAATCTATACTAATATTATAAAAGAGGTAAAGTTTGTGACGTTGTGAGTTTGTGAAGTTGTAGAGGGTAATCTCAGGAACTACTGGTCCGATTTGACAAACTCTTTAAGTGTTATATAGCTCATTTATCGGAGAAGGTTATAGGCTATATTTCATTACGTTAAGACCAATAGGAGCATACCACCATTGAAGGATGTTTCAAAATCGGGGTGTTTTTCCTCTTGAAGGCTTCCGCTGCGTGTTAGCCTTAGCTCAAAGTAACTATTCCACGCGAATGAAGTCGCGGACAGAAGCTAGAACGATATAAAATTATAGCAAAGTAATTGATAACAGTTTATAAAAACAACTGTAATATAATAAACATGTATTAGTGTAATTCATTATTGTCATACAACCGCTACTGCAATCTAGAGATAGGAGTAAATATATTTGACCCAAGTCTCACATGATGTTAATTACTGATTGTGCCCAAGATGTTAAAAATACGTTATACTATTATGAACATTTTAAATCAGCTGCCGGATTACACCTGTAAGTATTTAACAACAGCTTTGCAACTAAAATTGACAGCCCGACTAGTATTAGATGATGCTTTACTCCCAAGCTACGGTTACGTATAGACGATTTCCTTCATCAACAGCTCAAACTAATTATATGAGTTGTGCTCACATCATTTGAAGCTGTGTCAAAGTTACCCTTGAGACATAAATACTTAGAACTGTATTATGGAACGTACGTATGAAATAAATACGATCTTTACCGTAATATTCAGTGGCGTTTATTCGGGAAACGCAATTAATGTTTCCGTTTAAGTATCAATAAATCTCTTTGATTACTAACTACGTAATTATGACTTTATAAAAATCTCATAAATTATTTTATTGAATTATTAAAAATATTTTTTTGTATAATATGAAACATTCCTATATCTTTCGATATATCATTTCCAATTACAGAAATATACTTTTTTATACGTTACAGGTTTGACTACAAGGTTAATGACACTTCATGTTTACATTTAACATTTAAAGTAATATTATATTACAACAAATACTAGTAACCGAGCAAAAAAACCTAATTTAAAATTTGTTCTAAGACTTTCAAAAATGTAGTTCCAAACGTTTAAATAAAATAATAAGCCTAAGTGCAATGACCGGCGCCAAAAGCTACAATGGGAGACCCGGAGTTAATAAATTTCGATATTAAAATGGGCAATAATTTTTTTTTATATTTTTCTAGATAATTAGACCAAATATTAAGCACCTATTTTTGAAATTGATTTAGAATGAGAATCGAGTGCAGATTGTTCTTCAGAAATATTGCTACTGTCTAAACAGTCACCTTGTATATATGAAAATATCTATATATGAAAATAAGTATATATAAATCATAAACATGTGTTCGGAAAGTGTGTGTAGGTGCTTACAAAAGTTAAAAACTTTGTTTGTGTGGGTGTAGACTGTAAAAGTAAATATATTAGTACCGAAAGCATATTCTATACATTTACTAATAAAAGTTAAGTTTACTAAAGTAATGTCTAAATGAAATAATACATCATTATTAATAGCGTAATGAAATTAAAAGTGAGATTATGAATATCGTAAAACAGTATTGATTATTCCAAATATTAGCTCAGTTTACACACAATAAACGCATATTTAATAAACGAGGCATTATAACAGACGGTTAACGGTTAATTAAATTCTTTAATTGTTATGTTCTTCATTTACGTTCAAAAAATGATCAAATATATTGCTTAAACTCGAGAGGGAACATAATTCGTTAAAGATATACCGATAACCAGAAAATCGTCCGTTAGCTTTGTAATTTTATATCAGAGTTGAATTTAGTATTAATTACTTAATATCTATTTCAATGATCGATAAAGATAACATTAAATTATATTATAGTCATTAGTAAAATGAATATGTAAATTGTGTAGGTTGTGCTTGATTATAATTCGTTTTAAAAGACCGATGTAAACGTTTGTGGCAGTATAGCAAACTTTATTCGGTTTTGTGTCTAAATTATTGAAGAAATTAATTTATTTATTCTGTATATTTCAAGTAATATATGAAAGAAAAATGTATAAAATATTTAATGATGTATAAAAGCTAGACAAAAGCAATAAAAAGAGATCTGAAACACAGGGGCCTGACGTCAGCGCATTGCTACCGATAACTAAGATTTCGAGCGGTGCTGTTTTCCAGCTATACTTTTTGATAAAGAAGGCGGTATTTTACGGAAATACATTTTAACTCACTCGCCTAATCGCATCCGAAGAGTCCATATCGATCTTGATGATGCTCCGTGAAATAGCGAAACACGTGTTATCGATTGTCGTGATTACAGGTCAATCAATATATGTAATATATATGTTGAACAATTGATTCGTTTTTTGTTGCAGTTAGACATAGTAGTGATAAATCAATTCCAAGCGAACGTGCAAATTGGCGTCCTCTATAATATCTACAATAGTTTATTATTATACCTTCATTCTTTCCTAGGAAAATCTTCGCTGTTACTCATTCATAAGCATTTTAAGTCAGCAGATTAAATTTCGAAGGGACTGTGGTTCCTTTTGCCAATTCATCATGATGTAACCTGTAGGCGACAAACATCAGCAATCCTGTTACCCCAGATCGCGAACTGGTCCGTAATAAACTTATAGAAGTCTAAGCACGAATGGTAGAATGATCTGAAGGCAGAAGGAGTTTCAGATAACCCATAACGCGGAAAAACTCGTTAGATATATCAAGAGGTTACCGAAAATGTAAATGTTAAATATGTAATGTATGTGCAATGTAAAACGTTTAATAAAATGTATAAATGTAAGCATGCAATTAAAAATGTTCTTATAGTTTTCTGTCTCTCTTTAGATATCTAATTAGTCACCTTAATTGTGTATTTCGCAAAAGTTAAACGGTGGCAGAAATGTCTAAATTATTTGTTTATTTACAACTAATAACCAGAGCTTTATTTTAAACAACTATATTACTACATCTGTATAAGCAATCTCTACCGAAATTTTCCTACAAGCAAGTTTATTTGTACATTTTAATTTATATAACGGCCGGCACGTCATCTTAGTTTACCGTATTGAAGGTGATACTTACATATTTCAGTCAAGGCTTTGCTTTTGCAAGTAATTAGAGAGCAGTTTCTTTTTCAATCATAGTTTTATTACATTGAAGTCCTTATAACCTTGTATAAGCTATTTCTTTATCTTTATTACAAATGCGATTTTTTAAGCGAGGTTGAACTGTAAGTATTCGTAATAAGTGTTTTGAATCTTTCAAGGCTGGATGTAAGTAAAAGCCAGTTCACGCTAATCGAAGTATACTTATACATATAAGTCTGGTATATCATTGCTTAAATCATGTATGATCTATTCAGGCAATCATGCCTATCTGTGTTAATACTGTTAATCGTATAATTAATTATTATTTGTTATTCAGTTCAAAGGTCGCTCTGATTGAGTACAGATAGGCAGACCTCGAGGTCGAAATTATTCGAATACCTTTCGTTTGACAAATGAGAATATGTCAATGTTTATGTACGATGTTTACTTATATGCTTCCTAATTAATGACTACACTGTATCTTTTGAATTTTGAATACAAATCTTACAAAGGAATAAATATACGTCGATTTTTTTTTATGTCATAGGAGGCAAACGAACAGGTGGGTCACCGTATGTTAAGTGATCATCGCCGTCTATAGACACTAGCAACATCAAGGGAGTCGCAAGTGCGTTGTCAGCCCGTGTTTGGAGGGGAAAGGGACGGGAGACAGGGGAGGGATGGGACATGTCCGTCCGGTGCTCTCACTGACCGAACGAAACGCAACAATGCAAACACTGTTACTTCACGACGGTTTTCTGTGAGACGGTGGTATTACCCCGGACGAGCCGGCCCATTCATGCTGAAATAACTTCAGCGTGGTTCTACCATATTCACATTGATTCAAATAGTTTAATACGTTATTTTATCGTATTTCTAATTACTGTGAATAATACACATTTTTATATTCTGAAACAGCGTGAAACTCTTATTAATAAGCGTAGTAAAATTTATAGTATAAGTATACTAGTAAACCATAGTAAATATTGATTACATTGGGACAGTCTACAGCTATGAATAAATAGCTGGAGACATACAATCTTTTTTCTCTATATTCGTCAACTGATTTAATTTTTTTCTTTGTTTAGTAAATTCTGGCAAACTTTAGTGTTATCAATAGTGTTATCACGTATCGAAATCTATATGTCTCTACTCATCATATTTCACGCTCCTTACGTATATAATATTAGAACAATACTCGATACATATAATAATATCTATATATTATCACATGAAGTAGATATGCGTATCCATTGATATACAAAAACCCAAGATGCACACTTGATGTCTCACAGCCTGTAAACAAAAATGAGTGCATAATTTTTGATTACGCAGTCATTTCGAATAGTCTCGCGTCGCTTGCGACCTTCTAAATACAACTTTGATTCATTCAAGTAAATTTGAATTTGCAAAATCATAAGTTTTTCGCATAGCTATAATCACGTATGTATACTGAGCAGTTTTTAAGACCGGTTTTGAGAATTATTTTTATTCGAGGCATTGCGTCTTGGGTTTTTATAATAGTATTCCTTTATTATGGTCGAGTATCGAACACAGGAGGGCCAATAGTAGTATTTAAAAATAGTTTTTAGTATATCTGGGATTGATAGATTCTGTAATAATTTCATGAAACATTACCTGATAACACGCTTCCCTGTGCATTACATAAACTTTTAATTTAAAAAAAATGTAATGGGTTAATCGAATCCGATGCAACTACGAAGTTTCCGTGTGTTTATATCTCTAGAATTAAGAGCTATAAAATATTATCTACCTAAACCCAACGTCAAATATTAAAAATAAAGATTTATCACTATGATATCAGGAAATGCATGTGTAAATTATCAAACTTGGTTACAAAGATAATTTGTACTCAATCTTGGGCCAACCCTTGTCAAGGCACAGCGTGCTGCAAGACTGATAATGTATGAAGGATTCTTGAATATCTCAGAACAATATTTTATAGCCATGGGGTTTAGTTTATGTTTGTGGGCCAAAAAACAACTCGTGCTTGATTAAAGCGCGGTAATCGTATGGAAAAATACGACACCGTAACTGTTTTTAATATGTTGAGTTCGCGAATCGCGTTATAAAAAAGTATTAAGTTATAAAATTCTATTCAAGTCATGTCATTATAACAACCCAATTACGTTCATAAAAAAAGTTTACATATCATAACAATAACCCGATCTTGCTTTTTAAAGGTTTTTGATGTGTAACATCTATAGGCGCACCCTAAACCTGATTGTTGGCGTGGCGATACAAAACAGGAACATTGCACTATTAACGAAATACTCAAAAATATTTGCAACCCTATCAGCATTAGCATAACATTCAAACTGCTTTGTCTGGCACTCGTTCTACTAGCGCAGCAAATTAGCGCCCTTGGATAAATGCCGCCAAATAAACCGCGCCTGCGCCTAGTTAAATTTTTATATTTTGTGTTTAATAAAAATTAATATTTATGCAATGAAATAAATAAACAGTCATTACTTTATGGACAAAATTTGTAATGCTTTATCTTTTCATTATGTCATAGCTGATTCTTATCATAATCTGTTCTTTTATGGATATAACCAATACCACACAATTTCGATGTTTCACATCTGCCACGCGTCCCGTGATGGCTTAATTTTTTTTATATGTGTGTTTTGTTACTGTGTTAACTTCCACTTTACATTTCAGACTTTATTTCAATAATTGTATACCAAATATTTTTTCTTTTTGTACTAACACAAAAACCACAATGCAATGTCATAGTTAGACGTAGAATCGCTTATAATGTCCCCTCGGCAGCAGCTCAAGCCTAGGTCCGTTTCCTCGGCGTGGAGCCCTTGAGTACGCTGCTCACGCGATACAGTGACACAGAACCTTACATCACTGCTACAACATCACACACATCACCTATATACATGTGCAAGCCTACACGCTTACACGCTGTTCTGTTTCAGAGAAATAAACGACAAAGAGTATTATTTTTCCCTATCCTATCCTTTTTTTTTTTTTTTTTTTTTTACGTGGGGAAATCCATTATGGATACCCACCCTCCCGGGGGAGAGGGTGGGTTATGTCCGATTCTCACGGACTAAAACCCCACGGTGTACCGACAGACCGTATTTGTTGGGGCGGCAAGGGATCGTGCTTGCTAATCTACCTTGTAGAGCCGCCCCAACGGTCCGCCCGGCGAAAGATGGCCGCCGGGCTCCTTCCTATAGAGAGGCAGACTAGGTACACACCAGCTGCCTCCCCTCGTCCGCCGGACCTGTGCAATGAGGAGATGAACCCCGCGGCTGCATCCCCTCAGGTCCAGCTACGGTGGCGGGAGGAGTTTGGCAAAGCGCCGCCTCCTCCCGCCTGTCCTCCGTTGGCGGAGACGGCCACTTAAAGGGTCTGCCTCGCGGGCCCTCTCCGCCGCCTCCTTCTGCGAGATGACTTCCTCGCAAAAGGAGGCCACTACTCGCCACGCCTGCTCGCTGCCGAGCATGGCGGAAACCACGCTCGGCAGCGATAAATCCTCTCCTACCGCCGCCGTCAGAATGCGACGCTGTCCATCCCACGCAGCACAATCAGACAGCGTGTGCTGCGCGGTGTCTTCATCGGCGCCGCACTCGTGACAGGCGGCGGTCGGCTCCCTGCGGGCGATCCGGTGCAGGTACCACCCAAAGCAGCCGTGCCCGGTGAGTACCTGCACCAGTCGGAACGTCAGGGAGCCCCACTTTCTCCCGATCCAGTCTTTCAGGACCGGTCGGACGGCGTCGACGGTATACGTCCCGAAGCGCGCGTCCGCCAGGTTCTGGATCCACCTCTCGACGGCGTCCTCCCTCAGACGCCGTCTCTTCTCCTCAATTTCCCTGGGAGCCGGAGGCTCCCCACTGCGTTTCCTCGCCACCGTGAATTCGTACACGGCGGCGAGCACTCCTGCCTCCAGCTCCCAGGGCAGGGAGCCGGCGAGCGTGAAGACCGCCGTGGAGGACACCGTGCGGTATGCCCGGATTGCCCTCAGCGCCACCGTGCGCTGCGCACCACGAAGCGCGCGCACGTTGGCAGCACCGAGGGCGTCGGCCCACACCGGTGCCCCGTAGATGGCCATCGCCCGCACGACACCTATGTAAAGTCGGCGGCACCCGTGAAATGGGGCTCGAACTGCCAGCGCCCATCCAGGGTGAGGCCCAGGTATTTCATCTTGGCCCCCACCCTGATCCGGGAGCCCTCTACCATTATGTGGGCCCCAGGTGGTGGCCCTCGACGAGGCCCGTGAAACAATAGAGCCTCAGTCTTCTCGAGGGCCACCCTGAGACCCAACCTCCTTATGCGCCTGACCACGAGGGTTGTGGCCATCGTGGCCAGGCGCGCTACTTTTTCCCAATTACTCCCCCGGGCTACGACTAGGGTGTCGTCCGCGTAACATATGAGGCGCGCTCCATATGGGAGCGCGCCGCGGAGCACCCAGTCGTAGCCCAAGTTCCACAGGAGCGGCCCCAAGGCCGACCCCTGTGAAACACCTCTCCTCGTGGCGCGTCGGACCATCCGGCCGTCGCCATCCACATAAGCGACCTCCCTATCTTCGAGGTATGCCTCCAACAGCCTCCGCAGGAACAGGGGCACTCCGAAGTAGCGGAGCGCCCCCCGTATGACTTCGTGCGGCAGGCTGTTGAAGGCGTTGGCGATGTCCAGGGACACCGCCAAAACCCTCTCCCCTTGGGAGGTCGCCTCCGCGGACAGCGACTTCAGAAGGCACAAGGCGTCCACAGTGGAACGCCCCGTCCGGAAGCCGAACTGCGCGTCCGATAAATTCGGACCCGCTCCGTCCAGTCCCTATCCTAT
This sequence comes from Antheraea mylitta, assembly GCA_014332785.1. Taxonomy (NCBI): domain Eukaryota; kingdom Metazoa; phylum Arthropoda; class Insecta; order Lepidoptera; family Saturniidae; genus Antheraea; species Antheraea mylitta. Next base: position 5,078,874 of record JACEII010000008.1, read on the forward strand.
CCTATCCTATCCTATCCTATATAGTTTAGAGGATTTTTTTCGAAACAAAATACATATAGGAGTTGTCGAGGCATGCATGCTTGGTACATATGCATGTTTCAATAACTCATATACGTATATCTAGATAGCTTAGCTTAGGTTAGCTCAGATAAGTGGCGATTTTTGCAGAAAACAGACGACAGCCCAAGTCGAGGTGTGCCGTGCACCCTTGAGTTAGTCGCCCAAACATCCCAAATCGGCTGAGTGCCTTCAGCGCTCGCGTCAATAGTTCGGTGAAACTGTAAAGACCTTTCCAGGTCAACAGCGATTTCATTTCGAATAAAAAAAAAGCTTATAATGTTATATGAACTTATTTGCATCTATTACTATTTCATTGATTTTTTATCTAAACTTAAACTGTTTGTTTACATTATGATTATAAACTTACGTAACTTGTAATTTAAATATATAAAGATATGTAAAATTGAATTATTTATTTACACATAAACACCTTAAGCTATTACTGGCTTCAGCACGAATGGGTTGGCCCGCCTGGGGTAGTACCACTTTTTTCAGAAAACTGACGTGAAGTAACAGTGCTTGCATTGTTGCGTTTTGTTCGGTCAGTGAAAGAGCCGAAGGCCCACCGTTCTCCACCTTCCCACTCTCCTTTTCCCTTCTTCCCTCCCACCCCGCTCCTCCAACACAGGCTGCGACTCCCTTGGTGTTGCAAGTGTCTATGGACGGTGGTGATCACTTAACATCAGGTGACTCACCTGTTCGTTTGCCTCCTATGATATAAAAAAAATACTAAGCAATTTCCTTTGATTTGTTTTATGCTTTCCATATGTACTTACATTAAATTTTAACTTGTCTTGTATAAGTAATATTTTAATGAGTAACTTATTTTTACAGATACCTAATGTTTAATTAAAAACTCTAGATTTTTGCACTAAGAAGTAGGGATGTTTATTTTAAGTAATAGAGTTAGTTCATATATTACTAAGATCGATGGAAGATTGTTAAACAAAGTTATTTATTTGTATTTTGTTTGTTGATTTGTATTATGAGGATGGTCTCGATGTACTCATTTCTACATGGCTGCCGACGCGACGAAATGATTAGTTATTCGTGGAATATAAGAGGATGTTCCGTTTTTCACAATTCTGTTGGCTCAACACAAGAAAAAAACGGAATCTTACATTAGCGAAACCTGACAGACGTTCCGTTATATCGTGTAAATGAGTGATTTGCTTAATAAGATTCTTGGTAAAGAATTTATATATGTTAACTGTTTAATCCTCTCCATATGTACACACGATTATAATTGCAATCTCCTGATAAATGTTTTTTATATAGTTCGTTTTTTGTCGTTGTTGTTGTTCGTCTTCAGGCGCGGGTAAACCTGATTGTTGGCGTGGCGAGTGTGTGTGATGTGGCGATGCAATGCCATGTGCAAGCGACTGTGCGCAATCTCTCTTACCGCACTGAGCTCGCATATCTATAGTGTAACTTGAGAAATCGAGAATTTGAGATTCGTTCAATTCGAACAATTTCGATGTTTCACATTTGCCAAGCGTTCAGTGACGTCTCAATTTTTTTTTCTTGGTATATTCATCTGGAACTTGGCATTTTGAAAAATAAAAATCTAGCTTTCAAGTGTCACAGCCGTAACGCACTATTTGGTGTATAGATACATAGTTCAATTCATAGTTCAGTCTGAAGGTGAATAGTCAATTTTCTATAAAAAATCAGTGTTTTTAACCGTCATATATTATTATCAAAATACGTATAACAAGAAGGTAAACTACATTGAGTATCTTGCAGGTTTTTCTCGAAGTTTTCCAAACCGGGGGTAGTTCTGACGTTCACAAGTAGGTACATTCCTAGGGCCTAAATTAAATAATTAATGATTTAATAAATTTGATTGTATTTTTATACCCTTTTATGGTTTGAGTTACTAACTCATCAATTTCTACTATAGTTTAAGATACATACGGTAGCATCTATCCATCAATGCAGGCGGAAGTACTTAAGAAATAGAGCACGAACTATTTATTGTCTATTGATAAAGCACGGAGTCGGGGTACACGATTATATAGCCATTACTGCATCATAAAGATCTTTCATGTTCTCCTAACATATCGTAATAATCAGAAAAGTACGCACGACAATTATTTAAACTAGATCACTGTGTATTGCTTGTGGCCGACTTCAAATCGCTCTAGAATACTTTAGATCATTTAGTGAATCCATGATTTGACTTCTATTTTTTGATGTTGGGGGTCTTCGATGTAATACTAGAGCGTCCGCAGGAAGTGTACCTCTTATTCCTCTGCATATGCTCCCGGGCTGTGCTAAAGAGTAACTAATTTTGAGCCGCTGCACCGTTCCATATAGATTGCACCTCGCAGCGATGAATAGAGTAATTAATCAATTGACGATAATAAAAGATGGATAATCTTCTTCTTCTTCTATTTTATTCTTGGTAACCAGTCTTCTAGTAGGCTATTACTGTCGTAGTCATGTGTGTAACGACATTACAAGTTTCTTGATATAATTTCAATGAACTAACAAGATGGTGGCCGTCTTGTTAGAATTCTCTCTGGGAGTTTTTGTGGCAAGTCAGAATCCATGCTCCGTGGTATTATTTCCGATCCACTGCACTTGTGCACAATACCCAAATTATATTACGTAAAGCACCACCGACATTACACAATGTAGAGCTAAATAACACAAGATTATGGACAGAATTTAAAGACCACTACATGACATTCCAAGATCCCGCCAAAAAATCTCATGGGTAGTATTTTTAGCTATACGACTAAGTAAAACAAATGACTACTAAACCACTTACACATTCGTAGTATGTGTAAAGATATTGCTTTGTTCAGCGTACTAAAATATGTTATTTTACGTATTTAGTGTCTCCATTATAATAGTAACATCTAGGTAGATGATGATTGGATATTAATTTCAAAACCTTATTCTGGTTTCACAGCCTAATTTCAGACTTGATAAAGTACGTAATATATTTGTTATATTTACTCTAACGTATTCTTGAATCTAACACAATAGTTTTGACATATGATTTCATACATTTTTTGTTTTATTTATTAACTCTATCTTACGGAAACTTTACAGCGGTACACGGTGATGACGTGTGTGCTCTAAGAATGGCGATGAGTTGTATTATTTGGCCACGTTTGGCGAACACTTTCATCAAAAAGTTTCTAAAATTGTTAACAACAAGTATTTGCTAATTAAAGTACCGTTCATAGGAAGACATTTCTAATGTGTTTGTAAACACTATAATTTATGCCGTTAAAACCTATGCATTTGTTTTCTATATTCAACCCAAATAAACGAAAGAATGTGATTTAAATTGTTTCTTTAATCATACCTTAAAGGCCCTCAACATCGGTTCCCACTGTGGAAGTATCAAACACGAAAAACAACCAGGAGTATCACTGTATACGTACTATCGTGAATTCGATGATAGAACGATCTTTAGTGTGTATTGATTCATACTAATTCATACAATTCTTTTTGCATGTTTGATATGGTTATGGTATGATCCAGTATTGCGAACAGGAAGCTTAAAAAGTTACTCGGTATTAAAGAGTCTTAAAAAATAAAATATCATTTTGCTATGACAATTAAATAATTAATCAGTATCTATTTAGACAGGCGTCCCGTTACTTTAAAAGACAGAAATGTTAAATTTCACACTATTATAGTAAAAATAAAATAATATGAATTTTAGTGTTTTAAAAAAACTAGACTTTGAACTGAAAAAGACAAACATACTTTTGTGTGCTTAAGTCGCAAACGCTGGCTAAACTTTACGAGATAAATCAAATTAATGTACTACGGAATCACAATTATATTAAAATATATAAAAAGTGCACGATGGTATATACGAGTATATATCTGTAAAGGATCACCCACAGTACCCAACCATTTTTATCTTTTTACAAAAATAATTATGTGTTATTTACCAAGTTATTTTATACAATACAGTATTATTCCTTATCCAATTAAATACATTACATACGTTGTACATGTCATGTAGGTCAAAACTACCCTTAAGTGTATTTCACAAAAATGGATATATATATATATATATATATATATATCCATTTTCGCGAAATAGAGTTAAGGGTAGTCCATAGTATATATATATATATATACTGCAACCGTACGAAGCTGGGATGGGTCACTAGTTTTACGTACAATAATTTAATGTTTTTTCTCATACATGTAAATTCAAAAAAATCTTATGAATATCTTTCTCATATATTATTATTCAAATTTTATCCGATCGTCTCACAGAACCGACGTTTTCTAAAAACTATTTTTAAAAAGTTTAATTTTTAATCTGGCTAATTATATAAACGTCGTGTCTTAAATTTATTAACTCATGAATCTATAAAACAAATGATATATACCAATAAACAATTTATTACAATTGTAAACGAAGTAAACATATACGGTAATTAACCGACAGTTTATTTATCAATACAGTTGCAACAACTACCGGTGTGACTATCAGAGAACAACGAATACATACCGAGACACGATGCAAAGACAATCGCTCACTGAAGACGCTGTTATCTACACTTTTATCTTAGAAACGTGACCCCGCTATCTCGTGGTGCGCACCGCCCGCCCATCTCACCCGTGATCGTCTTTCTCGAAGCTCAACGCAAATAAATATCGGACGTGTGTATTTTGCTTTACGAAACCCATTAATTTAGAAATGCCGATCTGTCGTACGATTGTTTATGATTCCCGGTTGGGGCCACCTTGCCCGTGTTATTAAATGATGTTCAGATAAGCAATCTCGTAACCAATTCACATGGATTTAAAATGGTATCGCAATGTTAACGTGTTCATTCTCTCGTATGAATTAGTATTGTGAGCATTAAATTAATTAATTTATAAGATTAATGCTAATTTATTGAGTTTATTTCATGTTTCTATTAGAGACGAAAAATATTATTCATTTTAGAAAAACATTACTCATTTTAGTTGATAACTAAATTTGCCAAAATTAATTCTCCCATTAAATAATTTTTATTTACAAATATATTATTAGATGTAATGTCATGAAAAAAAAGATTTAAATAGATTTTTTTTTTCAGTTGATATAGTATAAGAATTGCAAATAATAATTATACTCCTAGGGAAATTCATAATAAAATATTTTTAATGATTTTCATGATTTTTTTATATAATATTTGGATAAAATAATATAGAAATTCGAAAATAATTATTTAGTCACTAATAATATTTACTGTATAATAAGACTGGCGAAACCACGGATAGAGTTCTAGATTTAAAAAAAGTAAAGTTTGTTTGTATAAGCTAATGTTCAGAAGCACTGATATATTTTTTTTATATAACATTAGTAATAATAAGAATATATCTGGCATGACCGTTATATTCTTATTAATTTCATAATATTATCAATGTGTGCATAGCCGCGGGTGGTTGCTTATATCTGTGGTAATAAATATAACAATTTTCAGAGAGTTTTAATCAATTTCCGCTTATATTATGTGTTTACATTGATATTACAATAATTTATGAGATAGATACGATGTTTACTTTCATCATTACCGTGATTCTTGTTTATGTTATTTTCGCTCAGAAATAAATTGTATAAATGCTGTTTATTTGGTTTCTATATTGCAGATTTTTTTTTCTTTATTTTTGGCAACCAATCTTTCCGATTATAACTGCCATTGTCGTGTAGTTAATAATATTACAAGCGTCGTGTGATTATTTAATTTTTCTAACAAGATGGTGGCTCCCTTGTTAGACCGTCCAGGTAGTTTTTGTGGCATCTTAGAATTTGGCAATAATCTATATTACGTAAAACACCACCAAATTTACAAAACATAGAGTCAAATAACACAAGATTATGAATAAAATATAAAATCCACTACATGTCAAACAAAAACCCCGCCAAAAACTCCAATTGTAGGTATTAGGCGTGAATATAATTATGAGGAATTACGGTACACACAGCAAGCTAACTTAAATTGGGTTAAATAAATGTAATCAATTTTTATTATTCTGAAATTACTTCAATCGATACTTTGTCATATTATTTATAAAATCAATATCAATATATATTATTTAAGCAGATTAAAACCTACGTAAGGTAATTTACATAAGAAGGTCAAAATCTATGATGGAAGCATTGGATAAAACGGGAAATATGTTTAAATGCCACAAGTCTCACATGATGTAATAATTATTTGATTTTCAATTAATATCACAGATATTGTATACCTTGTAATAGTTTTACTATAAACTTAGTGCGGCTTTGGGATACTTCTAAATCACAGAGGGATACCTTTATGATCAAAACTTATTATCAATCAGATTCATTACATCCATTGATATGCAAAAAAGCAAGATGCACACAAAGTCTTACAGCCGGCACACAAAAATGAGCACATCATTTTGATTATGCACTCATTTTAAATAGTCTCGCGTCGCTTGCGTCCTTTTATAAAACAACTTTAAATCATTCAGGTAAAGTTAAATTTGCAAAATCATTAATCTATGACATAATTATAACCATGTACATACATACATCTCCAATATACATATATTGGAGAGTTTTTGCGGCCGGTTTTGAGTGTTACTTTTACTCGAGATTATGTATCTTGGGTTTCTATATGTCAATGTTCATGAAGTTTCGTATAAATTAACTACGTTTGAAGCAGCAAACTCCTGTTCTGTATTGTCAATAGTGACCTGCAGTTAGTTGTAAAAATGTATCGAATGAATAATTTTAGTGCATAAAATTAATTTAGTACACTGATAACTAATATTACAATAAATAAATTCTCAACAAACAAATACACAAATGGTTATAATTCATTAAAGATTCTGTGAAATGATGTTTTTTTTTTGTTAATAAAAACGTGACATAACTTGTATATATGCTATATATATGTGTAGGGGCTTTCAATGATGCAACAATTTTTACACAATACAAACTGTATTTTTTAAACTTTTTACAAAAACACCTTAAGATATAGACAGCGTCTTAGGTCTGCGTCGTCAACTCAGAAAAGGAGGTCCAGATATCACTCCTGCCATCCGTGAGAAATTATGGAACTAATGATTCGTTCAGAAATGCAATCCTACATATACATATTGGAAGTTATATAAATAAAATATTGTCGAGCTAAAAAACGTACGCTCACATATCTGACAGCAGTTCCTAATAGGGAGTCCCAAAAACGGATGCGTGTCAACGTCCCAATGGCATATTTCAAACACGACAGGAACCAATTCTCTTCTAAATATAAATCAAGCGCTAGTAGCTAAACGGGACCGGACATTATGTGCGAGGGGTCCATTTTGAGGTTAGACCCTGTTCGCACGAACGTTTTTCCAACACTCGTTAAACACCCTTCCGAATGGAATAATAGAAAAAGTCTGTATCTATCTATTCAATGAAAGGTACATTTTAGATAATGCAATTGAAAATCCTAGTTAATCTGGTTTCTAATAAAGTATAAAGTTTTATACGTTATACTAGTTCACTATATCGGGAATTTATACTGTATACGTAATAAAAATCATAGAATAATTATATACTAGTGGGCGCCCAGTGGTTGACATTCGACCATAGTTAATTAAATTTTTAAAGTTTGAACTTTATTAGGGTTCTTTTGTCAAAGGGTATTATACTTTTATAATCAAAGGTTTTCATCATGGCTACTCAGTTACTTGCCATGATCTTTAATTATATAAACATTTAAAAAAATCTACGTGTAAATGAAAATTGAAAGTAATTATAAATTTCAAACAAAAATCACGTGGTAATAGAGCTCTCAAATTTGAAGCAAATATAACTTTACGAAAATAAAGAAATTTATCGCAACCCACGACACAATTTTCAATTAATTTTACGCGACACCATCGGTGTGTGGTATTTCTGGGTGATATTGAATTAAATGTAGTCTGTTCATTATGAAAAATAGTGATATGCCCAGTATCATCGTTTGGAAAAGTAATGGATCCAAAATACAATCAAATGGTGAATCCAATACAAAGATGTTTTTAATACTACCATTAGCTTTTGAAAATAAATTCTTTTTGTTGCTAAATTTTTTTTTCGAAATGACTACGTTATTGACACAGCAAGGTCTTAACAGCTTCACCGGACTACTACAGTTGCTACATGAGGTTGAATTGCAACATTGTAACCGTGGAGCTCTAAGTCGTGGATTACTTTTATGAACAAAATTCCTATTTTGATTATACAAAGTATTATTTGGTTCATTTTTTTTTATTAAATCATCATTTGAAGTGAGTTCACCATAAAAAACAATAATAGTTATACATTATAATATAATTGTTGAATGTATGATGAAAAAGGGTAATTGGAACGTAAGAGTTAAAAAATACATACAATAGAGTATAGCAACCTCCTTCACAACCTCTTTTGAACTTCGTAATTATTAACGGCCGTCAAAATGTCTAGATTAAAACGGTCGAAAAGGTTTGCTATTGGCCTTGAAAGGCATTTACAGCTTCACCGGACTACTAAGGTCGAAAAGGTGTTTTGTTTTTTGATAAGGAAAAACGGACGGCGCCTTTAAAAAAATTAGATGACGTAATATCATTATATTATTAATATTAGCGTGATATAATTAACGTATAACTCGTGCGGTTTCGTTCATAAACAATTGGGGCAAATGTCAATAAGTATTTGTATTATTTAAACAGTGACTATCTTGTTATAATTACCCATGATATTGTCTCAGTATTTAGTTAATGAACTAAAACTTTGTTTATCGTAATCATTAGCTTCAATGGCGTCTTTTATAAATGAACCCTGGAGAATGATTATTTAATTTTGGAGTAATCGTAATCTTGACTGTCTAATAAGTTGTCTGTTTGTTGTACTGTTACGACGAAGATGTGTGAAAAAATATAATATATTACAAAAACAAAGTCTTCTGCCACGTCTGGCTGTCTGCCCATTCGCGCTAAACTCAAAAACAACTGAACGGATTTTCATGCGGGTTTCACCATTAGATAAAATGATTCTTGAGGAAAGTTTAGGAATACAATTTGTCATTTTTTTTTTATTATCAGGGCGGGACAACATCCGGCGAGCCCACTAGTATAATGTATACAGTGAAATAAAATATTTTGGAATCTTCTAGACCTAAAAATATCTTCTAATATATAAAAATGTCGTGTTATGATGTTTGTGGCTAAACTCATCCGAAGCGGCTGGACCGATTTTTATGAAACCTTAAGTATATTTGGTAGGTATGAGAATAGGTCGTAAAGTATATTTTAAACCTCTAGGTGATCAGGGTGTCCCTACACAGATTTTTTTTTCAATTTATTTAACTATTTTCCTTTTTTGTATATCTTTTTATTTCTTATCAAAAAATACCTATAACCCAAAAATCTTCACCTTCCTAACCCCATCATCCAATTTTTATTTTTTTTTCGTACGAACAATATCGAAATGATTCAAAGGTGGTTCGTATTTCAAACACAACGAAATTATTGATGTTGCTGAATGACAGATGGCACTATGTCCGCCTCAGCAAAATTTATATGCCTAAATATATAAGCCTAAGTCATTTTACTAAACCAGAGAGAGACTTTGAGAGAGCAACTGAATTGTTTGGAAATACAATTGTAACCGGTAGGTAACCGATTTCACGCAGACGATGTTGCGTGGCACAGGTAGTAATATATAAAGATCTTTAATAGACGTAAAAATAGGCTAAGAAACTTATTAACCAGCTTTCAATTTATGCAACAAGCATAAAGTAAGTAATTATGTCAACCACAAATAATTAATTTTTCGATGGAATAAGACGTTGGACCAATTTCATTTTTGCAGAAATAAATTCACATAGGCTCCCTTGTTAGAACTTTCCATGGAGTTTTTGTGACAACTTAGAATCTCATGCTCCGTGGTATTATTTTCCATTCAGTTCACTTATGCACAATAAACCAACTATAATAGGTAAAACACCACCAAATTTACAAAATGTAGATTCAAATAACACAAAATTACGAATAAAATATAAAATCCACTACATGACAGACTCAAATCCCGCCAAAACCTCTTAATTGTTGTTGTATACATATCAAACAATATGTATAAAATTAGATAAATATTCCTTAAGAGAATGTATTTTATCGAGCATCAATTACCAGTGTTATGGTTACCTTTAAAATTGAGAGTAAAACCGAACGTTAAATGTGTGTCAAACAACTCGCATCTGGAGAATATGTAATTGATAACTAATTTGTAATATTTTATAAAGAGCTGTTTTGAATCATCCGAAATATATTACTAAAACATCAGAATTTATTGGCCTTATGATAATAGTTATTTTTGGAAAATGAAGATTAACACTTACATACGTAAAATGCGCACGATTTGTTTAGCGCTTTCTGAGTTCAGTATCGTTATGGATTCAAATGCCACACAGAATAATTGTTTGTATAATCCACAATCAATTATTGTTGTGTTTACTATGTGTTCCGTAATTTTTTGTTGAGTGCTCTTTGCATGTAGCGTCTTTTCCATACATCCTTAGTGCGACAGCTGGCTTAAATAGAAACAAGAACTGCCGACAAAAGTGACAACACAAAATAATGAAAGAAATGTTTTCTCTTTTGAATTTAAATATTAATTACAGCGTAAATGACAATCTTTAAATTTCAGAATTTATATATTAAAATTATTAATATTTATGTGACATCAATATTACCTACATAGACAAGCGTACATACATACGTACACGTTACATATATATGTAGTACTACGCGTTGTTTGTCCGACGTAGGCCGGCCGGTCATGCTGACGTAACTTGTCATGACGCGAAATTACGAATTTATCTCCTGCTAAAAATACCGCTCAACGCGCCCAAAGAAGTTTGCACTTCAAAAACAGGATGTGTCGTTAAGACACACGATAGAAGTAAAGCTATTGTATTACAGGGAAACATTTTATTTAAAAAAAAAAACAACAAGAAAAAGCTAACGTCACGCGATATTTATAGGTGGTCACGCATCCAATTCTAAACCGCGCTTGACGTTGCTTAACTTAACCGTTGTTTAAAACACTCTATTAAATATAAAAAAAATCCCGATGAGAATTTTAAAAAAGTAGTCCGGTGAAGCTATTAAGACCTTGCTAGGCCAATAGCGTCGTCAATTCGAGAAGAAAAATATTCCAAGACCTCCCATAATATATATTGTTTGACAGAAATGAGACAATATCAAACATCCGAGGCCAGTGATAATGTATACTGAACAGTTATGTGTTTTGTATCTTGGCTATTTTACGAATACATTATGGATCACATTTTGCGCGTAGGTTTGGTATTGTAGTAGCCTGCTATCTATCTTATACGATTTCTTAATACGTATCTGTCACTTATTCGAACTATATTACTAGTTATGGTGACCAAAAGTCACAGGAACCGCGCTTAATGATTTTTTCTGACACTCTAACGATATATACTTAGTAACATTCAAAGATAATTAAATGCGATATATCCGTGACTGTCCAAATCCTAGATACATAACATAGTCCTAAATACAAAACCTTAATTAACCGAGATTCTGGAATAGTAGACGTGGTGGTCGAGAAATTTTACCGATGGAATATCAATCCGATGTTCGCAGGTTCGAACTCCGGTATGTAGTAAAAAAAATTCGGAATTCATGTACATTTACTAAATTTAAATTGGTAACGTAATCAGTTGATGGTGAAGGAAAACATCGTGATTAAACCTGAATGAGACAAATATGTATGTGAAAAAATGAGAACTGTAAATTTCTTGGAGCTTGAAATCTATACTTCTATACTAATATTATAAAGAGGTAAAGTTTGTGAGTTTGTGACGTTGTGATGTTGTGACGTTGTAGGGGGTAATCTCAGAAACTACTGGTCCGATTTGAATAATTCTTTCAGTGTTATATAGCTCATTGACCGAGAATGGTTATAGGCTATATATCATCACGCTAAGACTAATAGGAGCGGAGCTCAGATGAACAATGTTTCAAAATCGGGATGTTTTTTCTTTTTGAGAACTGCTGCGTGTTAGTTTATCTATTCCACGCGAACGAAGTCGCGGGCTGGGGCTAGTATCAAATAAAGAGCAGTTACATTGTCAGTTTCGTAAAATATTTAAACGCAATGTATAGTTTTTTTTTATAAGAGTTGAAGCTATTGTTTCTTGAATTCTATTAAATGTAAGGATGATCTAACGTTATTGTCGAATATTTGTTTGTAATTTATGTCAGTATAAATGAGAAAAATAATCCATTTTCTAATACGCTGCCATTTTGTTTATTGTGCATTATCTTTATGTACGGTTTATTCCTTTTGGAACTGCAGGAATTTTATGTTAATTTTTAGTAATGTTGTAAAATATATGAGACTCATTTACTGATGGGAGCTGATTAACTTGTGAAGTTGTGAGCAATGTTAGGAATTAATAGGGTATCTTAAGGACGTGTGGTTATTTTTACATCATTCTTTGAGATGTCTATGCAAATTGGTGTAATTATTCAAAAAGCGTGAGTGATACATTTTAGTATTTGTTGATTAAATTGTTTGAAATATATTCTACTGTAATAATATATTAAATAACTGTTAGTAAAATCTTTTATGAATAGTTTTGCGAATTTAATTTCTCATGTCAAGTGATTCGTCATAATAATGATTGTCTTTATGTACCATGAACTTGATATAATTTAAATATAAGTCGTTGGGATACATTCGCATTCGAACATTCATACGAGATGATGATGATTAAGGATCATAATGTAATTTCTAGAGTCTAGAAATTTCTAGAACGATGGGACGAGAGCGCTCAATTGAAACTAGCGTATAGTTAGATGAATACAATGAAAAATATCTGTATGTAATTTAACGTTTTTGAATGAGATTGCATTGAACGAATGTTATTCAGAGTTGCTTGCTTAAAAAACTTAAACCAGATGTTTTGCGAGAGACCGCTTAGACATGCTTTTGTAATAAAGTATTTTAAATAGTAGTCCGGTGAAGCTGTTAAGACCTTGCTAGGTCAATACCGTAGTCTGATCGAAAAAAAAATATTTTAAATATGTGTTCAACTAGGCTTAAAATTGTAGGCACCGCTTAGTAAAAGTCGTGTTAAACCCGTGTTCTTTTTTGTGTTTGTAATAAGACCTATGGGTGTTTAGCATCACATTTTAGCTTGAACGATTAACATTAAAAATCTTCTTTTGGATTGGTTACATTCATTGAAAGCTTTGGTCCCATTATAATATTAGAATCGATTAGTATATCTTGAAATTATAAGATTACTCCGCCGGGAAACATTTCTGATCTGGTTTTATTTTATATTTCTAAATTCGTGGTACAATAAACAGACTCACTCAAAAACATATTTTTATAAGATTGCTAAAAAAATTGTAAAATACAAAATCAAATGAATATCAAAGTCGTGAATGTTAAATATGTTGAGACGTATTTAATATATTATTCGTACCAATATCCTTTAACCACAAAATTTATTACTATGGAATGCCTCAGGCATACAGACGACTTGTTCGAAATTAAGTATGATACTTATTTATTACAAATGCCATGTTTTGTATAATAATATACTATAACGTTCCGTCTACCAAATATATGTACTATCATTGACATTATTTAAATTTATATTGTAACTAGCTTTGCGCCCCAGCTTTGTATGAGCGCATTTAGCATGTTAGTCGAGCGTTGCCGAGTGATTTAGGTATATGTACTATCACTATCCGATATTTTTGATCACAGACTCAAAGTAAATAAGCTTCATATATTCACATTTTATTTTGAAGTGACTGTTACCCTCGACTTCATCGGCATTGCTTATTTATTATCTTAATTACACAGGAAAAATCATAAGCATCACACCGCTTGTCCCACTTCTTCACGTCAAGGAAACATACATACATTGCTGAACCATTAGTGCTTATTTCCTAAAACTTAATATTTAATGAGGTTATCATATCAATTTCTCTTTAGATACGGTCCAAGTGTCTAAGAAGTTAAACAAACAAAAAATATTATGTGATTTTGAGTGATGATTTTGAGTAATGGTGCAAACGGCAGTCGTGTATCACTTCACTTTTATATACAAAAAAGTTTATAACAGTTTATAACAGAAAAATTTAAATAAATATACATATTGCTATTTTTCTGTTGAACGTATTATCAAAACGTCAATTGCTAATTAGTAGTTATAACGACTACTAATTACTTACTTTTTAAATACTTCGTTAATACAATAAAATAATATATGATTTTATGTAAATATAATTATTCATTGTCTGATTTGTAAAGACAATACACGTATCTACTTACACCAGACATGAAAATTATTACATTAGTCTTCGTTATAATTAAAGTGCATTTATAGACATACATAGTTCATTGTTTAGTTTGTTATCTAAAAAAACGTTGACGTGTCACCTTTAACCTCTGTTATATAATTAGCTGATAAACTATCTTTTTTTATTTTACGACTTCTCCGAGTGATCTTAGTCCTAAACAAATAATATACATGTTTTAAGATTTTGATCAAATGGCGATCCACAATGTTGTTAACTGTATATCTATACAAATATATTAAATTGTAATTCTGTTTATAATATCTAAATGACAGCGTTATATAAGTATTAAACGGTACTTATAACAAAAAGCTTTGAGATTTTTATCTTTGTGTTTCCGGTTAATCTCTAATTAGGATACTTTTATTATAAATCAAGAAAATTTGGGTTCCATGCACATTAATAAATTAAAATGTGTTTTGTACCGCGTGCGCACCACTCTCGTGGTTACTTTGAACAATTTAATAGTCGCGGATAACATCTAGTTCATCATAAAATCACTCGTGTTAACTTTTTATTGTATTGCGGTTAATATTCATACTGAAAATAGTAATCATTTTCTTTCTACAAAAGTCTATCACCATTAACAAGATATATGTTCCTTTTTTAAAATAGAAGCTATTATTATTTGATCATTTTTCGAAACAATTAAAAATTCAACCAAGATACATATTATATTCCTTCATATATGTTTTTCCTTCACACTGAGAGCTATATTTCTTTTATAATCTGTAATTGAATACTTAATCCCACTTTGTAAGCTTTTTAATCTATATATAAAAACATCCATCCATCCATCAATTTTTTATTTACTTTTTGATAGTTTTTGCGATCCATAATTCTAGTTTGATAAGTTGCATAATTTTTTTTTTGTAATTTTTATGATTTATTGTGTATTGACGTTTTAGCATATTGTATATTACTGTAATAATTTAGAATTACTTGTAAAATATTAAACAGCACCGTAGTGTATTGTATCGCATATTTTTAAATGTAAAGATGTATGTTTATGAGCAATAAATAAATAAATAAATAGTATAGTAAGTAGTATACCGACTATTTTATATTAAAGCTCATTAGTAACGTATTATATTTTCACTTCCTTAATTACAGTTTTAAATAAACAAATAAACAAAATAGAGTTACTTCATTTGAAACTCATTCTTGTCAAAATTAGTGAACTTATCGATATGGCACTATGACCATTCGAGGCTGAATTTTTCGTAGATGGTTCTAGCGTACTTTTTTTTAATTCGATGACCTTTTGTCATTTTTTAAATAACCAACAAACTCAATGGTATTTGGCTAGCACATAATATATGAAATATTGTGTAAAAATACTACTGTAGAATACCTTTTCTAAAATAATCATGAATATATAAGTAAAGTGTACGGTTAGATTTTTCTAAAATAAATGTAGAAACATTTTATGTCAAATCATACTGCTATTATATGCCATAATTTTATATACAATGTTATAAAGAGCTAAAGACCGCTCACGCTTTAATTACAATAATAATAATATATCACACAAGGAAAATCTATTAGTGAAAACAAAAATTATAATCGAAATAAGGGCCCGGTGGACGTTGTCCCATATATAAAAAATAATAATAATGATAATAAAACAAACCTTGATATACTTATACCTTCCTCATGAATCACTATCTACTGGTGAAAACCGTATGAAATCCGTTCAGTAGTGTGTAGTAGTGTAGCAGTCCGGTGAAGCTGTAAAGGCCTTGCAAGGCCAATACCCATAGTCAGTTCGAAAAAACAACCGTTCAGTAGTTTTTGAGTTTATCGCGAACAGACGGACAGAGTCTGACAGAGAGAGGACTTTGTTGATTACAAACAAACAAACTTTACCTCTCTATAATATTGATATAGGTAAAATACTTCATTTCAGAGAACAAACTTTGATTACAATAACATGAATCTCTAACTTATTTCATTTAAGTATTAAGGGGAGTCTGAATTTATAGCTATCTTGATTGTAAACAATGGAAAGGCAGGATAGTTACTCAAGGAAATACCGCAGAATCATATTGAAGTTTCTAATAGCAAACTTATATGTTCTGTTTGTTTGTCGAACACTAATTGCACCCGCGGCTCCGCACGCTTTTGTTATTTTTACAGAAAACCACGATTATCTATATAAATAAAAGTAATTGCCGAATGTATACATATAAGCGCATCACTTCAGAAAGACTGCATCTATTTGTGTTTGTAATTGTCAAGATAAGATCTATATAAAAGAAGTATTTAAAAGTGTTAATAACAATATACACGTTGTTATTAATATACAGGTATATTACACTCTTCTACATATATTACATGTAAGACATATATATATATATAGTTGAAAAAAACCTGTAATTGAAATATTTACATTACACGTGTGTAATAAATTACATTTCATCGTTAGAAATTATATAATATATATATATATATATATTAAAAATATATTTACATACCCTTCGTTTCCCCTTCGGTTTCTCTAAAATTTGAGTGTTATTATTTTTCTTCATGTTTACAGTTTAATCCTCAGTACACAACTAACATATCTTTCGCCGGACGAGTAGTTCATTTTCACGTATCACAAAAATATTTCGAAAAACGCACATCGTTATCTATAACTTAATTAAAGTTATCTTATGGCACTCACAATAAAAATGTATCGGTATCAAAAACGCACGTCGAAACAATTTATTTAAAGGTTGATTGCGTATCTGTTTTCGGATAAGCGCGCGTATTTTCTCGCGGTATGAGTTACACGGTTAAACGTGTCGAATGCGTCGAGCTACGATTTAAACTTGACGTAGAGTGGGCATCATCCGCAAGTCGCTCCCGCCTCTGAGCTGCTCGCGTAACTGCGTCCCGCGACCCACACGCCCCGCATCCTCGCATCAGATAACCGAAAATATTCTTTCTAATGATAAGGGTATATTAAAACCCTTATTAGTCGCCCTAGTCCAACTAATGAGATGAGATATTTGCCTCTCTTAAAATTGGAATGTTTTTCCTTACTTCTATAATGGTCGAACTGTTGTGATCATTGCTATAAACAAGGAAAATAATTACGGTTTTCTTTGAAACTCTTTGAGCGGATTTTGTCCCAATCAATATGATAAATATTTAACCGATACATTTTACAACATCTAAATATTAATGGCCAATGCGAAATTCAACTATAGTATAATTCCAATTTTTTTTTTATATCTAAGGAGGCAAACGAACTGGTGTGTCACGTGATGTTAAGTGATCACCACCGTCCATAGACACTAGCGACATCAGGGAAGTCGCAAGTGCGTTGCCAGCCTGTATATGGGAGAGGGGGAGGGGAACGAAAGGGAAAGAAGGAAGTTGAGCCTCCGGCACTCTCACTGACCGAACGAAACACAACAATGCAAGCACTGTTATTTCACGTCGGTTTTCTGTGAGAGGGGTGGTACTACCCCGGTCGAGCCGACCCATTCATGCTGAAACCTGTAATAGCTTCATCGTGGCTCTACTACCGATCAAAACTTTTATAAATTATTTTTATAAAAAAAAAAAGACTTTTACAATCAAAGTTAATTTGAAAAAACGACTGAAGTAGCATTTTCGAACTACCGCTGGCATCTGATCACGAAGGTTGTAAAATCACATCAAACTATGTAGAACTTCTCCTTAACATTCTTACTAATCCTTAATAATACCATTTACTAATGTGAGTTTGTTTATTTGTTAGGGTTGTGAGCCTTATTAAACCGATCATCTTAAAATTTGGCATACATGTTGTCAGTGGTGCGAAAAAGGACATACCTTTAGAAAAAGAATACTGTTCCTGAGCGATACGCCAAATTTACTTTAATGCGAGCGAAACCACGTGCAAAAGCTTGTATGAACATATTTATTCAAGTTTCTCACGGTTGTTCTATCAGTATCGTAATATTATATACGTATAACGACATTTCTATTTACAATTTTGATTATTTCAAAAATTTCGTATACTTAACATTTTTTTAAATCTTACCAAACCACTTCTATTCAAGCAGATTCATTAAATTTGGGAAAACTATTTCACAACACCGTTTACTTTAAAAATTATCAACGACTTGAGCTCTACTAAACAAGTAAATCAATATTTTTTCAAGCCAACTCGTTATCTTCAAACTTGTATCTAGATACATAGGTGTATGTTTGTATATATTATTCCCATAAATTAAATCTAAACTAGGCACCATGTCTAATTTGTTAGAAGTTTACTGTACAGTTTTTGTATCTCGATATGAGAAACATTTTGCAGATAAAGTATCATATATGTCTCATGAATATGTGAAAACAGATAAAGTTTCTCATCAAATTAGCTCCCGGCTTACAATTAAGTGGGAATATATGTTAATTGTTGCGAACTTGACGATATTCATCTGAATATTAGCATAGGTCAAAAACATTCTTACACTAATAGATTGTCATCTACATGCTAACATGGTTAAGGAAGATCGGAAAATTATTCTGTTTCTTATTCGTAGATATGACGATCTTCGTAATTTACTACGTAGCTCGGAATTATAGATAATTCCGTTACAGGTTGGACAGATAGAATATTCTCCTTTTTTTTAAATGAAGAAGAAGAGTACCTGGACGACCGAGCCTAGCTCAGTTCTTTAAGAAACATTTTTAAATTAAAATAAACTGTTAGGTTTGCCTTACAAAATTAGGACTTTTTTTCAAAAATAATATATTAAAAAAAAGTTACTTTTTTTGCTGTCACTCGGATTCGAACTAAGGTTAGACGGATCTTCGAAGTAGACGATTTCCATCGGAGCTATTTTTGTTTTGACAGCGGTAGCGAAATTTACCTTTATATTTTATCTATATTTTTCATTGTCTGAAAAATCAGATAAAAAGTTTTCTATGAATTAATGAATTTATCGTCTCCGAAACCACCTACATACTAAGATTCACGGAAATCGCTGACGCCGTTTCTCGGAAATCCTGAATGTATAACAATATAAAAATATACAAGAATTGCTCGTTTAAAGGTATTAGAATTTAGGGATAAATGCGTTAAGATTAATTATATGTAAATAGATGCCAAGAGTATGATTTATTACCACTTCGGGGCCATAGGCCTTTTCCTTTTATTAAAGAAGACATCATAATTAAATGATATAGGTGGTAGGCAACGCTGAAACTATATCTGGGATAGCTTCCCGGGGTAATATCACCCTCTCAAAGAAACACCGACGTGAAGTGCTTGCATTGTTGCGTTTCGTACGGTCAGTGAGAGCGCCGGAGGCCACTTCCCATATCGTCACCAACACAGGCTGGCAATGCACTTGCGACTATTGTGTTGTTGTTGTTGTCTATGGACGGTGGTGCTCAGTTAACACCAGGTAATCCACCCACCTGTCCGTTTGCCTCCTATGATATAAAGAATGATAGCATAGGGCCTCTTTTAACCTCGCCTGGCTAGCTATATTTATTTTGGGCTAACGCTAACACGCAGCGGAAGCTCTCAAGAGGAAAAAACCCCGATTTTTAAACATTCTTCATTGGTGCTCCGCTCCTATTGGTCTTAGCGTGATGATATATAACCATCCCCGATAAATGAGCTACATAACATTGAGATAATTTTTCAAATTGGACCAGTAGTTCCTGATATTCACCGATTACAACGTCACAAATTCACAAAATTTACCTCCTTATAATATTAGTATAGATGAATTATCACCTAGAAGAAAGTAATGTCTATATAGAAAGAGGTCAATTGACGACAAATATAAATAAATCCACGTAAATGGAAGAGTATTTTGTAAATCATTTCATCGTTACCCTAGAGTTACGTATTTACTTTTGCCGAGTGTGGTTTTCTTATATTTTCTGAAGCCCTTGTCTTTTCCTGAACATTTGTCCCATATGGTGGTGGGTTCAACCTTCTGTACTTTTCATTTTATTTCGCTCAGTCCTTGATATCACATTTGAAAAATTTGCGCTCCTTTATATCTTTTAGCACTACACTCTTCCAATTAGTTGTGGGCTTTCCGCTGGGTCTTTGACTAGAAAATAATACTTGCAGTGCAAAATTCTTTAAGAAGTAGTGTGGCTTTGTCTTAAAGAGTTTGGTGAAAAGTAATATTCCTTGCTTGGCCAAGATTTTCCAAACTCCCACTGAGGTACCGCCTCGTCCTATAGTAATATTTTTATACTCTCGAGTCTTGTAATATAGTTTTAAGTTGAGTAAGAAGCTATTATAAATGTAACCACTAGAAAGACTTTTGACTATAGTGGGCGACCCATTGCCCTATAATAAAGTTTCAGTAACGTATTTACTATTTAATTTGTTGTTAATACCTGGGTGACCGAGCTTAGCTCGGTTCTTTAAAAAACATTTTTGATTTAAAATAAACTGTTGGGATTGCCACACAAAATTAGCATTTTTTCACATAAAAAAATATATATCTCTTATAATAATGATAATAAATTTATTTATTCAATTAAATCATCATATTTTACAAAAATAAATAAAATTATATACACTCGGATTCAAAATGGGGTTACACGGATTTTCGAAGCAATCAATTTCCATCCGAGAGCTATTTTTGTTTTGACAGCGGTGGCGAAATTTACCTTCATATTCTAGCTCTATATTTTTTCATTGCCTGAAATCTCAGTTAAAAAAGTTTTCTATGAATAAAATCTAGCTAGATCGATTTGTCGTCCCCGAAATTACCTACATAATAAAGTTTCATAAAAATAGACGGCGCCGTTTCCGAGATCCTGAATATATAAAAATATACAAGAAATATACAAGAATTGCTCGTTTAAAGGTATTAAATAAATAAATAGATAGATTATATAACTTGCGAAAATTAGTGCACTCAATACAATCCAAGAGTAATGTCGAGAAAATTATGTACATTCATAAAATATAAATATTACCACGTCGGCCTACAATATTAATATATATACACCGGTGACTAATTTGTACCATTATTACAATATCTGATGAATGTATAATCTTCGAAGCATTCTTTTACGATTTTACTCTGTACTATATTGGTCATTTATATTAATTTAGATCACGACATCTCTTATAAAATATTATTCTTTTAATTAGTTATATTACTCAACTTGATTATTTTTATAAAATAATTTAAACCGAATAGTAACTATTATCATTAAAAAAAAGTTTTTTTTTCGAACTGACAACGTTGTTGGTGTGGCGGGCTTTTACAGATTTATCGGACAACAATCTCTCTACTCAGAGACAATGTGGCGCGCTTATATACCTTTCAAAAAAAGGGTGGAATACTCTAGAAAGGTGATGTTATTATTCGAACGATTGAACAAATTTCGAGACTCACAATTTTTTGAATAATTGAATTATTACTGGTCTCTACGGCCGGTAACCCATCTGTTATTTATTTGTAACGAGATGGCATATAGGTTGTAACGGTATATTTTCGACTATGTATCGATTGATCATATTCAATGGAACAGTCAGTAACTGAGAGATATTAATTAAAATTGTAAATCTCTTAATAACTCTGCATTTACGTAAATCATACAATCTTTGGATGGATTATGGGAATTGGATAGCAATACATGAGTTATTAGACTATATGAAAGTGGTATATCGGCATAACCTATTTATAAATTATAATTGTCATAACTAGTATGTTAAAGAACTTATAAAAAAATATATATTTGTAATTATATTATTGAAGATAACAAATATGTACAACTTATTAATCCGTCTGGGTTACAAATAATTAATAAATGCATTTTATTTGTACAAGTTATCAGTAGGTAATTATAATTATTGCTTTGTAAACTTCAATCGTCATCAACTAGAGAACATCATCACATGGTATGATTCCTTTATATTAATATAACTTTGTATTACACTAGCAACTGTCCGCGGCTGTACATGCGTTTTCAAGCAGTAATTATTTACGGTTTATTACTTTAGTTTAATTTCTTGAAATATAGGCGCAGCGTAAACTTTTTATAATAACATTCGTTATAACGAAAATCTTTCTATACCTAACGTAGAAATTAGTTCAATTTAGTTAGTTTATCATAAAGCCATTTCTTTTTTCTCTTCCCTCCGTATAATAAAATCTCATAATGACGAAAAAAATGTCCGGTCTCTTTAAATTCATTATAAAGAGTATACCTACCCTGCACATTTTATGATGTCTAAAACTATTACTGCAGATTTTAATAGGTTAATATGAAATGATATATTTTTAGTGTACAAGACGTATTTATTATACACAGTACTATCAGGTGCAAATTGTCATATAATTTTCATATAAAAAATAGAACATAAAAACCGGTTATATTTAAATTGTTCGAGAATTAAGTAGATTTTGAATGTTTATGTTAATTTTTGATCACAAAATATATAACTAATACTGGTAATGTTTATATTGAATAGACAGAACTACAAATCTATTGATATAAAAAGATACAGGTAATTGCTGACTACTTCCATCTGACTTTGGTTTACTTATATTACATTGTTGTACGAATATAATCCCCCTAGATTATACTGGCTAAAAATTTTGACAGTAACAATATTTATGGAGAATACTCTGCACTGGATTCTCGTTCTAAATCAATAAAAAAATAGGTGTTTCATATTTATAAAAAATTTAAAATCTTCATGAGTCTATGTTAAAGCACACTATCGATATCCATCGGGTGATTTCACTTTCACTTGAAAGGGAACGTGGATACGTCAAGAACAAAACGAAAGGGTTTATTGTCCGTTCTTTTAACGAAGGTTATAAATTCCGGGTGACCCCTTACAGCTTTCGGCATCGGTCATTGCACCTAGGTTTATTACGATTGTGTTTATAATTTTGATAGTCTTAGAACAAACTTAGGTTCTCTTTGTTATTTATTAATATTAGTTTTAATATTATTATTTTATATGTTAAATGTGACCATGAAGTTTTATGTCCAAGATTACTGCGAGTATTTAGCTGTTCATCTGGTATAATCTGTATTCTATTTAAATTGGCATACCTACGAGTCGCCTTTCTTTGTATTATTTTTTTTTATTTATACATAGCTTTAGTTTTAGCGTTTGACTTCAACCTCGTTTGATGTTAAATTACGATTTGATTTAAAATAGTAATCATGCTAAACCTAGAAGTGGACTGTCTCTTAAATGCTGCTGCCGAAAGACACACCAACACGTGCTTGGAAGACAGATTTTCAAAATGAGAGATGTAGCTAGCAAGGTGAACTTAGAAAAAGTCGTACTACCATAACATGGTTTCATGGCGAAGTTTTCCGATACTGATGTCTCCAGCTTAGCCTTAAGGATTCGAATGTACTTCAATCGACGCGGTATCCGAACACGCAATAAACTAAGTCATCATCGAGAGTATATTTACTGAGCGTTCGGATTTTCTGACGATATTTCTCATCAACGACAGCTGAAAGTGTTACCTCAATTAAGTCGATTAAAATTAGTAAATTACTTAGGGAAAATTTACACAAATTATATTACAAAATTTGGTATTGACATTCCTTCCTGACAACTCAACCATGACAATTTTAGGAAGGTTTCAAATCTTTGTTTCAGGATTTAAAAAAAAAATACATACTTGATGACACGATTTTGCTTATGTCATAGGATGCAAACGAACAGGCGGGTCACCTGATGTTAAGTGATCACCACCGTCCATAGACATTAGCAATACCACGGGAGTCACAAGTGCGTTGCTAGCTTGTTTGGAGGGGAGGGGCAAGGAGGAGGTAGAAGAGAGTTGGGGGAGGGGAGGTCTTCCAGCGCTCTCACTGACTGAACGAAACGCAACAATGCAATCACTGTTACTTCATGTCGGTTTTCTGTGGGAAGATGGTACTACCTCGATAGGATGGTAATGACGTTGCTGTTCAATTGTGGAATTGGGTAATAATCAATGACATTATAACTAAAAAGCTGTAGATACGCTACCTACATGATACTTTGATAAAATAAATGGTACGATAACGCACACATACGTAAGGTAATATTGTAACGCCACATGGTTTTAGGTAAAATGTGGAAGTAAGATGGCATATTCTCAATATCGGTGGTGAAAAAGAAATAGTTATATGTTGCTTAGATACGGAAGGATTGACGGGGCAGCCGTCAAAATATGCTAATTAGTCATGTTTTGACAAGCCGCATTTGAAGCGCTTGTGACGTAGCTATAGCTTTTAGTTATAATTCCATTGGCACTAATTATATTTACACGAAGGTTATAAAATAGAAGGATCGGTGTTCGAATATTTAAATTGTTCGTCATACGCAAATTATATGGTTGTTGCCATGGTGTCCGTACTAATGATGCTACTTGCATTAAATGATTTCAAATCGTTAAAAAGCAGTAAAATTATAAAGGGTGCTTGCGTAATTCTCACTGATTTACGAAGTAGTTCTTAACACTTAGAGCTTGCTATAAAATTGCGATGTCTACAGGGCTGTCAATCCCTCACAAAATATATTATAGTAATAGGAACATACAATAATACTTTAATCTTTTGCTTTAAGTAGTAAACGTAATGTATTTTATTATTAGCTCTATTTAAAATTGTAATGATGAATTTCAACTTTTTTTTTTCAAAATATGTGATTTTATAAAAGTTAACCATTCCAAGAATACTAACCATGGTATAACATATTTTCCAAATATAAATTAACCTCAATTCTAGTTAGTATAAATAATGTAAAAGTCTAGTTAGAGATAATACAATTATTTTTTTCAAGTGCTTCTTAAAGGTTATGTTATTTTCATATCTCATATTTAATAAGGATGTTTTGGTATTTTGTATGTTTTTACTATTTTACTCTTAGTATCTAATATATATACATATATATATATATATTACTATTATTTTCCTTTAAATGCTTTTATAATGTGTTATCTTCTGAATCTAATTTCCGCGTTCATTTTGTGTCCATTCTTATATAAAATAGTTATTGATACCGTAGTCAATAATTTTTACACGTAAACAGCCTGATTTTGAAGTTAATTTTACTCACAATTAGCATAAGATTGTGGGAATTGGGACAAATAAACTTACTAAAAGTAATAAAATGGACCTATATACGTTTATGCCATGTAAATACATCCCATCAATCTAAATGAAATGTAGTTATTACGAACGCCTAATGTATGTAGCTTTTTGTAGGTAAGATAATTTTAGTACAAGGAACAACTACTTAATTCTTTTAAGATAATCATGTAGCAAAAATACCACAATCTGTTGGAGCTGAATAGAATTATTACATTTGAATATTTCTTTTAGAGTATTTTTGCAAAAGATATAAATATTTGTCAAATATCAACAATAACAGCATAATCTTCTGGTGTTAAATAAAGATAAACATAGATGAATTGATTTTATTAAATGCTTCTTAGCTAAATATTTAGCGCAACCATGTGAAAAAGTCGATGATTATTAGTTTTCCAACCATGTACATTGTACATATCATATTTTTGATTCTAATTAGAAAGGTAACAAATGGGATTAGTACCAAGGCCCATACCGGTTAAATCGGTGCAGACATTAATCTTTTACACGTCTTGCAATACGTAAATGATTCCCCAATCTTTATAAATATATGGTATTGATATTCGATTAAGAATCATAAGAAGAGTGACAGTGAAACTATTTTGATTTCAGTAGCCGGTTATTATATCTAATGTATATTTGACATGAGGTTTTTATCGTAGTGTTTTTGTTTTACAATAAAAAACAATGTTATCGAAGCAACAATAATAATTAACAATAACCCTTGGAGTTTTCGCTGGATTTTGGTTTGTCATGTAGTTGATTTTATATTTTTTCATAATCTTGTGTTATTTGATTCTATATTTTAAAAATTGGTGGTGTTTTACGTAATACAGTTTGGTTGTTGTGCATAACTGAAGTGAATGGAAAATTATACCACGGTCCATGAATTCTGAGATGTCACAAAAACTCTCTGGAAAGTTGTAACAAAGAAACCACCATCTTGTTGGAAAATTGAAATAATCACACGACACTTATTGTGTAAAATGTGTTATAATCTCTGTTGAAACAAAACATTGACACTGGCAAATGCTTCCGCGGAGTCAAAGTAAGAAAAAGAAGAAGAACAATAACAATAAGATTGTCACTTATTGGATATAGGTTCAAAAAACTTTGTTAATAGAGATCTCAAGTTTTAATTTCTAATGTATGGTGTAGGTTGAACTCCCTAGTTTTTATTTGTTGTATTTAAATGAAAGGTTTTATTTTATGTTTGTACATAAAACGTAATTGCATGCAAACTTTGACGCAACATCGACTAAGATTACCTACTGGTCATACTTATTATACGCAACTTGACTGTTGATGGACAGTAATAAATTAAGCATTTACTAATATTATTGTTAGAGTTGAAGATTGACGTTTATTATTTACTTTTACTGTAAGGTATAAATATTTACAAATGAACACTCTGGTGATAATATAATGTTTAATTAACCTAATGAATACGCGATACCGACTACCTTATGATAAGCACATTAATGAAAATCTAATACCTTTAAACAAGCAGTTCTTGTATATTCTTATCTATATATATAAGCAAAGTTTGTTTTCTTTGTCCGAGGTAAACTCGAAAACTACTGGACCGATCAGTATGAAACCACATTCGACGCGGAATTAATCGTAGATGGTCATAGGCTACATATCATCACGTTAAAAACAAAAGGAGCTGAGCACTAATTAAGAATGTCTCAAAATCGGGCTATTTTGGAAGCTACCGCTGCGAGTTAATGTCAGTCTTATATGCGTTGCCATGGTAACGCGATAATATTCTATCGCAGATATTTTCATGGTTTATTTTGTCTTCCTACTCAAAAAGTTTATTCTACGTTAGTTTTGTCTAGAATTTTTATGTATACGTGTTACGTTTATATCGCAAACATTTCTAAAGTTTATTTTGTGTTGCTATTCAAAAATTTTAGTAGTAATAATATTCGCCCAATAAGACAGTCGAAGGAATTAACTCATACTCCCAATTCTGAAGTTGTCAGTATAGGTAGTTTTCTTCTATGTCCCAGTTAATGTAAAGGTATAAGCGCCAAATCCTCTATATTATATTTCATAAATTTTGTCTTCTTAATTTTCAAGACCACACAATTCTTGCGCCGTGGTATTATTTTTCATTCATTTCACTTATGCACAATAAATGAACCATATTACATAAAACGTCACCAATTTAACACAATATAGAGATAAGTAACACAAGATTATGCATAAAATATAAAATCCACTACATGACAGACTGAAATCCCACCAAAAACTCCTCAAAAAGTTTATTCTACGTTAGTTTTGTTCCCAATTTTTGATTTGTGATATATTACGTATTATAAAAATAAAGTGTGTGTATGTAATATTAAAATAAATACTTTTTGTTGAATAAATATATCTGTGATGCTACAAATATCAACTATTTTTTTTTAATTCTGTTGAATGTTTGTTTTTTTATTTGTTTTAGGTAATCTCCGAAACGGCTGAACCTATTAGAACAGTTTTTTTTCTTAGAAATGACTATGCTATTGATCTAGCAAGGTCTTAACAGCTTCACCCGACTACAAGTAATATTTGAACGGCAATTTTACGGTCAAATAAGTAACTAATTAGCTGTTTTATTTTAAGGTAGTGGGTTCAGCAAACGTTACCCGCCCTGATAATAAGACAAACTATAACTAAACCTGGCCCAAGAATCATTTTATATAATAGTGAAAACGACATGAAGAGGCGTTCTGTAGTTTTTGATCTTATCGCGATCAGACATATAGACAGACGTGGAACAGGACTTTGTTTTACACTATGTAGTGATGAACTGTTATCCGTGCATTCGCCCGTGTGAAATTAATCAAAAATATGTTGTTCACTGTAAACATGTGCGTGTAACTCGCGCTGTACTGGACTCCAAGAATAAATATAATTGAAAGTCGTATGTTTATATGCGATTTAAATTATAGCAAGGTATAATAATAACTTAATTATATCGACACTATGGACATATTATATCTATATAATAAAAGATTGTTTGATAATGTTTAGCTTAATGATTTCATTACTTTCTTATAATCATAGAAAACTTTTTTATCAGAGTTATCAGGCAATGAAAAAATATAGCTAGAATATAAAGGTAAATTTCGCCATCTATGTCGAAACAAAAATAGCTCAGATAGGAATTGGCTGCCTCGAAAATCCGTCTAACCCCAGTTCGAATCCAAGTGACAGGAAAAGAGATATCTTTTTTTGATATATTTTTTTATGAAAATTTTGTGAGGCAAATGTAACAGTTTATTTTAATTTAAAATATTTTTAAAGAACCGAGCTAGGCTGTCACCCAGGTACTGTATTTTTAAGTGATCGAATACTATTTCATTATGTACGTTTTGCACATACCATATTTTTAAATACATATCTAATTTATAGTAGTCGTTCATTAGCTTAAAATCACTATATTTTAATATACATATACTACACGTACACGTACGTACATTATAAGTATTTTTTTTATTTATTATTTATTTTGTATTTTAATCTATCCTTACTATCCATATTACAAAACCGTAGAGCTTGTGTGCTTGAACGCGCTAATCACAGGAACTACGGATCCGACTTGAAAAAATCTTCAGTGTTAGATAGCTCATTTATCGAGGAAGGCTATACGCTATATATAATTACGCTAAGATCAATAGGAGCGGAACACCAATGAGGAATGTTTCAAAATCGTTTTTTTTTCTTTTGACAGCTTCCGCAGCTTGTTAGCGTTAGCCCAAAGTTATTATACCACGCGGACAAAGTCGGTTTTAGTCCGATGAAGCTGTTAAGGCCTTGCTGGGTCAATAGCGTAGACAGATCGAGAAAAAAAAGCGAACGAAGTCGCGAGCAGAAGCTAGTTAATATATATTAGTGTATCGAAAAATAATACATTTTTATTTTAATATTGAATTTAAAAGTTGTCTTTCGGGATTTCCATATATCTTTAATTTCATTGATGTAAAATATAGTCGTGTATACTATTTCCATTGAATCCATTGGATAATAATGAATGTAATAGATTAAGGTAACATGGAAATAAGAAACTGTGGTATTACATTTTCTCCTCACATAAATAAAGTACATGTATAAATATTCCCTATCGTATGTCTAAAGATTTTTCTTTCAAATTGCTCGCTGTAATGCTTTTTATTGGCATAATAAATCCCGGGATAGACGATAAGCCACGATACGTGTGTATGAAACATTCAGTCGTATATGACTTTAATGAATTCGATGTTAAAACAAGATGCAATAGTCAGGTTTGTTTCATTTCTCTATTGATATTCAAAATAGTCATTTGTGGTAAATTAAAATCAAGACATCAAGATAACTTGACCGACAAGTAAATTCTTTTAAGGTTACGAGGTGTCCATTTAATGAATTCGTGAGATAGTCGATGACAAAAATAATTGCTTCTGTACAAAATTATTTTAGTTTCAATGTTTGGAATTAAATCTATGGCTTCATATCTTCTTATAGAGACTTTCATGTCTAGGTTATATGTTAGGGTGTACCAGAAAAAATCACTTTTTTTCATCAAATGATCGTGAGTGAGATTTTGTCAGAGAATACTAAAACAGAGACTGTATCGGAGTCCTTAATATTGATGTCTAGAGGTCGCGAGTCAAATTTTTTCCATTTCTCGTTTAATTAGTACAGGATATTTTTTTAACTTAGTTTTTTTTTAAGTTATACTTTTGTTTTGGCGCGTTAGGGAAAAACGACGAGAGTAAATTTTTACGATGCGCGCGTACACCGTCACGAAAAATCATCACCCTGAAGTTAGCTATAGTTAATTTATGTTTCTTTGTATTGGTTGTTTGTATTTCTTTGTGTTAAAACTTTTAATGTATTAAATGCCATTTTTCTATTGTAGTGTCGTTTTTTCTACAAACGAAAGCGAAAGATAAAATTTTTGAAAAGATTTTTATCTTGTTACGCCAAAGAAGTATAACTTCTAACGCGTGTACAATGAGTACATACACGCTTTTTTAAACTCATTCTCGGATTATTATTTTAAAAAGTATCAATTTCTATTCTTATAATTAAATTGAATGCCCTACTAAAAAGTAACATGACGGCTTGTGTAAATATGTGTATTTGATATAAGTCACTTATTGTTATATAGTATGTCCTGAATGTAGGTTTGGTAAAGTATGTCATCTTTACTTATTTTATGATAAAAATATATAGACTTGCAATTTAATTTCGATTATAGAAACTTTTTAGTAATCGAGATCACAATCAATTTATACTCTCAATATTTTGGAAAAATAATAAATACAAACTTTTGCGAAGTTTTAGCTCTTATGATTATACCAGAAATTAGTAGATTAATTCTCGTACTCCAGCCCCGTTGGTAAGTTATCCTTTAAAATATATAAAGAATTAGAATGATTACTTACTAGCTTTTGCTCGCTGCTTCGCTCGCGTTTAATGTACATTGTAATAAAGTTTGAAGTGATCATAGCTCAGGTCAAATTTTTAAGACAGTGTCAGAGATTTCGGTGATGGAAAACATCGTAAATTCTTAGTCACTTGCAATAATTTTTTCACTAAAATCTGAAGGTTAAATTTTAACACGTTAAATTTACATTTTGTATGTGTAAAGTAAATTCTTTAATAAGTTAATTATGATTAAAGGAAACGTATTGCCATGTCAAACTACTTTATAAAATAGTAAAGGAAAAATAGAAAGTCAACATCTACATCTATACTAATATTATAAAGCGGAATAGTGTGTTTGCTTGAACGCGCGAATCTCGGGAACTACTGGTGTGAATTAAAAAATTCTTTCAGTGTTAGGTAGCTCATTTATCGAGAAAGGCTATATATGATCACGCTAAGGCCAATAGAAGCGGAGCACCATTGAAGAATGTTTCGAAATGAGGGCTTTTCCTTTTGAGAGCTTCCAATACGTCTATTAACGTTAGCCCAAAGAAAGCTAGTTTAAATATGTAAATGTCGTTTCTATGTTTGCTGGTAGATATTTCTATTGGATTGTATAATATAGCGAAGATTTCGATAATAGATTGTATTAGTAATAAGCTTCCTCTATGATTACCGAGTAACATATGCAAGTTTATTTCTTTTTTTAAGATTAATCTTATTATGTACTACCTTCTGCCCGCAGACAGACAGACAAACATTTCTGACAATGATTGAAATGTAATTATTTTATTACTTATTTCTAGACATATGCAACATTTGTTTTCACGAAAATATAAAAAGTTATAAAAAACACGTTACATTTACATACTCATTATATGTATGGATAGATTAATTTGAATACTTATTGTCTGAAATGATGTGAATAAATTGAAATTATACGCGTATTTTAATAATACCTTTAGAAATGTATCTGAAATGAAATTACAATGTGTCGTATACAATTTCACAACCGTATTCAAACATTTATTAGAATTAGCTAGTATAAATGTTCGAGTCACAAAACAAATTGTTCATAAATCGAGTGCATGGTAGCCCATCGAGGCGGGCGTGACCACAAGCACCTATTAAGTAAGTGCTCGGCTGCCATTGATTGTAAACGAGCCGATATTTTACTGTTTATGGTAATAACGTCTGGTTATATTGAATGTCGTTGTCAAACTGTGCACGATTGTGGGCTGTTTCTAACTTATTCAATCAATTTAATACCGATAGATAAGCCGATGTTTAGATATAGTAACAAAGACAAAGATTTCAATGATTAATGTGCGTTTCAAGTTAACTTTCGAAAGTTTTTAATGTTAAGTATTTGTGTATATATTTCTATAAATTGTCGCGTTAATTATATTTCAATGAAACATAATATTATGTGCGTATATTAGAAATTTTAATACTATGTTTATATCACGGATATTTACAGAACTTTGCGGGCGGGCGTCTCCACAGATTCACAGTGACCGCCATTCCAGTTAGAACAAAGAAATTCGAAAACTCTTTTCTTTGTCGTACTGTGAAGATGTGGAATCGCCTCCCAGCCAGTGTGTTCCCTTCCGCATATGATATGGGGTCCTTCAAGAAAGGCGTGAAGAGGCATTTTTCTAAGTCGGCATGATAGCGACGACTGCCGTTGCTTTTGAAGACCGACAGACAATAAAAACATAATAAATAGTCTTGGCAGATTTTTATCTTTTGAGTTTAGATAATAATTTGATTATCCTTCGTTTCTAATGCCTCTTCCTTTTTTATTGTTTCTTTGATTTTATAGTCGGTCCAGATTTTGTCTTCCTATTCGCGCTTCAATTTGACGAAACCGATCTGTGTCGTGTATAGGTACATGTAATGTATGTTAACGTTCAAACAATACTAATTAGAAGTAGGCCATGTACCATGCAACTAAACGTACTCTAGTGAAGCTGTTAAGACCTTGGTAGGTCAATAGCGAGCGTAGTCAGGTTGAGAGAAAAAGAGAAAAAACATGCAAGTAAAGGGAAACTCAAGCGAATTGTATGAAAAAATTGTTGTACGAATTAAACGTATGTCGTCGTATAAAATGTCTTATTTTTTATTTATCTATCTTTGTGTAAATAAATGTATGTTTTTTATAACGTAAAATAAATAATGTCCGGTGGTCTTAAGATCGTGATCAATTAATTTATCCGCTTCGCTTCCAATTCAGCTGCGTTCGGGGCTGCGGCCTTTGTGATAACAGTCAAAACAACAGATGTAAGTCCTCGTTAAAAACTTTCATACGATTCAACACTTAAGTTAGCTGCTGTAAGCCGTTGTGGAGTTCCACTTCCTATTTCTATCATCAAGTCAGATTTGTGGCTATTTTTATTATAACTGTTTTATTGTATGTACATGTTGTGCCACGTATACATTAAAATTATCTAATGGGAATCGAATAAACTCTGTATGAACGTTGTTCCTCCCACTTTAATTCTCAAGGCTGGAATTGTTCCTACAAATTCGATTAAGTTCTTACTCAAGTATCAGCAATTTAAATAAAACAAACATTGTAATTGGTTTAAAAGCGACAATAGAATGATCATACGTCAACAAAATGTGGATAAAAATCAAATGGGCGGTATTCATCCCTTAACTTACCCCCATCAGGAGTAGAATATTTTTCCCATATTTATATGGAGTCACGTCAGAGCATAACTAATTGAAATAAAATAAAAACATTGTGTTTATCATCTTGTACACGGGTCGGAAGTGAAACTTGTTTGGCTTAAATATATTAAATTATAACTTTATATATACATTTCTTCTGTACGTATGAATGTCACTGTATCACTGAAATCCTCCTATATGGCTGGACCGATTTAGATGAAATTTTGTGTCGTATTAGAGTGGATCCGATAATGGTTTAGATTCATAAATGGACCCGGTAAGTGGCGTTGTGGTTGACTTTTAGGGCTTTTTTTATTAATAAGGACAGGACAGAACAGGACCAGGACAGGTAGTAGGTATATATGACATTGCTCATAAACTATATACTGTATGAAGTCCCGTAGTATAAATATTTAACTATACATTCACTCATTTTTGTATACTAACTAGACCCAGATAGACACTTATACATACAAATACATATCTACGTTACATGAGAGACGTAACTAAGTTTCACCTCAAGAAGAATCATTGCAACTGGTTCACATTTGATAAAGATATCAATTAACATACACAAAAAATACATACAGCCGTACATAGAACGTTCTCCTTTTTCGAGGTCTGGTAAAACAATCGTCAAGCAGAGGAGAAAACGATACCAAACTTCACCAGATTAGGCCCCCCTCGATAGCGGTTCAAGCCTAGATCCGTTTCCTCGGCGTGGAGCGCTTGAGTACGCTGCTCACGCGATACAGTGACACAAAACCTTATATCACTGCTACAACATCACACACATCACCTATACACACGTGTACGCCTACACGCTTACACGCTGTTTTTCTTTTTCAGAGAAATAAACGACAAAGAGTTTTACCCTTATTTTTCCCTATCCTATCCTATATAGATTAGAGGATTTTTCCGACACAAAGTACATATAGGAGTTGTTGAGGCACGCATGCTTGGTACACATACATGTTTCAATAACTCATATACGTATATCTAGATAGCTTAGCTTAGGTTAGATCAGATAGGTCGCGATTTTCGCACAAAACATGCGACAGCCCAAACCGAGGTGTGCTGTGCACCCTCGAGTTAATCGTCCAAGCATCCCAAATTAGCTGAGTGCCTTCAGCGCTCGCCTCGGTAGTTCGGTGAAGCTGTAAAAACTTTTCCAGGTCAACAACGTTTTCATTTCGAAAAAAAAAGTACCAAACCGTTTGTCTTAGTCTATTTTGTACAGTAGATAGTTTATTAAAAAGATACGGAGTCAAATGTATTCCCGACGTTCGTAATAATAGGTCTCATTATATCAAGTCAAGTAATTAAGGTGTAATTCTAATTAGACTTATACGTATTGGATTCACACGACAAGATCAAGTTGTCGTGACGCTCAGGTAGGTTCCCACAGCGAAATACGTGTACAGTGCATCGTGTGGCAAATTAAAATATTACGGTGCATTTGTTAAGTATGCAATGCAGAGGATAGTAAAATGTGAACGTTTAAACAATGCCTCTTCTAACTTTCGGCAATTATTCATTGTGATTTACGTTCCATTCCAATGGACATACGTAATTAGGGATGTTTGAATACGCAAATACCGCAATAATATTCTATTTTAATGGTATACTATCTCCTAACTAACGGTGAATCTGTCTACATGAATTTAGTATTTTAGCTAGTGTTTCTTTAAATTAGTGATACGATCTCTTATCAAGTACTGGGTTTTGTCTTATTGGAATACATAGCAAGATTACATATAGGTTATACTAGCTTATAGTTAAAAAGTGTATAATTTTGAGGATAGTCAAACTGTTTTCCCCTTTAAAATCCAATTGAATAAATAATACGAATTCAGCACTGATTGATACAATAATCTCAATATCAACTAATATAATCTAAATAAATATAATACAAATAAAGTTCGTTTGAATAAAGGTCCATCCATAAATTACGTCATACGAATTTCAAGATTTACTGGCCCCTCCCCCGTTCTTCTGACAGCTGGTTATATTTGCGAGACACCCCGCTCCCTAGTGTGACGTTATATATTTTGCAATTATCCATTTTGAATTAATGAATTCAAACAACAGGTCCGAAATTGGTTTTATATCCATTTCAATTATTTTTTTTATAAAAATTAACATCAAGTCAAACTTTTCAATTAACAAAAATTAAACAAAGAAAACTTAATAATCTCGAGTTTATGGACTTTGAATCCGTCCATTAAATTATTTATAATTGGCATAGCAATAACCTTGTTCTCGTTTGGGTTGTTGATATCGGGGACATTCGTTGTGTCAACATCTATTTTATCAAACCATACAACACGACTGTCATCATCCAAGCAAAGAATTTCCCTAACACGTCTAGCACTAATTCTTTGAGGACGAATCTTCGCGATGGGCAAAACTTCTTGTTCGATTTTATGTGATTGCTTGTGTTGATTAGTGGTCTTCTAAAATATAGATCACAAATACCATATGATCCTTTTTTTTTTTTCTCGCATTGACTATGCTATTAACCCATCAAGGTCCTAACAGCTTCACCGGACCACTAAGGCGAGCGCTTAAGGCACTCAGCCGATTTTATTATGGCAACCAGCTCAAGGGTGCACGGCACACCTCGGCTTGGCTGTTGCCTGTTACATGCAAAATCGCGACCTATCTTAGCTAGCCTAGCTAACTATTCATATATGTATGAGTTGTTGAACCGTATATGTGTACCAAGCATACACGCCTCAACAACTCTTCCATATATTTATTATCGGAAAATTGAGAGTTTTTCAGTTCTATAAGGGAAAAAAAGTAAACCCTTCCACTTTCATGTGTAAGCGTGTAGGCGTACACGTGTGTAGGGGTGATCGTGTAGTGTTGTAGCGGTGATGTATATTTGTATATCACCGTATCGCGCAAGCAACGCAATCAAGGGCTCCCTACCGAGGGATCGAAACTAGGCTTGAGCCGCTGCCGTGGGAGGCCTAATCGGGTGTGCGGGAGCGAAATTAACGCCCAGACCACGGCGGCGTGATCTGTGGTTACGCGGGCGTGGGCGTGAACACGTTCTGTTTCGAGGGACAGACTGGTACTGATCGTTCGCTGACGTGATTGGATCAGGAGGGTCGGTAAAAAAGTGTCGCGGACGTCTTTTATAACGCGCAGCGTTAGGTACGGGTTCATAGTTTGCGGCGGATACCACTAACGGACTGGGATGATTCGTGGCTTTTTCAAAATAGCTAATCGTAAGTGATTTTACGTACGCCCAGATAGAAGCTGGCAGCGGAGAGGCCACACGCTACGCCGCCGCCCCACAATTAATTTTTTACCGAGGTTTACTCCTCCTCCATCATAGCCTCCCCAAAGGCTCCTCCAGCCTAATTACCCCTAAACCTAACAACCCCCCCCCCTACCTAACCGGCCCTACCCTACCTCGGAACCCTAACCCTACACCCTACACCTACTTACCCCAATGGTCAAGCCTACTTTAAGAAGTAGGCAGGCCAGAAGTGTCCTACCCAATACCCACCCTATATAGGAGGTTACTTTAGGGAGGCATGTTGTGGAAATATCCACCGCCTCTTCTTCTACCGCGCCCAGCTTGTCGGCGACGATTCACGACATGTGGTCTGGACGATCGCTCTCTCTCCCTTTCTGCCGCTTCCTTCTTTCGGACACGGTCTCGCAAAATGAAGCAGCAGCACACCACGACTGCTCACTGGCGACCATAGACTCCACTACCTTCCCCAATGAAAGGTCAAAGCCTATTACTGCTGTTAGCAATCTCCGCTCTTCGTCCCAGGCTGGACATTCTTCGAGAGTATGTTGGGCTGTGTCCGAATACCCTCCGCAGTGACGATACTCTTGCGTTGGCTCTTTACGAGCTATTAGTTGCAGGTATCTGCCAAAGCAGCCATGACTTGTCAGCAGTTGCACCATCCTAAATGTGAGGACACCATGATTCCTGTCTATCCACTCTGTAAAGACTGGACGGATGGCTTCAATGGTCTTGATTCCGGCAGAATATTTAGCAAGGGCTTCTCTCCACGATCCAAGCATCCTTTGTTGTAGATACTTTTTAAACACATCCTTCTCTTTAAGAGAGATCCGAAATCCACGTCAGCGTAATAACCTACCTCGACCCCTCGAGACCGAGGTAGGTCACTGATGAACAGATTGAAGAGCGTGGGTGCGAGTATGGAGCCCTGTGGCACACCTGAGCGTATCGGGTGGGGCAGCGATAGTTCACCATCCACTCTGAAGCGGAATTTCCTATCAGTGAGATAATCGCGGATAATATGAATTAACCTATCGGGTATGCGAGATTTACATAATTTATGGATAATCCCTCCAAGCCAGCCCTTATCGAAGGCCTTGGCGACATCGAAGAAGACTGCAATTGTGCGTTTCGGTTTACGTTTCAGATCGGCGTTAAATTTAGAGAAAATGTACTCCGTGAGGCGGTGTATTTGATTCGTGCAAGAGTGTTCGGCGCGAAATCCGAACTGCTCAGGTGGTATTAATTTTAAATCTGTAATCGTGTACTGGAGACGGTTCAGAAGGAGCCGCTCGTAAAGTTTTCCTAAGGTATCTAACAGACTAATGGGGCGATATCTAACGGGAAGCTTAGCTTTCTTGCCGGGCTTGTGAATACCTATCACTATGGCCTTTTTCCAGACGGCCGGAAAGTGACCCTGGGGCATGGCCGCATTGAAGACGCAGACTAATAGAGCTGTGATGCGATCAGGAAGGAGTTTCAGCACCTCGTTCCTGATCCCATCGGGACCTGGGGACTTCCTAGGCTTGAGACGCTTAATTGCGCCTGCAACTTCATCGAAAGTGATCGCGGTTAGGGTATCCGCCGGAGGAGACGCGAGTACATGCTCCGCAGCTGATTCGATTAATCCGTTATGGAAAGGGTCAGTGTTATCAGTGTTTGGCGAGCACTGTTTCTCTAAGCTTGTGGCAAGGCATTCTGCTTTATCTATGCTATCGAACGCGGGAGGCAACCCGGGGCCTCTGTCGAGAGGAGGCATTGGAGTGACCATATCTGATTTGAGAGTTCGCGCTAGAGTCCAGTACGATAGGTGAGACGGCTGGAGACCCTCCAGGAGTCTATCCTACCTGTCTCTCTCTGATCTCAGAAATACGAGACTTGACTGTTTTTCGTAACGAACGTAAACGATTACGATTCTCTACAGACGGGTAAGCGTCGTAAGCTCGAGTCGCGGCGTTCTTTTCCGTGATCAATGCTCTCACGTCCTCAGGGAGTATAAAACGGCGGTCGTTCGCCGCTTGTACCTCTTTCGAGGTCACCCTGACGGCGGTCTGGAGATAATCAACCAGGGAATCGATGGCCGAATCCGCGTCGGCTTTAGACACCAACACGTCCGAAATCCTGTCTAAACTACTAGACGATGGATTTTCTTTAAAATATTGAACGAGTTTCGCGTAATCCGCCACCCTAACCGACGGCGGGGAGAAGTCTGAATTGTGACCTAACTGTAAAACAACCGGGCGATGATCTGAATCAAGTTCGTGTACGACTTGTATGAGTCGTACAGGAAGCGTGATATTTTTTAAGAGAGCTATGTCTAAAACTGTGGGTCGGCAATAATCTTGATAGTGCGTGGGTTCCGAAGGGGCTATGACGTCAAACGCGAGAACCCTACCTAGTTCGTCAAGTATCCTCCCGTTACGAGAGGTACACGGACTATTCCAGATAACGTTCCCGCTATTGAGGTCCCCCACTATAATAACTGAGTCTCCTAAATTAAGTAGCGCCTGCAAATCGGATCTTAGCAATTCTTTGTTCGGTGGCAAATACGCGGAAACTAAAATAATATTCGAGTGGCCGGTCATACCTAATTTACACACTGATACTTCCATATTGATTAGCGCGGGCGGATCTAACGGCATGCAATACAACGAACGCCTAAAATAGATTAACGTGCCACCCCCGCGGGTGACACGGTCGTTCCTGACTATACAGTAATTCGCGATTCTCGGATTACGCGTACTCGGTTTTAACATCGTTTCCTGGATGAGGAAAACGTCAATCTGTCTATCGCGCAAAAAGTCAGCTACTAGATCGCGCTGTGTCCGAAGAGATCTCGCGTTGAAAAACGAGAGACATAGACCGTGTGGTTTTATTTTACTAAGACCCGTGAATATTATAACTTATTTAAAATAGAGTGACCGGGCGATACGCTGGATGGTGGCTCCGATAGCCGGGAATTGCGCTAGAGCGGTGAGAAGGCCAAAGCCCTCTTCTACCTCTACGATGGCGTAGAAGGCGAGGACCTCCTTCATGTCGTGTTCGCGGAGTAAATGCTTCATCCAGTCGAGTTTACCCGCGAGAGAGGATGATGAAGCATAACTCGCCTGTGGCGGCGGCGCCTGGGGCCTGGAAGAGGCCTGAAGCTGAGGTTGGGGAGCCCAGGGGGCCATAGGGGCCCGCACGGGTTGAGCCGCGCGCGGCACAGAGGGTGGCGAGCGCGGTGAGGTCGTGGGCGCGGACGCTACCGGGGCTCGGGAGGCGCCCGGCAGGCCTGGGAAGGCCTCCACGGACATGAGAGGTGGAGGCGGAGGGCGGGCGGCGGCTACAGGCGCCCTGGGCGCCTGCCTCGCCTGACGGGGACGTTGTGTGTGCGGCGCGCGGGGACAGCCGCGATAATTCGCGGGGTGACTTGCGTTACCGCAGAGCACACAGCTGGGAGGATCGGGAGTGCCAGGAGTGCGCTCGCACTCCTTCGTGGCGTGGTCTCCCAGGCACTTAGCGCACCTGGGGCGAAGATGGCAATTCTTTGCCGAGTGCCCATAACAATGGCAAATTTTGACACTGCGACGGAGTATGGGTCTTGCGTGGGGGCTCAACGGTGACGCCGTTGAGGTCGCACACAGATGTGAGCAAAAAGATGGCCTTGCCCTCCTGCGACCGGTCGAGGAGAACAAGCACCATGTTGTAGGGAGCGCGGGTGCGTGGGTGGTACATGCGATGTACCTCACGCACGGGGAATTTCTGAAGGGAGAGAGTGATGTCCTCGACCGAGATTTCGGCCGGGACACGGCGAAGCACGACACGGAGGAGGCGCTCCTCCTCGAGAGCGAACGTGAAATATGCTAATTTCGATTCCGTAAGGAATCGAATCAAAGCGCGATGCTCTTCGGACGTGGGACATTTTACGCGAATGCCCGCCGGTGTACTCAGGGCGGACGTATAATTGACCTTAAGGGTCTTCAAACGATTTGAAATCGCAGTCCATTGGGACTTGTCCTGAATCGTGACTGGAGGCGGGGGGTGCGGCTTCCTACCTGCGGAACCCGCAGGTTGAGAAGGAGTGAGCGAGACGGTGCTAGGTCCTTTCGTCCGCGGTTGACTACACGGTATAGCCGCGGCCGGCACGCGAGCGCCACCTATATTGGCGACTTTGACCGGGCCTACGGAACCCGAATTCGTCGGGCTAGTCGGACGACGCCTACTGTACGACACGGTCGTATAACCGTCCTTGTCTAACTGCTAACTGCGGAGCCGGTCTCCGGGCTGGAGCTAGGTATCGAGGCCTCAAGTAGGCCTTTGTCGCGCGCGTCTAGAGAAGACTGCGGCGATAAGGTCGCGAATGATTTCGCGGTCGGAATGTTAAAAAGGCCCTCGGAGGCCTGCGATGTAACATTGCGGAAGGTTAAATTAATAATCTCCTGGTCTAGACCGCTCGCGAGGAGATTTTTGCGGTATAATTCTACCAAAGCTAACGGATCCATCGCGGTGGATCGAGGAGAGGGAAGGGCCGCGAAACAACCTCCCTGCCTTAAGGGCAGGGGGGCACGCCGAACGGGTTAATCACGGGTCTATCCTGGTTGCAGATCAAGAGAGCTGTTTAAAATGAGCCAGAAGAAAAAAGCAATATAGGAAATACGTTAGCGAGACAGGCAGGCAAAATAATTTGCATAGATATAGAACAAATAAATAAATGGATATCTAGACAAATAAATAATTGAAATAAATAAAGTTATAAAGAAATGACGACTATAAAGGGTAAAGAACTACGTAAATAAATAGATAAAGTAATGAGTAAACAAATAAATGTACCAATGTAATATAATAAACAAAGCAATAAATACATAAAAAGGAAGGGTCTCACTCAATTTCGAGAAAAAGAACTATCAGGTGTTACACAGCTGCGGTGCACGTGTGCGCCCCGTCAGGCGAATCGGCACTTCAATGTGAAAGCTGAACACTTCACTCTGTATACACTGTATCACAATAATAAATATCGCTCCGAGCGCGGACGCAACTGATCCCGGCCGCGTCAGAATCGAAACTACTCCATATGATCCCTTAAACAAGTATGCCTCGAGACTGGGGTAATAGCTATCATATGAAACTTGCTTCAAATGTGACGACGCTCTGAGATCCAAAGCTAGCTGAAGTAACAGTCAAGCTAATTTACCTTCGGCGTGATTTCTTTCTACAATCAGATATCCGTTTTTCGTCTGACTAATTAAAACAATACTCCTCTTGTATTAGTCGCCAAACGCTAGATCGTCTTACATCAAGAACAAACCTCAACCTCACATATCACTATTTGCAATAAATATTGCGATTCACACACATGAATTGCGTACCAAGTGGTATCATTTTTCAATTCCTTAGCCTGTTCAATATCTAGTTCAGTTGATACGGTATATACGGCAATCACAGGAAAATCAACAATGACCAATTGGCTCCAAATATTAGCCAGCACATTGCATGAACCCTCAAAGTGTCGTTTTTCAGATTATAAATCCGTTGTTCAAGTACTGGAATTGAGATGTGAAATGAAACAGTCATGTTTTAATACAATACTAGTAAGTTCGTGACTAAGAGGTATCATTCGTTGTTACATCTGTTGAAAGAACTTCTTCCTGAAGAATTTGTAACAGTGTAAATGGCATCCAAGTCAAAATTTTTAAAACGGCGAATAGCTGAAATTATAACTCGCACGTATTGTCGACATTTTCGTTGGGACCAACATCGCAGGTAAAAATAAATACTGGTCTTTACAAAACCTTCACGAGTTCTCATAAGCTTTCCAAAAGCAGGCTTATCAGAAAGTCTATGAATGTCTGTAGCATGAGTAGCATTAGAACAATGCTTTCCACTGGGAATCGCTAGGTATGTAGGTCCAGAGTATGTCACAACTTCAGGTTTCCCTTCACCATCTTTCTTTATTACAATACCTACATAAACAGAAAGAATAAGTTTATGTTTTTCCGCAACTACGAAATTATGATCTGGTAACTTTACACGATAATCTAGGTGCATTAATATTGGTGCTTGAGCGTTCGCTCCTGTAATGCCAATGACACGCGTGCTTTGTCATCTATTGATAAAAAGATAACTTGATGAGGACCAAAAATTGTAGCTAAAGATTTAACGTTTCTTATCGTAGCTGTACGGATCTCTTTATGTTTATTCTATTCTCTTTATGTTTCGAATGTAGCATAGAATCTGGTTTGCATAGTTTAACAGGAACAGTTATGACGAGTTTTTTCCCTTCCTCTGTATTGGCTTGTCTGGGAAAAAGTCTCAAGTATAACTCTGATCGACTGATAGTATATCCTTGATTCAGAGTTTGACTTGTAAATCGTCCAATGTTTTGGAGTACCTTCTTATATATACTTTCAGTGAGACGTCGATCATCAGTTGCAACACCCAAATTTGGAATCTTCTTCATGAATTCAAGTATACCGGATTGGTTTAGTTATACTCTAGGCCGACCAACAGAATCTCGAATTTTTAGAGTTGCTGCAAAGTCGGTATTACTTTCACAAAGTTCTAAATGTTTTTGTTTTTTCGTGTCATGACTTTTTTGTCGTTCCGCATCGCTAAATTTTAGCTTTAATATGTTTTTTCCTGTTGAATATGTTTCGTTACTGTTGCTATCCTTTTTATTGCTTCATCGGTAGCTACACCAGTATCGCGTGCTAACAACAAGCTATTGAGCTCAGATTCTAAAACTACAATTTTACTTCTAGAAGGCTTTGATATTGTTTGAAGCTGGCTTTCACTTGATTGTATAACGAATTCTTTAGTGTCTTTTGGTATGGGTTTCTTACCATTTCCCTTCAATTAAATATAAACATGTAAACTGTTGAATAAGGACATTTCATGTACCATATTTTATAAAATCATCCACTATACTATAATTAAGAAAAAGTACCTTTCGGAATCACCTCGACAGAAAAACCAATAATAATTCAAAATGGCGGTTGTCTTTTATAATAATTTTTATGCGGTTCTCTCACCTGATTTTATCGCTATCGATTCACGACGTATAGATTCAGTAAGTAATAAATTAAGTTTTATCTCATGTCGGCCTCCGTCGTCTAAACGTTGTGTATAGCAA
Organism: Antheraea mylitta; assembly: GCA_014332785.1. NCBI lineage: Eukaryota > Metazoa > Arthropoda > Insecta > Lepidoptera > Saturniidae > Antheraea > Antheraea mylitta. The sequence continues at coordinate 5,122,823 of JACEII010000008.1, forward strand.
ACTACCAATCACGAGGTTGTGGGTTCGATCCCTGAACGGGACACATGTGTTTGTCCTGAAATTGAGTGATTTTCTATGTCATACTTTCTAGCAGTGAACGGACATTGTTCCAAATTCAGACCCAAATAAAAAAAAATTAAGTACATAAATATTTACAAAAAAATAGTGTTTAATATATAAGATCTTAATTTAGATACCAGATATACTAGGTGGTACCTCGTAAATGTGATAGAATATTTATTTATATTTTATTTAATGTTTGGCAACAACAACATTATGTCCCCAAATTGCTAAAAGTGTTATGTTAGGAAAATCATAACTAATAAAAGTACCACAAACACACAAACTCGATACAGCTATTTATATAATTATCTGTTCATGTGCGGGAATTGAACCGCAGACCTTGCGTCATTTGTGGAATATTAATATTTATTTATAATAGCGAATTAAATATCTAAAGTCAACAATAATTATTTTGTGCATTTAAAAGTAATCGCATGAGTTCACTTATCTTTTCCACCTTGTGAACATATTTACTGCTCTGCGAAACGACCTAGCAGTACTTAGCCAGTTTAAAATTAACGGCCTTTACGTCTACAAAAGATGATTTCACAATTTTGACGTTATGGAAACACTTCTTTTCGTTTGGCTATATAATCCAATTCAATTCAGAAGCGATAGCCTCACCCACATGATCAACAAATGAATGTTAAGTCTGGAGCCGATTGATCATTACGTGAATACAGGTGACGTTTAGTGCGTGTCTGTTACATTGTGTTTAAGTATAAAAATAACTACAAGAAATAAATATAGCGTTTGTGATATTACTGTGATAGTACTTAAGTAAATTGCACAATCTAATTAATAAAGTTCATTTAATTTCTAAACTGTGATAACTAGGGCATTTAACTAGATTGTGGTTTAGCATTCAAAAGAATATAATCAGCAGTGTAAGATACGAGTTCGGAATGTCGTCGTTAAGCATAAACTAAGCATGGTAATTAGATTCCGTAGAACCGCGACTTGAATAGGTAAGTGTTACCCGTTTAGCCACGCTTGGATGTGGGTCGGTGTCACACACGCACCTCTATAAATGTTGCCCTATATTCACCCTTTCTTAAAACGCGTTATATGAATATTTAAGAACGTGTATTCTGCGATTTAAGTATGACCGTATTGTGTAGATTATACCAAGAATTTAGTTCGAGTTCAACTTTAAACGAATTGTTAGTCACTTGACTTATGTTAATCGATTTGACTTATGGTAAAATATTTTTTGTGTTTTGTTATTTTTTTATTGCGTGTTATGTAGTGAATTCTGTTAAGTTAGGTAAAAAATATGTTTTTTATTTTTTATAGACTAGAATACGTGCTATTAAATTTGATGTGAAGAATTTTACACTCATGTTTTTGGATTTGCCGATCATGTCGTGCGCATTATGACTGCATCGGTAGGTCGAGTGTTTTGATATTCAGAAAAACGGAGTGTAGAGGTTCAGTAAAAAAGGTTTACACACGATAGTTGAATCCGGATGTGCCACGACAGTGGACAATTTTGAGGCGAGAAATAGATGGATAAGAGTAAATAAATACATGAATATACACCGGTTATGTACATCTTTCTCCACAGCTTCTTAACCGATTTTTTTATTTGATTTTTGTTTAATAGATATTTAAAACTCTTTGGTGTTATTACAAAAAGTTAAATACGCAATGAATACTTGCTTTAAAAAGTTTTGGTTTTAAATGCACCGCGCTCGCTGAATGTTCGCTATCTTGCTTTCTTGTCTATGTTAGAGTAGACTTGCGAAAAAAGGATAACGCTAACTTGCCTCGGGCGAGCGCCGTGCATCTAATACGAAGCCTTTTTAAAGCAAGTATTTAATACGTATTTAACTTTTTTGTAATAACACCGTTAGTGTTAACAAGAAAAAATAGTGAGAAAATAGTTTGATTTTATTTTCTTAATATTGAAACATTAGTATTTATTGAATTATGGAAGCATTTCGATCACTAATAAATTTTTATTTATATTATTATTTATTTTAAAATTAAAATTATTATCATTAGTCTGATCTTCACATATATTGACACTCCGAACAGTAATTATATGCATTGTTATATAATTTGTAATTAATGTATGGATAGGCCGTTCTATCTCAATACAAAATATCAATATCAAATTTACTCTGACACAAACCGCGCAAGCGCAGTATGACTGATCATGCTTATTAGCATTAAATTATAATCTTATATCCTTCCAAAAATACCGCTCAGCGTACCTATAGAAGTTATCACTTCAAAAAACTAGTTTATTGAAATAAAAACAGAAATCGGTTTATCTCAAAGGTAACTGACGGTTGAGATTTAAACAGGTCGTTTGAATTTTTTGTAGGTGGTAGAGCATCGCTGAAGCTATTATTGGTTTGTACAGTAATGAATGGGTCGGCTCGCCCGGGGCAGTATCACCCTCTCACAGAACACTGATGTGAAGTAACAGTGCTTGCATTGTTGCGTTACGTTCGGTTTGTGAGAGCGCCGGAGACCCACCACCCCTCTCCTCTCTCTCTCCCCAATTCCTCCGTTCCCCCAAACACTGGCTGGCAACGCACTTGCGACTCCCCTGGTGTTCCTGGTGTCTATGGACGGCGGTGATCACTTAACATCAGGTTAGTCGCCTGTTCGTTTGCCTCCGATGATATAAAAAAAAGTAATTAACAATCTTTATGACGTATACAACAAAAAGTACTTTTTTATATTAACGATATCTCCCACACTTATTTATTAAAGTTTAAATTGAAGGTATATGTAAAATTATAAAAAGGATTGTATTGAATACATACTACGTATCAGGAATATTCCTCCAATTTCTTTGTTTACTTCACACTAACAACTAATTAACTTTGGCCTGGAAGGAACTGATTAACTAAACAGATATTAAAAAGCAGTGTTTAGCTATTGATAAACTAGTCACGTATACCGAGTCCAGAGCGCTTTTATCTCTTCAAATAATTGTTTTTTGAGATATTTTAATTTTGAACTCATTATTTCGTCTAGTCTAGACTGTTAAATGACTTATGAAGTTATGAAGATAATTTATACCTGTTTGTAAAAGACACTTTTCACGAAATGTTACATAAATTATAGTTCTGAATACAGGCTTGAAATTCTGATAGCAATATAAACTTCTTTCTCTTTTTTAACAGAATGTACCATCTACAAATTATTGTGTTGTTTTAGCATTTTATATTTTAGCACATACTATTATGTGATTAACATTATTATTCAATAGTACATTCTCTTTATGTGTGTGTGTTTTTTTATATCATAGGAGGCAAACGGACAGGTGGGTCACCTGATCTTAAGTGACAACCACAGTCCATAGCCACTAGCAACACCAGAGGAGTCGCAAGTGCGTTGCCATCCTGTGTTTTAGGAAGGGAGGAGAAGGAAGGAGGAGTGTGAGTTGGAGGGAGGGAAAGGTAGGTCTCCTGCGCTCTCACTGACCGAACAAAACGCAACTTGCAAGCACTGTTACTTCACGTCGGTGTTTCTGTGGGTTGGATAGTACTACCCGGTCGAGTCGACCCATTCATGCTGAAACCAGTAATAGCTTCAACGTGGCTCTACCACCTTGATGATTACATTCTACATACTACATCATGCCCGTATCTTCGTTAATATGACTGATTTTCTTTTACGAAAATACGAGTTTTTTATCTGGATTACAGTACACAGTAAAGCATAATATAAATATAGCCTAAATCATATCGTCATTTAACGTGAGACAAGATTATGTTCAAATATTAAAATGTGTATCTTTATATATAGATTTCTTCTGTAGGTGTGTATGTCACTGAACTCCTCCTTAACGACTGGACCGGACCGATTTTGATGAAATTTTGTGTGCGTGTTCCAGTGGATTCGAGAATGGTTTAGATTCACAATTGGAGTCGGTAGCTTGCGCTGCGGTTGAATTTTAGATTCTCTTTTAAACATCAAAGTAGGACAACGTACGCCCTGGCCGTTTGTAGAGCATAAAAAAGATGAACATTAAGCTCATTTCAAAGTTTTAAACTAATAGTTGCGTACGTAAGTACACACTGAAATTTACAATTTAATATATATACATATATTAATAATGCTCGTGGTTCCACTCACATGAAGTGCAAATAATTGGTCGTCATTAGGGTGTAGGTATAGTAGATATTACCGATTTAATTACTTTTTTTTTCTCTCGAACTGACTACGCTATTGACCTAGCAAGGTCTAACAGCTTCACCGGACTACAATATATGATTTAATTACCATTTTAAACAATTACGCTGGATTATGTTGATTATTGGTTTAGAAAAACATTGCATCAGAATATGCAATTTATTTCGTATATCATGTGATTGGAATCAAACATGTATTGAAACTTACTCACAATATATATATATATATATATATAGGGGTATATGATTTTAATTAGAAACATATAAATTAATTAAATGGTTTTGGTAACACTTCAAAATACAGACAAAGAAACGTTACCTTTAATAATATGCAAGGAAAGTAGACTGGATTATTTAAAATCTGAATAATGATAAAGAAAAACAAAACAAATCAATATTAAATACTTTAACGAAAATATATATGTTGCATACTAGATAAAATTGATACAATAAGAAGCCGGTAATCGACGTTTGATGTTACAAAAACAGATAAAAAAGTACGACCACAGTACGGGTAAGGATGTAAGAGATTACCGGTAATCAGAGCCGCCTGTTAGAAACCGAAACAGTCGGTCATTGTGAGCGATTTAGGTCGCACCAGAAAATATTAGCAAAACAACCGAGTGGGAGTGATTTAATAAACAAAACCCGATTCTGTCGAAACTAAAAAAATAACTATATAAATTTCAGTCGAGTTATGTAATATTTTATTTCGTGTCATAGTGGTAAAATGGGCTAAACACACTTTTTCTTTTTATTAGTATATATTGTACTACCTGACACCTGAGACTTTGTCAGCGTTGTTTTTTATCTTTAGCGATGTATTTTAGGTATAGAGGAATAAACATAAGCATCACACCTTTTGCCTCATTTCTCCACGACAAGAAAACACACATCTCTGAACGTGTAGTGGTTATAGAAGCCGTAGTTTCTTAAAATTTGCATATATATATCTGATTTTTTTTTAAACGGACCAAGGAAAACATTGTAATATATTCTTTTGTAGCGTAGCGGCAGACCTGTAACATATTATTTATATACGAACTAGCCTCTGTCAGCGACTTCATCCGCGTGGAATAGTTACTTTGGGCTAACGCTAAAACACAGCAGAAGCTCTCAAGAGAAAAAAAATCCCGATTTTGAAACATTTTTCATTGGTGCTCCGCTTCTATTGGTCTTAGCGTGATGGTATATTGCCTATAAATGAGTTATATAACACTGAAAGAATTTTTCAAATCGAACCAGTAGTTCCTGAGATTGCCCCCTACAACGTCACATACTCTCAAACTTTACCTCTTTATAATATTAGTAAAGATTTAAATCATTTTCTGGGTACGTAATATTGAATACTTCACTGTATTGAGTTTTGTTAATGAAGGATCGTACACACAGCGTAAAAAGACACGATATTCGATATATGTTTAGTGTTGTTAAGTCCATTACCGATTATCTGTTTTTTTAACTCACGTTAATTACATTCTTGTTAAAAGTAGGCGATGTGCCGTTTCTAAACCATTTTTAGGGCAAGTAATCAGTACGTAGACCAGATAATAATCGGTTTAGGGTTTGCACTTTTAATTAAATCAAGTAGAATATACTTGGCTGTTAAAATTAGGAAAAATGCACTTTCCATCCATTTTTTTCAATTGTGATTACATACAAAAAAAATCAAAGTATGGAAAGCACAGTGTTTTCACGTAATCTATTGTTACCATAAATTGAATACAATTGCTAGAAATAGCGTACCTACATTAATTGATTATGAAGTTGTGGTAACAACTGTAGTTGTAACTCGCAAAGTCGTATTAAATATATATTTATCCCGTGAAGTAACGGTACAGGCCTCATAAATTTTTTTTTTTCAAGCTGACTACCCTATTGGCGTTACTAGGCCTTCACAGCTTCACCGGACTACTAAGGCGAGCGCTTAAGGCACTCAGCCGATTTTGTTTAAGTAACATGCTCAAGGGTGCACGGCACACCTCGGCTTAGGCTGTTACCGGAAATAACCCGATCTGACCTAAAAACCCGATCTGACCTAGCCTCATCAATCTTTTACCCCACTCTGAATATAGCTGTAGATTCAGAAGTGCGTATAATATATTCAAGAATATAATACAAAACAAAGTTAGAATATTATTATAGGGAACTAAAATTGGTATATGTTTATCTCTAAGTTGACTTGATGTTATACCTGTAATATAATACGTATTTTTAGCTAAATTAGTCTTCTGCGCATCTACATTCAGAGCAGCTAAACAGTTTGTACTGTACGTAGGTGCTGTCTTAAAGGTGTTGATGTTAAATCGCGGTGACTCTTGACACGTTCCAATTTAATTCTTGACTGATTTCGAATGAAACTATTATCCAGTTGGAAGTAAGCTTGGATTGACGTATGAACATTTACTGCAGTGATTTCTTAACATCAGATGAACTTCTATAAGATATAAAAGAAAACTAAATCCTCTGTATATATAACAAAGAACACGAATATATAATTTTTTATGTGTAAATCAAAGATAAAGATGATTTCCTATTTACTCGGGTATTTAGGTGTTTGTGTTTCAAATACTTCGCTTATCTGATCTAACCGGTGGTTATCCGGTGGATTGATCTGGATGATATTTTGTACTAGGGGGCGTTAAAGTATTACTTAAAAATATTTTTTGTAATTTCTGACCGCCCCCTCCCCCTGATCATTCTGTTCTAATTTAATAGAGATTTTTTTATATCATAGCAGGCAAACGAACGGGTGGGTCATCTGATGTTAAGTGACCACCACCGTCCATAGACACTTGCAACACCAGGGGAGTCGCAAGTGAGTTGCCAGCCTGTGTTTTGAGGAGGTGGAGGAAATGGGCGATGGGGAGAAAAGAGGGGAGAGAGAGAGGATAGGCAATGGGTCTCCGGTGCTCTCACTGATCGAACGAAACGCAACAGTGCAAGCACTGTTACTTTACGTCAGTTTTTTGTGAGAGGGCGAGACGAACCCGATCAAGCCGACCCATTCATGATAAAAGCAATAACAGCTTCAGCGTAGATCTATCACCTAATATAACTGCCGTAATTACTACCCGGACTCCCATTTTTTATGTCATCAACAATTAGCAAATAAAGACCCCACCACCCTCCTCCACCCTCCAGCGCTTACGTAATATTTGAATCGTACATATGGGATCACCTGGATCGTTGTTAGCTACAGATGAACCCGATAGGTGACACGATTGTCGAGATATACATTTATTTTGTTGGACAGATTTCTTATTTGTTCTCTCATATGAAAAGGTATAATTCCAAAGTTTTGTCCTCCTAGCACCTTTTTTTTATATCATAGGAGGCAAACGAACAGATGGGTCACCTGATGTTAAGTGATCACCACCGTCCAATAGATACTTGCAACACCAGGGGAGTCGCAAGTGCGTTGCCAACCTGTATTTGAGAGGAGGGTTGGGGAGGGGCAGGAAGGAAAGGAGAAAGGGGAAAGGAAGGGTAGTGGGTCTCCGGCTCTCACTAACCGAACGAAACGCAACAATGCAAGCAATGTTACTTCACGTCGGTTTTCTGTGAGAGGGTGGTGCTTCCCCGGACGAGCCGACCCATTCGTGCTGAAAACTATAATAGCTTCAGCTTGGCTCTACCACTACCAAAAAAGTGTAATACAACATTTTTGTATACTCATGATTTATTACGGTCTGTGGCAGAACAAGTAAAATAGAAAAATTGTATAGTATTTACATACAATTATTACCTACGAAAATTTGTTTAAACAGTAGTTAATACAGTTTGCATTACAAGCACTGATTATTTTAACTGTTTCCAGTTCATTAGAAAGCAAACTTAGCACCTGGAGCAGCTAAATGTTCAAAGAAAGTAAGTAAACAATTTTGGAATGAGGTTAGTGAACTACCTTTTAAAAGAGTACGCGACTATCAGCATTACATTATTTGAGTTGGCTAATTAACTTCGTGTATTGAAAATTTCCACGATGTTAGGTAGACTGGAAAGGTTAGAAGAAGGTTAGTTAAGGCTGTAGCGTGTATTAATTTTGTATCATGTTCGTATTGGTCTATTAATATTATACTGTATTACTATTTACGTTATAATTATTAGGTTATGATACCTCATTATGCATGCATTGTATATAAGTCAAGCGATATTGTATCGAAACAATATTCTTTGTAATAGGATTAAGTGATCACCGTCGTCCATAAACACTTGCAACACCAGAGGAGTCGCAAGTGCGTTGCCAGCCTGTGTAGGTAATGGGGGGGGGGCATGCTGTAAAAAATTATCAAGTATAATTTCGTTTGACGCTACCAAAATATCGACTTGCTGTTTAGAGTCGTCGAGTCAAATAAGTTTTTCATTATTTATGTTTTGAAATTTTATTTACGATGTTTTGATAACAATTTCATAGTGATTTCTTCGTAAAACTTATCATTCATATTTCTTAAGGGAACCAAATAATTTTTAAAAGTTAAAAATTATGTATGGGGAGCATAAAAATTTTAGAAATGTTAAGTTGGGGCATGGCCTTAAAAAGGTTGGGAAACACTGCTTTAGATACTAAACTAATAATCATGAAATCTTGTATACGCGTTGACGGGGGTATAGAAATCTATAATGTGTTAGTACAAAATTACCCTAAACAAGAACAAAGCAGTTGAACGATGTTCGTGTGACGCGATACTGGGTATCGGAGAACTGTTTGCGGAAAAATCAATTACGATTTCATAATATAGTTATCTTTGCATGATTCTCCCACGAATGTAGCGACATACCAATACATAAAAAAGCGTTACAATGTCACTATAATTTATAAATACCTTCTATATACAAGGATCTACAATTAAAACAATAATATTAATTGTCCTATATCAGTCTTCGTACCAGTCTTCACTAAACCTCTATCACTCTACGAACTGGTGGTAATTTATTAGTAGCCGCTACGTACACTGAGAAACCCGTGTCTCCAACACGTCACATTCGGCTGTATTATGGACACAAACCACAAAGATTAAAATTAAGTATGCATTGTTCGGTATTTCGAACCAAATTATAATAATAATAGATTTTTTGAAATGTTTTAAATAATATTACCATATATTTGTAACTATTTTACATTATAGGCCGATGTATTGTAGTCTACGGATTTTTTTACAAGAATGTGTTTTAGAGGGCAGGATAATGTTTGAAGTAAATTACATTATCCGCTTTGGTACTATGACGCAAGTGTAGATTACCGAACCATTTTGGGTGAACACATCAGTATATACGAAATAGTTAAGCTGATGGACCACACACGATGATGACGTATGCTCAACTACTTCTACGCCGATGTATTGTAAGTGAATAAAACTTGATATAAGAATCCATTCACCATATTATATATATATATATAGTTTACTTACACACGAACTGATAAAATTCAACTGCAACGTACTCGACGAAGTAGCTTAATAACAAAACTGAAAATCAACTATTATTATTAAGTTTCGTAGAAAAAAAAAGTGAAGCATCGAAATTGGTTTATATAAGTTAAATACATAAAAGAACAGATACGACAGGAATCAGCTATGGCATAATGAAAAGATAAAACAATTAATACAAATTTCTCCCATAAAATAATTACTGTTTATCTTACATAAATACTCATTTTTATTAAGTACGACATACAAAAATTCAACTACGCGCAAGCGTGGTTTTTTTGGCGGCATTTATCAAAGGGCGCTAGGTCATTGGCGCGTGCCGCGTAACACTAGTAGAACGGGTGGTCGACAAAACAGTTTGTATCCTATATTTATATGCATAGGATTGCAAATATTTTCGAGTATTTCATTAATAAGGCAAAGTTCGCGTTTTGCGTCGCCACGCCGACTGTCAGGTTTACCCGTACCCGTTTAAACGTACATTAACGCGAGCAAAGTTGCTATTTGAAGCTAGTACAATGTATACTTACCTCATTTCACTACAGAATATATATTTTAATGATGACCGAAGTTTAGATTTCGTTCAGTTTCGGTTTCAGTAAAAATTGCTCGAAACTAGTACGTAGAGTTTTTCCTCGTGAGCATGTTTTCGTATTCCTGTACCTCCTATTAACTTTGATCCAACGTTGTTAATTTAGGATCTTGTGAGTATAGGTAAAATACAATAATATGTCCTCTCTTTATTTTTACTCGATTAGAGTTTAAAAAAAGTAATAGCTTAAAAAGGCTACAGTTAAAAATTACAACGTCTATATAAAATTAAATCTTAGTCAGGGTAAAGCGATTCTCATTGCTTGGAAACATTTTTGACAACACAAAACGAAAAGGCCAGATGGGAGCTCATGCTATTCTGGATTTTAGTTGAATGCTTAATGAAGATTCTAATGTCGAAAATTGCATAGCAATTGTATATTTCAAAATAAAAAAGACAAACATTTCCTACTTTCATGTGTTACCATTTATTTTTTTCTCGATCTGACTACGCTATTGACCTAGCAAGGTCTTAACAGCTTCACCGGACTACTAAGGCGAGCGTTTAAGGCACTCAGCCGATTTTTGTGTGTTACCATTTGCAAATGCATCCATACGAATAAAATTCAGTGAAATCCTTCACATACTGATATTGTATTACTTAAGAGAATAATCGGTTGCAAAGGAAATATATGTTGGTCATGAAGAAAATTTAAGAAAAACTGCGATGTGTTTATGTTTTTCACCGAAACTAGAAGAACAGTGGGATATTCGGTTTCGGCTAATAATCGTGTTTTGGCCCGACACTAATATATTTATAATAAAGTAAAAATTGATAAAGAAAACACTGAAGCCTGTTTAAAAAAATGATGTAGAAGTATACCTATACCTTGTCTGTTTAAATTACTCGCCCAATATATTTGCAATACTGACCGGTAACAAATCGTAAGCTATGTATAATAAATAATAACAGTATAACATCTGGCGAAGCCCCGGAAAGCGCGTGCCATTACAAAACTCATTTCGACGATAACACGTGACATAAATTTACTATCGCCTTGCCACAGTTCATAGAACTCAATTTACTCCTGTATTTGTGTATACGTGTTTACTTCTATAACAATAAATAGTTGGAGTCCGGCGTGAGTCAATCTCGAAAGTCATTACGTTATCACATTACGAGATGCGTTGCAGAGAAAGATGCATTCGGAACACATCGTTGACACGCTTGCCCTTATCGACGAGTACCGTTCGTTGTCACTGAGTGTTCGTAATCAATAAAATTCTTGAACTTAGGCACGTAAACATTGGCTAATAGCTTTTGTCGTCAAAAAGGAAGTTTACACAGTTTGAAATCTCGGAAATGATGATTGTTTTCCTGCCTTGAATATAAGAATAATTAAATTTACGAGTCTTTACAGGAAATTTATAAAAGACAATTTCCTTTTTTGTTTTTGTGCCTCTCGTTACGTATTTAAGTCTTACTACTTTTCACTAATTAAATAAGTAAAACAAACCTTAGGTCTTAACAGCTTCACCAGACTACTAAGATCATTAATAATGTTGTTCCATAATTATTCTTGTGACGTTTTTACTCCTTGAATGGACTAACAACTTTTTAAAATTCCCAATAATGTATGTAGTAATAGTATTGAAAAAATATGAATATAAACTAAGTGAGAGAATTTAGGTGATTTAAAAACATGATCACTTTTAATATTTGCTAGAATAACGAGTTCTAATTTCTCAAGGTTTGAAAACTCTATTAGTCCTGTGCCATCTCTCTGAAAAGTTTCGTTGACTGGTAGTTGAATATTATCTCAAAAATATAGTTTATGTATAGAAGAGAAAAGCTATATATTATATATTTGTAACATTTTTTTAAACAAGAGATAGCTCTTCACTTCCCCTTTCTTGTACATTCACACGACTCCGTTTGCTCCTCTTCACATATCGATGAGTATATAGTGTTTATATATATCGTCATTTCTTAAAACTTATATAGTGTTATATTTAATGAACATATTGGTTTTAAAGGACATTTGAAACTAAAAGAAATCTATTTAGTAGTTTTGCGGGATGCGCATGCAACGACTTTCTACTCTTAAGTCTATTTACGAGTGCTCGTTCAGTGGTTGAATTTCCGCCATCAAGAAAAAAGCTATCCATTTTTTAAGTAAAACTTCCTTAGGCGTGACTGAAATTAACTACACGACAGTGCAATGCAAGTCCGTTATGGCAATATGGCGTCAGAAAATATTTTGAGTTTGTTAATAAATAGTTTATAAACAAAACAATCAAATATCTTAGAAATAAAAAATATTACATTGAATAATAATAAAAATCATATGTTAGAATTAATTATTTATGTATAGGCGCGCGATCGTGCTTCCATCTGATTTCCATGTAAGTAAGTAACAAATTATATCTAAGTTTCATTATCAGTAGTGCTATCTATCAGCTAATTCGGAATTTGAATAACAAGTTTTACTTAAATCGCGAGTGACGGTTACTCGAACTCATTTTTTTTATTGATAACATTAAATCTTGTAAAACGATATAAAAAAAAATAAAGAAAATCAGATGAGAAACAGAGTAGAGAGATGTTCCCAACTGTTATCTCACTGCCGATATAAATATAGATATCGATTATTATCTATCTATATAGTAACTTATGCACAATTGAGTAAGCAAATGACGGGATCTAGAATAATATATTTGTATAGTGTTGAAACATGAAACATTAAAACCGTTGTGCGATCTTTGCAAACTTCTTGGCTACACCCTCTACCTCCAAGAGAATTATTGTTAACCATAAACTATATTATACCATTTATCGTTAGTGAAACGCATCTAGACTAGCCTGCAGGTTATATGGGTATAACAAATTATCATGAACAGGGCTAGAGGCCGTAAGATCACAGATCGGCTTAACAAAATATAATCGTAAGTCGAGTAATCGTGAACGTAGATCTCAGCGGACAGCGGTGGTGTCGTCGCGGAATTCGATTTATTGCCTGGACGGTACAACGCGGCTCGTTGTGTTCTGGCTTGTTCCGCCTCTTTACCTACAGGCTAAGGACTCGCAGGGCTATCTCAAAACGATATCACATCCCCGCTAACGAACTCGTTTACTCGACTATAAAATCATATTGACACTTCTATTAGTAGTTGGTAGCGACTGTGTTCACGGCTCATTATCACATTAACATTATGTTCGGAAACACGCTTGCAATGTACATCGGAATTTAATTTTGATCACGCTTTAAGATGCAACAAAATAAACGGCTGGATTTATCTTGTATCTATTGTTGGACTTCGACACTTCCGCTCATTTGTTGCCTGTCTTGGCTAATGATAGAGTTGCCGCTTACAAGTAGATTTATATGCTTAAAAGTTAACTGTATATCAATAAACCAAAGTAAGCACGACTATTAGAACGTTAGTCTAAAGTAAGCCTGGGCTGAGATGAGCAGCATAAGTACTAAAGCTAAGCTTAATTTGCGACTTGAAGCCTTATTTGTCGCGAAAAATGGAATGTGGAAATATCAGTCTGCTACGTGCATATTTATAAAGGTTTTATGACAGTGAGAGGAGAATAGGCAGACGCCAATACGCTCTCTTGCAAAATTTTACTAATAGTGTGGCTCAAAGTTCTTTCGATCTATACATTTGTTATTAGGATGTTATAAAATTAATGAAATAAGTAGATATGTTATATAATTCTAAAGGGCATTTTTAATTTGACCTAAAATCATTAGAAGTAAAAGTGGAATTTATTTAGTACACATTAATACGTTTGTTTCCAAAGAGGCTGAAAATATTTATTTAACCATTCGATAGTTATTGTATAATTTAAGAGAAATTTGTGATGACAACCCTGTGGTGTGGTGCTCACGAATTAGTAGAGAAGATTGAATACAAGAGGTGTCGGGTTACGAACGTCGGGTGAACGAGGGCCTTGGCCCAGCCACAGACCGCTATGCCAAACGCCATGCCCTGTTCCATCGGTTATAATTTATTGTGAAAGTACAAATGGGTAAATTTAATATTAATTAAATTACAAGTTTCCTGCATACTTGTTGTCTAGTAATTTTTAACTATGCTGTGATGAAATAAACTATTGTGGATAGATTGATCTGATCTAGGATTTTCAATGCTTTACTATATACAGAACAAAATTTCTATACTAGAACGTTAAGACAGGGTGAAATATAAATTGTATTTTTAACTAGCTTCTGCCCGCGACTTCGTTCGGGTGGAATAGTTATTTTAGGCTAACGCTAACAAGCAGTGGAAACTCTCAGAAGCGAAAAAAAAAAACGATTTTGAAATATTCTCCTTTGGTACTCCACTTCTATTGGTCCTAGCGTCATGGATATATAACCTTATAGCCTCCTTTGATAAATGAGCTATCTAACACTGAATTATTAAAATCGGACCAATAATTCCTGAGATTATCGCGTTCAACCTACTAAACAAACGAACCCTCCAGCTTTATAATATTAGTATAGATTACTACTCTTCTCTCGTACTTAACCCCAGTCGTCATTTAAATTACAATAACTTTTGATAGAGTGAACCGATTTTAATTTAAAAAAAAATATTAATTACTCCTGAGGATATGCTTTATGATTTTCTTACGGAGATTTTATTCTGAACTCAGTACTTTAGAAGTGACGCGTGGTCATATAAACAGACAAACTGACAGACATTTCTAAAAATGATTTAAATGAATACATTACTTATTCCTAGAGCTCTGCAACAATTTTTTTCACGATAATCGAAAAAGTACAGACACGTTAGATTTACATACTTATTATATGAATTTATTATTATTTAATTATGAAAGATTAATGAATGTACTGTATAACATAATTTAAACAAAGAAATAGTTTTTTTACAAAACTGTACGTGTACCGGTGCATGTAAATTAAATTATTATATTATTCAAAAATTATCTTTATTAATCACAATTTTCATATGAATCTATATAATCTCTGATCATAATTCCGATTGTAATTACCATTCTCCGCCGCCTTCCCTCCGGTATGCTCATCTCCGGCGTCAATCGACACAAGAGCATGGTGAATTAGCAAAAAATAATCACAGGTCTCTGTACAAGCCGGTCGGCTTTCTTCCAAAGCCGCCGCCTCGCCGCCGTGCCCTTAGTACATAATTAAATGCATTTTTATATACAAACTTACATATCTATAAATTTGACATGTCAATATAATTGTACGAAATGGTAGAATAAAGTAAGTTACCACTGAATGTAAAGTGATTGGGATTTATTAGAAAAATACGCTCATAGGCTGCGGTAATCGTACACAATCGGACAAACTGCAGACTTATTTATTACTATTAATGCTTAAACAGTAAAATAAAAACATTATTTCCTTAGTATAATCTAAGCAGACAATTATTACAGGACTTTATTATGACTAGTTAACTGGTAGTTGTTTAATTATATTATGTTGATAATATAGTATTGAAATAAACAAAATAGAGGTGCTATATATATTTTTTTTATGTCATAGACGGAAAACGAACATGCGGGTCACCTGGTCTTAAGTGATCATCGCCTTCTATATACATTAGCAACACCAGGGGAATCGCAAGTGCATTGCCAGCATGTGTTTGGGGGAAGGGGGAAGGGTGGAGAGGGAGGAAGAAGAGAAGGAAGGTGGGCCTCTGGCGATCTCACTGACCGAACGAAACGCAACAAAGTAAGAACTGTTACTTCACGTCGGAGCCGACCCATTCATGCTGAAACCAGCAATAGCTTCAGCGTGGCTCTACCACCTAACACATACCATATATGTGATACCAATGTCTTACAATTAAAATTATATATACTGAGAATACATTGCTGTGACGTAGTTAACTAATATTATAAACGCTAAATTTAAGCATGTTTGTTACATAAAAGAACATAGGGTACCTTTAATCTAGAAAAAAGATTTGTTTGCGAGAGATATGCCAAATATACGCGAGCGAAGTTGCGAACAAAAATTAGTTATATAATGAATTCAGTATTTTTGAAGAAAATTGAACTACTTTTATCGTGAGTCTAAGTATTTATGTCACTAAAAGTATGTAATTATTCCAGAAAGTATGTGAATCTTGACCCAAAATAAAAGATACGTAATTTAACAATAAATATTTTTAAGGTTATCTCAATTTTTCACAATAATCATTACATATTATAAAACAAAGTCTCTTACCACGTCTGTCTTTTTGTGATAATCTTAAAAACTAATGAACGGATTTTCATTCGGTATATAATTTGTCAAAGTTTCTTTTATTATCAAGGCGGGACAACGACCGCCGAGCCCTCTTGTGTGATTATAAAGCGTTGAATGCAATCTATGAAATTGGAATTATAAAAATATCGTAAACTTTTTTCTTGGAAAAAGCCTTTTTTTCATGGAAACTTCATATTTTATCGGAATCAATTCTTTTATTGTATTTTTATCATTAACAATTAACTCCTACAGTCCTTTAACCGATTTAAATTTGTTACTGTTTATTTGTGTTGTTACTGCTTAACCTCTATGGGAAAGCGTAAAGATATGTAGCCAAGATAATCTGAAAAGTCCTCCATCTCACAAACTCGCTTTAACAGGCTCTTAAATTAGCTCGAACGAACAACAGACACTTCAGTTATATTTATATGTATAAAAAGCTTTAAAATTAATTATTTCCATTAAAAATACGTTTGAAAATGAACAAAAATAAATGAATACCTATTTGTTTGTGCAGCTTCATGTCGATATCAATGACGCGCTGTTATAATATTACATTCACGAGCGTTTGGATACAGAGCACATCAAGTGGCAGGGCTGCTGACCTGACTCGACTTTCAGTACAACTCTGTAACTAAAACAAAAGACCAGTGACTAACGGATACAAATTTAGAATTGTGGATATTGTAGGGGATTATTGACGGGCTCATATTATTGTATATCTCTACATATATCATTTTTCTTTACGTGTGCATGTGATTGAACTCCTCGTAAAGGGCTGGACCGGTTTTGATGAATTGTTTGTGTGTATTCAGGTGGATTCAAGAACGGTTCAAGTTCTCAATTGGACGGGATAGGTGGTTCTGCTGTAGGATTTCATGCTTTTTTCAAAATTCTCAATGCAGAACAACAGCTGCCGGGTTTGCTATTACCTATATATATTCGAATAGGCGCAGATATAGCAATTGAATACCCTTTTTTCCTCTGTTTCTCAATCGATTTTCTTCTTTCCATTTAGTGGCTATTAACGAGCTTTAGTATATCACTTCGTTTCTTTTTCCATTCATCGATTCGAAATCTTTATTTTAGGTGTTCTATTATATTCTATAAGTTCTATCTATTCGTTGTGACTCACGCTCCTTCAATCTATAATCTACAATATTTATCTTATACCTTTAAACTAGCAATTCTTGTATATTTTTATACTTGTATATATTCAGGATCTCCGAAACGGCTTCAGCTATTTGCATGAAACTTGGTATGTAGGTAGTTTCGAGGGCAATAAATCGATCTAGCTAGATTTCATTCATAGAAAACTCTTTTATCTGAGTTTTCAGGCAATGAAAAAATACAGCAAGAATATAAAGGTAAATTTCGCCGCCGCTGTCAAAACAAAGATAGCTCAGATGGAAATCGGATGCTTCGAAAATCCGTATAACCCCAATTCGAATCCGAGTGACAGCAAAAAATATATTATGTCTTTTTTTTATTTATTCTTTTGTAAAATGTTAATTTTGTGATGCAAACCTAACAGTTTACTTTAATTTATAAATATTTTTTGAAGAACCGAGCTAGCCTCGGTCGTCCAGGTACTACAAATTATACATATAATAAAAATGTCAATCTAACGTGTCTGTACAACGTGTCTAACAGGAAAGGAGCAATAAAAAAAAAGTTTCAAAATCGTTTTTTTTTTTCTTTTGAGAGCTTCTGTTTCGTGTAATTATTCCACGCGGACGATTTAGAAACATTCTTTATTGGTGTTCCGTTTCTATTGGTCCTTGGTCAATGATATATATAGCCTTCTCCGGTAAATGAGCTATCTAATACTGAAAGAACCTTTAAAATCAGACTAATAGTTCCTGAGAAATTTACTAAACAAACAAACCCTCCAGCTTTATAAGATCTATATATTAATACGTGAAGCAAAAAAAATGTACCCCTTTTTAACCTATTTGCCGTAAACGGGTGAACTTGAAATTTGGCATAGTTAAAGTCTATATGACGGAAAAGTGCAGAAAGCTGTTTATTTTAGATAAAATGCATTAGAAGTACATTAAATTAATTAAAATATGCACTACTCACAGTACTACTTGAATTTTACACAACATATACACACATGTAAATAAAAAAGACATTTTGTCAGCCGTCAATAATTACGAAGTTCAAAAGAGGTTGCTATGCTTGACTGTATGTATTTTTCAACTCTTACGTTCCAATTACCATTTTTCATCCTACATTCAATAATGATACTATAAAACATAACTATTATTGTAATGTCTATTATTTTTTATGGTGAACTCACTTCAAATGATGATTTAATAAAAAAGTGAGCCAAATACTTTGTTCATGGAAGTAATCCATGACTTAGACCTCCTAGGTTACAACGTTGCAATTCAACCTCATGTAGCAACAAAAAATAATTTATTTTCAAAAGCTAATGGTAGTATTAAACACATCTTTGTCTTGGATTCATCATTTGATTGTATTGTGCATCCATTACCTTTCCAAACGATGATACTGGGCATATCACTATTTCTCATAATGAACAGACTACATTTAATTCAATATCACCCAGAAATATCACTCACCCACGGTGTCGTGTAAAATTAATTGAAAATTGTGTCATGGGTTGCGATAAATTTCTTTATTTTCGTAAAGTTATGTTTGCTTAAAATTTGATAGTGATTTTTGTTTCAAATTTACAATTAATTTCAATTTTTATTTACACTTAGATTTTTTAAAATGTCTATATAATTAAAGATCATGGCAAATAACTGAGTTGCCATGATGAAAAAACCTTTGATTATAGAAGTGTAGCCTTTGACAAAGGAATCGTAATAAAGTTCAAACTTTAAAATATTAAATAACTATGGTTCAATGTCGACCACTAGTTAGTATAGATCTCTCGTACTTAACTCCAGTCGTCATCTAAATTACAATAACTTTTGATAGAGTGGATCGATTTTAATCTAATAAAAAATTTGTTACTCCTGATGATATGCTTTATGATTCTTGCTGAAGTTTTATTATGAAATCAGTACTTTAGCACTGATATGTGGTCGTATAAACAGACAGACAGACATTTCTAAAAATGATTGAAATGTATTCTATTACTATTCCTAGACTTCTGCTACAATTTTTTTATGAAAATCGAAAATTTACAGACACATTACATTTACATTCTTATTATATGATTATATATTTCATTTCAATAGCAATAATTTTGTCGACAATTGTTTAGGTAAATAAAGAAAAATACTCGTACTTTAAAACAATTGAAGTTGCAGCCTAATTCTCGTGAATGAAATGAAAAAATGAAAAGTTTCAGCGTTACTGTGTCTTAATTATTCATGTGACAGATGGTCTTTTTGTATTTTATTATTATTTATTGGTCCACAAAATTAAATACAGTCTAGTTACATACATAAGAATGAAAAGTATTGAAAAACCATTCGATGATTGCACTCTTCTATATGTGGACACAGCATGCACATAAAGAGAAAACATATTTTTCGCTAAAATTTAATTAAAATAGTATTCACCAGTAGTTTACATACATTTTACAACCAGAAGGTTTTCTTCAATACCGACTAGGTGCGATACGTATTCTTTGAACTCGACCAAAGCTTTGTTTATTGACGCTGTTACGACTCGCTTGGTCCACAAGGCATATCAGTTTCTCTTAGAAGAATAGGTTAAAACAATTCGTATGGTTACATCAGTATCCCTGGAATGCTATCTTCAGATACGTAAATAAAGATGTCTTGTGCGAAAACAATGTTTTTATATTTAGACTAGCTTTTGTTCACGGTATCGTTCGCGTTAATGTATATTTGATTCTATGCATCAGGAACAGAACATGTATTCCTGAATGGAAGGTACCTTATGACCTATATATCGCGTATGCAAAATTTAAGCATGATTGGTTGACTAGTTAAGGCATGAAAACGTTACAATAAAATGACGGAAAACAAATGAATGTGTTCTACAGGAATTATATAGAACTGAATCCGATGATGGATCTAAACTACATATGAGTAAGTCATTTTATTAGGGGTAAGGAAAGATGATCAAATTACAATACAAAATAACTCACAGACTTTAAGCTAAATAAGTCAAGAAGTTATGGTGGAAATCGAAAGAACGTACTTTCGCGCGACCGAAATCGCGTACATCAAATATTATATAATAAAATCATAAATTTTCCATGTCTGTTTGTTATGCGCACATCACTTGAAAGCTATTGAATTCGTATGAAAGATCTAGGCTGCATATTATCGCGCTTTTCTATAGGGGTTAAGCTGTAATGATAAAAATACAATGAAAAATTATAATATCAGGCGCGTTTATTTAAAATAAGAGACATAATTGCTGAACATCGATAAGCCAGGTTGTGGACTACAACAGTTAGTATTTCAAACAGTAAATGTGATATGATCACTATTTAGGGTAGAAAAAACAACTGCTTCACATGAAATTAAAACTAGTTTTGGTCCATACTTGGACAGGATCTGTACAATGAACACCGCAGATGGTATAAACAATGCAGTAGAACTCAGCGCCGACACTAGTGCTCATTACTGTCATGCTAACTTGCAAATATCACGGTCAAAATGTCTAAATAAATATTATTAGTATTATCCTGGATATACCCAACTTATTACAGAGCGCAACTTTGCTTTTCACTATAACGATCTTCGTACTATGCTTAAATTTAGCAATATAGCAGATTTCTTTACTAATAAATTTTATAAATATAACACTAGAATCTCCTCGTGACTCTGTCCGTGTTATACTACAATAACCTACAAACGCTAGATAGTTAATTTTATATCATTTTACACGAAAAAATTTCTGCGGAAATTTACGTATTGGTCAGTCAAACAGTGTTCGACTTGATCGATTTCAGATATACAAAGCATTAATATTCATAGAAGTACATAGATATCTAAATACCTAGACGAAGTTCTACTACTCAGTAAAATCATGATTAACACAAACTGTTGAAAAGGTTAAACTGTTAGTAGATGCGTAGTTATAAGAAATAGACCGGCTGCGTTCGTTGATACATTACTTCCGTTCCAATCGAACTTTTAAAACAATACACAATTTGAAGAAATAATATTACTCATAATCACAATGCAGCGTTTTTATTTCCTATGTAAACAATTGTTTCCCGAGGTTTTAATAGAACGAAATATACGAGGAAACACATGTAGCTCAATACCATGCCACCTAGGATAACCTTCACTATGAACCATCGCCACCAGGCGTGCAGATTATTGTCTATCGACGCCCACAATCCCGTGAACACAACGATCTCTATAGTACATACTATAATCCAAAACACGTGCCACACTCGTACGTGACGAAAACGTATCTTGAACTCCATTAAACAGAACAAATATATGAACGCAAGGAACACATAAAAACTTCTCTTCACTGTACTCGCTTGTGGTACTATAAGAAATAGGAGCATTACTTGATAATGCGAAAATAACAGAATGATAGCTACGAAAGGGAAGAAATTAATGAAGCATGCTATGGATATCAATCTAGCTACGAAGAAGGTGTACCAGGCAAGGTAGTGAACTAAAGCCGCTGTAGCATCTTGAGGTTCCAGTCCACGCATATACGAACGTGGAACGCGACGAGGTATATCCGGCTCGTCTTGTATTACCTCGTCGCAGTATTTTCGTCTGGGAGGAGCAGATAACCACGCAGGGATAGCTTCAGCGTTTTCTACGAGTTTTTCAGCCCACACAGCTATAGAACCCGGTCGCGGTGCTGGCATTACCGGCGGCGGAACGATTTCAACTTTCTCTATAGTATATTGCGTGTCTCGTCTCCTAGGCGCCACTCTATCGATAATCGATACGGGTCGAACGTATTCATCATCGCTTTCGATTGCCGACGACTGTGAATACCTGTGAGGAGACATTGGTGGGAGATAATCGGAGCTTACTTCTGAATCAGATGGTAGGTCATCGTAAAACGTCGAATGCATTGTCGTCCGCGGAGAAAATTGAATTAAATCACTATTTGTCTTGATTTTACTATCTTTTGAATCGGAAAATGTGGAATCCCGCTTTATTATAGGTTCGTAAATATTATCTTCGGTGTCGTCCTCTTCGCTCTTGTGTGTACTTTCATTGTTATTATCAGTTTGTATTTGTGTGGTAGTTTTGCCCCATGGGTATTTCCGACCAGAGAGTTTCTCTCTCTCAAATCTTCGGTATAAAGTTGCCGTACTAGCCATACGTAGCGTTGAAGTAATTATACTGATAGCTTGGATTGACACTGAAATAGGAAAATATGCAAATTATATCATCGTTATGATTATAATAATAATAATTTATAGTATCGGTGTGTATTATAGTTGATATTGGTTATTCTACTTTAATATTAATTAATGTAAAAAAAAAGTTTTATTATTTTTAGTGGCTTCGAATACTTAAATCAAGTAGCCAATTAGTATGGTGTCATTTTCCGAAACAACATTTTTCTCAATATTTATCTTTGTCTTAGTGCTTATCAAACAGAATTAGTCAATATACTGACAGTTCAAAAAGTTTAAAATATATATACCTAATCCTTATAGATGCATATCTATACATATTTCATCAAAACCTGCTGAAATCAAACCATACGATGCTATGTATATTTAACTTCTTTGAAATATAATCAAGGCTGCTGTCAAAAGTCAGTACCTATAATATGTATGAAACAACAGGTTTTCTTTTATTATATGTATGAAGAAATTTTTAATTAAAATACTGACGAAATACATATTATTACTATACCTTTATCATATGTTGATCCGGAGAATCGGGTCATTAAGTCTAGAATATTGATAATGGCGTGTGGCGCTGAATGCAAAAAAGCTTGAAGGAAAAGGTAAAGCTCCAATGGTGAAGGAGAGCGGGCCTCTTGAATTGCTTCTCTTGTGCGTTGTTCATCCTTTGCTCTAGACGCACATACCGCTTCTACCCACCAGAATATTTGAAAACAGTATCTATAAATTGGGAAAATTACTATTTAATTAATTAATTTTCAATCGTTCATTCGGAATGAATAACATTTTGTCTTTCATTTAGATATAAATTTAAGACTCGTAGTGGGAACGACTCTGCCTTTATCAACTGTACTCTAACCAAAAACAACGGTGACTATCGCTGATAAACACTATTGACAGTGTTTACCATCATACCGCTCTTCAGAAGTGTCACTTCGAGTTTGAAAGACCCGATACCATAAAAAGTATGGATTATTTTGGACGGGAGGCGAATCCACATCTTCACACTGCGGTAAATATAATTTTCGAACTTCTTTGTTCTTATCGGAATGCTTGCTACTGTGGATCCGTGGCGACGTATGCCCGCCCATATAGTTTTGTATTTGGTAGGAGATAATGGGTACAGATTAAAGAACTCTTTAGAACTCTCAGTGAGGCAATGTCCTTTTGTGTGACTTACAACTTTAAAATGATTTCAATCGATTGATTACTTTTCGAGCTATAAGTGCACTAACTGATACAAAAAGCATATATATATATTTTTCTTAGGAGGCAAACGAACTGGTGGGTCACTTGATGTTAGGTGATCACCACCGTCCATAGACACTTGCAACACCAGGGGAGTTGTAAGTGTCTTGCCAGCTTGTGTTGAGGGAGTGTGGGAGTGGGGAGGAAGAAGGGAAAAGGAGAGGGGGAAGGTGTGGAGAGGTGGGCTTCAAGCGCTCTCACTACCGAACGAAACGCAACAATGCAAGCACTGTTACTTCACGTCGGCTCTCTGCGAGAGGCTGGTACCTCCCCTGGGCGAATCGACCCATTCATGCTGAAACCAGTAATGTCTTCGCAGTAGCTCTACCACTATATTATGTGGGTTCCCACTCTTATTTGTCTGTCGCGATTTAATTACTCGTGTTAGTAAAAAATTAAAAAAGTTATATAATATGACATATATTTAGATATACATTAACCTACCTTCCAATTGCCGCTATTGGGAAGATGATGGCATTTAGGAATTGTGATGCAATCCATCGTAGATCATTACTCTCAACGATGATTGTGTAAGCTGACAAATCAGTTTGCAATCCTGGTGGCGGTGACGCGAGAGTGAATACGAGGGAAATTATTGAAGGTAGTATCACTAGAATCAAACAAAACGACGCTAGCCTGGAAAAAAATAATGTTTTCTAAAATAATATATGATATAACTTCAATATATTTGTAGTTTTCTTAATAACTGAGTTCTCATTCTGATTAGTAGTGAACCACTATCAGATTAGGCCGTCCTCGGCAGCGGCTCAAGCCTAGGTCCGCTCCCTCGACGTGGAGCCCTTAAGTGCGCTGCTCGCTAGATACATTGATACAAAATCGTACATCACTGAAACAACATTACACATATCATCCCCACACACGTGCACGCATACACGTTTACACATGAAAGTGGAAGGGTTTTGTTTCTTTCCCTTATCGAACTGAAATAGTTTAGAAAGATAATTGGATACGAAATATATATAAGAGTTGTTGAGGTATGTATGATTGGTACACATATATGTTCCAACAACTCATATATGTATGAATAGTTAGCTTAGGGTAGCTCAGATATGTCGTTAATCGCATATATCAGGCAACAACCGAGGTGTGCCGTACACCCTTGAGCTAGTTATCAAATAAAATCGGCTGAGTGCCCTAAGCGCTCGCCTTAGTAGTCCGGTGAAGCTGTTAAGACCTTGGTGGGTCAATAGCGTATTCAGTTCGAAAAAAAAAGTAATGAACTATTAACTTCTTACAAAAATTCTAAAAAGCTTTAGAATTATCCACAATTAATTAATCAATACGGCTTGCATTTAATGACTAAGTGGGAATTATTATTCCTGAGAATCTCCTGTAATTACTTTTTTCTACATTTGAAATGGTATTAGATATTATCTTTCAATATAAAATGCAATTATAATGCATGTATACTTTAAAAAACACGCTTCTTTTTATTACTTCGGGGTCTTCAGCGCAAGCCCTTCAGGCAATAGATCACTTTTTATAACAATCCAAATTTGGCGCTTATATCTATTTTCAATTTTAACTTAGAACGAAAAAGCACGTTGAAAAAAATTATGACGTAGGTACCTATGAGGTATGCAATTTTACGTTTTCAAAATATCTATTTAATTTTTTTTTATAATCTGTCTTTTTATATCCAATTTTATTTTTTTCTTAAATTTCGAATAAAAGTCGTATCCTGATAATTAACCTTTTATTTTACCTGAAATACCAAAAGTCATATTTCTCTTTTCCTTAGGAACAATTTATATATCCAGGTGTATAAAATGATTCTTTATTATTACTTGACAAAATAAAATAATAAAAATAAAAAGAAAGTTACCATTCAACAATAATCATATTATTTGACACTTACTTAAAGCAAATTTAACAGGAAAATACTACCAGGAGAATAATCGGTTTCGCTAAATTATAGTTAAAGAGTCTAGGAGACCCCTTAAAGGGATAATTTTACCAACTTGTATCATGCGTCCCCGTAGTTCATAAAAACGGATAAAGCTATGGTCTAGAGTTCTAAGTTCCAAATATTTATGCAAAACGTCATACATTGGAATGAATTATTTTCAATGACATACCCATCGTCACCATTTTGAAAATGTTCCACTATTAGTGCTAGGTCGAAGCACATAAGAGTCAAGTAAACTATCAAACCGCCGCAAGATGGAAGCACTCTGTGAAATAACAGTGCCTGCCATGCCGGTAGCTTTAGTCCTAGTATCTCGCCTGCTATTTCATTGTCTAATTCACATGTAACCATTTTAAAATTTTATTTGTCCATTATTATTTATGAAATACAGCAGGTACACATCATCACATTTTAAGAAGATTAAACAGTTTTATTGATCTAATTATTACTTTTGTTTTTTTTTACACTTTTTTTAGATAATGTTTTGTTTCGTGTTAATGAATACAGGGTAATGCGAATGCTATCCTCCGCGCCTATTGATAAATGGAGATAAGATAGGAGGTGACTCAAATAACATGATAAGTTAATAGAACTTTATGTGGGTTATGTATGAACTAAAATTCCGTTTTAAGTGTATTTGTAGAAATTTATTCAAGCAGATATATGTAGTATATAATATATACGTCGTATATGTGGCAATTAACGATAATTTAGTTGTCAAGAATTGGCTATTACCTACAGCACATATCATGGTATTTATCATCTAATACGCAACATGTGATACATCAGTTATTCAAGTACTTTCAAATGTAACTAACATATTTCTTTTTTAATTAGTGGAATATAAAAAAATAAATATACCGAAATGCAAATTAATGCGACCTATTTAACATTACTTATTGAATTGAGCAAATTTGGACAACGAATTTTATGTTCAAGATACGTGCAATATATATGATATGTTTTTGTGACGACTCCTTAAAATAAGTTTTTGTGTTTTTGTAAAGTAATGCTAATCCGTTATTTCTAACTAGTTTGAATCAATCTGTATTGATGGATAGGATAACAAATATTAGCAAATTAATTTTATACACATTTTTTACCAAAAATATTTATTGTAAATAAGACTTTGAGATAATATGGACAATTTTAGTAAATCTCTCTCGATTAAATAAAAAATAAGCAAGCAATTATAAGTAGAGCAATCAACATTCTACCTTATATACATATATATATGCATGCAACTCTGGGGAATTTTGGGGGAATCTTAGTCTGGCATGTTGTGGCTTTTATATTTTATTCATAATCTTGAGTTATTTGACGTTGACGTTTGCCTTCAAAACATTTAAATAAATTTATTATTTTGTAAAATATTTTTTTTTGAATAAAATAGCGACAATATTGTAACATTTTACAATAGAGGTACTAATATACCAACGCAATATTGACTAGATATTATAAGGAACAGTACGGAGTGCGCTAATGCAGAAAACGAGCAAGGATTGTTGTGGCCATAAGCTTAGAAATCCACTAGTATGACATACAGTCTTGACTGGATATTACAAAGATCATTATAATGAGCAAGGATTATTAACGGCCATAAGCTTGTGTTCTTTAGAAATTCACTAGTATGCCAATATAATTCTAACGAGATATTATAAGGATCAGAACAGAGTGCAAAACGTCATATTGATCAAGGATTGTTGCGGCGATAAGCTTTTACTGCTTAGGAGTAATCCAAGACAATAGTGGAATTGAAGTTGCATTTTATATTATTTTAGTTCTAGCTCTTAAATTTTATTGCGTATATAGTTAATATCTGTATTTTTTTTTTAGTTATATATTTTTTTTAATTTAATATGTATTTTGCTAGTACTATGATTAATTGTATTTAGGGCATTATGTTTTAATCCCAAGGAGGGTTGGTGTCAGGCAGGCGGCCGATCGTAAAATTAAGCCAAATCATACTTCACAACATGACAAGTATAAAAAGGGGATTAGGGTTATCTCAGGGTAGGGCTCAAAGTAAGAAAGGTATTCGGGATGTAAGGTTGAGATTTGCTAGTTGGAATATCGGAACAATGACTGGAAAGGCAAGAGAATTAGCGGATGTCTTACAAAGAAGATGCATAAATGTGGCTTGTTTGCAAGAGACTAAATGGAAAGGGACAAAAGCGAGAGAGATTGGTGTTGGATATAAATTCTACTACTGCGGAAGTAACGGTAAGAAGAATGGCGTAGGAATTGTATTAGACAACGAGTTTAAAAAATGTGTGACGGACGTAAAAAGAGTAAATGATAGATTACTATTGGTGAAATTATTGATAGAACAAATGACGTTAAATATAATAAGTGTGTATGCGCCACAAGCTGGTTGTAATGAGGCTGTAAAAGAGAAGTTTTGGGAAGACTTTGATGGGGTGATGATGAATATTTCACAGAATGAGGATATTTATATCGGAGGTGATTTTAATGGGCATGTAGGTAGAGACAGTGGTGGTTATGAGAGAGTGCATGGAGGCTGGGGTTTTG
Source organism: Antheraea mylitta (assembly GCA_014332785.1). Classification (NCBI taxonomy): domain Eukaryota; kingdom Metazoa; phylum Arthropoda; class Insecta; order Lepidoptera; family Saturniidae; genus Antheraea; species Antheraea mylitta. Next base: position 5,151,256 of record JACEII010000008.1, read on the forward strand.
GGAATAAAAACAAAGAAGGTGAAAACCTTATTCAAGCTGTAGTTGCTTTCGATTTTGCAATAGTTAATACTTTTTTTCAGAAAAGAGACCAGCACCTTATCACTTACAATAGTGGTAATCACACTACCCAAATCGATTATTTTCTTTTACGCAGAAACAATATTAAAATAGTAAAAGATTGCAAGGTTTTGCCTGGAGATGTATTAACGACTCAACATCGTTTATTAGTATTAGATTTAGAAATAAATTTAAAACTGACCGGAAATATTTACAAACCTCCACCCAGAATTAAATGGTATCTTATGGAGAAAGATGAATATGCGAAGGAATTTAGGACCAAAGTTGTAAATAAAATGATAGAAATGAAAAAGATGGAGACGAAAACAGTTAATGAGTGTTGGAATGAAATGGCAACATGTATGAGGAATGTGGCAAGAGATGTCTTTGGTGAAACGAGGTGAGAAAAAAAGATAGCTTTTAAGGAATGGAAATGTATTGAAGATCAGAATAGCGTTGTTAAAGAAAATAAGAGAATAGTGTATACAGAATGTAAGAGAAATGCAAAAAGAGCGGTAGCTATTTCTAGAGCCAAAGTACAAGATGATTTGTACCAATCACTACAGAGCTCACAAACACAAAAATACTTGTGTAGTTTAGCAAAAGCGAGAGAGAAGAGTACAAGAGATGTTACACATGTTAAATGTATAAAAGATGATAGAGGAAACGTTTTGACGGATGATGAAGACATAAAGTGTCGTTGGAAGAGATATTTTGAAAGACTAATGAATGAAGAAAATGACAGGACTGGAGAGCTAGAGTCTGTACCATTAAATTTAGGCGTTGTACAAGAAATAAGTGAGGAAGAAGTAAGAAAAGCTGTGAATGGTATGAAAAACGGAAAATCCGTAGGGCCGGATGGCATACCTATTGAAGTATGGAAGTTTTTAAAAGTAAGTACATGGATGGATGTGGCTGACTTTATTTTTTAATAAGATGTTACAGGAAGAAGCGATCCCAAATGAGTGGTGTTATAGCATAATAGTACCTATCTTTAAGAATAAGGGTGATGTGCAGGACTGTAACAATTATCGAGGAATAAAACTCATGTCACATAGTATGAAGGTTTGGGAAAGAGTGATAGCGAGACGAATAAGAGATGAGACTGAAGTGACACAGAATCAATTTGGGTTTACGCCTGGACGAGCGATAACCGATGCCATTTTTGCACTTCGGCAATTGTGCGAAAAATACAGACGTGTACATAAGAACTTGCATATGGTGTTTGTTGATCTGGAAAAGGCATATGATCGAGTACCTCGAGATGTTTTGTGGTGGGCCTTGAAAAAGAAAAGAGTGCCTGGGAAGTACCTACAACTTATTCGTGGTATGTACGGTCAAGCGAAAACACAAGTTAGGTCCGAAGCTGGAGTTACCGATGATTTCAATGTGGCAGTAGGTTTACACCAGGGTTCAGCTTTAAGCCCTTATTTATTTCTTCTTGTTATGGATGCATTAACATCAGACATACAGGAGGATACACCTTGGTGTATGCTGTTTGCTGACGACATTGTTCTTATCGGAGAGGACGCTAACGATGTCCAGAGCAAGCTGGAAAAATGGCGAGAAAACCTGGAGAATGTCGGTTTAAAAATTAGTAGAACAAAAACTGAATACTTGTTTTGCGACTTTGGTGGTACATCTAGTTTTTCTCCTATAGCCTTAAATGGTGTATCCTTACAAGCATGCTCCAATTTTCGGTATCTCGGTTCAATGATACAAAACGACGGTGGCATTGATAAGGATGTGAGGAACAGGATAAATGCAGGATGGATGAAATGGCGAAATGTGTCTGGGGTAGCTTGTGACCCACGAATGCCTTTGAAACTCAAGGGGAAAGTTTATAAAACCATGATAAGACCGGTCATGCTGTATGCATCTGAGATCTGGGCTACGAAAGAAACGGATGAGAGGAAATTACATGTGGCAGAGATGCGAATGTTAAGGTGGATGTGTGGTGTGACTAGAATGGATAAGATTAAGAATGAGTATATCAGAGGAAGTTTGAAAATAGCACCGGTGACAGAGAAGTTGAGAAGTAATAGGTTAGCATGGTATGGGCATGTCATGAGAAGAGATGAAAACCATGTGACTAGGAAAGTGTTGAGTATTATAGTGGATGGATATACGAGTAGAGGAAGACCGAAAAAGGTGTGGATGGATTGTGTGAAAAATGATATGTGCGTAAAAGGTGTGAATACTGAGATGACATTTGATAGGAGAGAGTGGAAAAAGAAAACATGTTGTGCCGACCCTACTTAGGTGGGATAAGGGTAATGATGATGATGATGAATCTTGAGTTATTTGACTTAATATTTTGTAGGTAATATTGGTTTGACAATGGCAGTTATAATCTCGATGATTAGTTGCCAATAAGTTACTATATAACTTTCGTGCTCATTGCGATATTTAGTCCGGTCATAGTAGACGACTTCTATAGTCAAGCCCTTCGTTAAAGCAACAGTTTTTATTATAAAATAATATATATAGACTATCTTTGTGTTCCTATAAATTTCAACTTTTTTATAACAGCTGTTTGGAAATTTAAAAAATTGCCAGTATCAAGTCCAGGATCACAAAATAATAATACTCCTATAATTATAAGTCGGTCAAGGGAAAGTTTTATATTAATAAAATGATAATTGATGACAACACCTGTCGTAGTTCATAATTCAACTAAGCGTCAAATGTCAATTTAATGTCAAAAATTGACAGAAAAATGACAGTAAATATTGAGGTTATATTCATAATACTCAAGAATTTCTCCATTAGCGAGTGACAAACTGTATTTTATGATAGTCTTTTTGAGAATAATTTGCTCTGACCTGTGTGATATAAGTACTTATAAAAAAGAATGTTTAGGCACATATTCTCATGGACACGGAATAACATACCGAAACAGTCATACAAATATATAGCTCGTAGCATAAAGATTAATAGGCAAATACACTGTAATGTTTGCTTAAGAAATCCTAGGCATACTTCTAAGTCAAATAATGCTCCGTCATCGGCTATAGCTAGCAAGTACCAAGTGATAACGGACGCCAATTCGCCAGTTATAGAACATACAGCTGATGAAATTTATACGGAAGAAAAATATCCGATACTCAGTGATGAGTTTGACGGCATTAATCTTGAAAGTAAGAACATACATGAATATAGATATTACACTTGAGGAGTTTTATATTTGAACCATAATTATATTTCACAGAGTGCAAGTTCAATGATGCTTCTTGCTACACGATAATTATGGTTTTTATCCTCTGGATAGACAGAATAAGACAAAATAAAATAAGAAGCATTTATAATTTCCTAACCCTGTCTATTACTTATTGTTTATTATGTTTCATCCCTGAAAATATATCTTATTGGGGATTAAATTTATCATTAATCTACTGAAAATGGACCAATTTAAAAATTAATTGGTTTTGTCGAGAATTAAATGACATACCTTTTATTCTAGGCAACTAGGATATGTTCTTTTATAATTTGAATTGGACAAAACCAACAACCTACAGTGAAATTATGAGAAAAAAATATTTTGCAGGAGGAAAAACTGGTGTCTTTGAAATAGAAGACCTTGTAAACTTGTTGCAGAGAGAAAACTCAAAGGATATTTTTGTAGCAATAGTGCCACAGGAGATACGCTATGTTGATTACATATGTGTTGTGAGTGGTCGGAGTAAAAGGCATATCCAGGCACTAGCTGAATTTGTTAGAAAAGTTTACAAAAAAAAATGCAATAAAAATGATCCAATTCCTAAAATTGAGGGCAAAGATTCTGATGAATGGATGGCTCTAGATTTAGGTAAATTAATTTATGTATCATGTAACTTCTATGTATTCTATACTAAAGCATGGTTTTTTTTATTTATTTTTGAGTAAGTAATATGTCAGCAAAATCATGTTACAACACAATAATATTCTGCAAAATTGGTTATCTATACTAATATTATAAAGAGGTAAAGTTTGTGAGTTTGTGACGTTGTAGGGGGTAATATCAGGAACTACTGGTCCGATTTCAAAAATTCTTAGGTTATATAGCTTATTTATCGAAAATGGTTATAGGCTATATATCATCACGCTAAGACCAATAGGAGCGGAACACAAATGAAAAATGTTTCAAAATCTGGATTTTTTCCTCTTGAGAGCTTCCGCTGTGTTATCGTTAGCCCAAAGTATCTATTCCACATGAACGAAGTCACGGGCAGAGGCTAGTTGTATAATAATAGTTATTGAAATAATAAAGTATGTTTGCAATATTATGTAACTCAAAGTAACATAATTATTATTATATGTGTTTTGTTTCTTTTCCAGGCAATATTGCTCTACACATATTTTCAGAGAAAACAAGAAGAGTATATGACTTAGAAACATTATGGTCAGTTGGACCTGAATTTGATGAACAAATGAATAAAAAGTCTGATGTTATTAATGTTTTTGAGAACTATAGTGAATACTTGAAAGACTTAAAACCTGTAGAATAACTTAGTATTTGCTTATCTATGTTACTCTGAGCATGTTATTTAGAATAAGAATTAAAGAATGATAAAAGTCTCATATAAAATGTTTATTTTCACTTAAATACATAAAATTTAAAAGATACATTATGTATGGATTGTATAATTTAATCAGAATTAATAATATAAATAAATATTGAATATTATCGGATTACATTAAGATCAATTTTTAATACTATCATATAAAGTCATCTGAATTTTTTGTTCTATATGAATATCTATATGCGTTTTGTTATGGAAAATAACAATTCGGCATATTTTATATCTAGGTCAAGAGTTTTAAATGCATAATAACAATGTAAAAAATAATATGAAACCACTTCAGACTAATACATTCACAAGATTAAAATTATTACTTCAGTCAAAATGCATTTACACATACTAATAAATCTAAAAACTACTCTTTAAATAGTTTGGAAGCAACTTAAAATTAGTGCTTTTAATGAGTACAATTAAATATAAATTGGAAGCTCTTAAACAGAATTACATGTTTTTGTGAAATAAATAATTATTGGACCACATATAAGTCTCATGTTTTTTACATTTAAATTATTTGTAACACATCTCAGTTGTTTTCATACTAAATAAACAAAAGCGGACTAATTATTAACAATTGTGAATTGACTGTAGCCACATAAACTAGCTATATATTAAACAAAAATTATATTTCCACTGATTATGTGTATGAGAAGTCACTAAATAAAATGGTGTAAATACTTTGTTTCCTCTAAAAGATAATGTAAAATGTATAAACTCTATGTATACATACATTACATTACATTATTCTTTGAATAAATGTTATAGAGGTGATCTAGGCACTTTCAAACTGCTTTGACAAATTGATTAGGTGGTCGTTGAAAATTAAGATTGAAAATAAAGTGTATTTTGCTAGTTTTCTTGTGACTTCACATAGAATCAATACTTTATATCGTTTCAGTATTAGTAACTGCGGAATATGTAATAAAAAATATTTTCATAGTCCCAAACTTATTTTTAAGCAAATAATTATCACAAAAATATATAGTTATAAATTATCCAATCATATACAAAGTGTACATGGTTTTGATAAATTTACAGGTTATGACTCACATTACTAGAATTCTCATAATAGTAACATCTATTATATAGTGTAATTAGTATGTTTCAGTCCTCAAGGCAATGATTGGCAGTAAATGTGATTTCTGGTTGAATATTGAAGCAAATTAGAGTGACTGACATGTTGACATAGTAGTGTAATCTAAATACAATACATTCTTAAAAAATACACAAATATTATAAGTAATTTGTGATTTAAATTTGGATCCAAATTATAAGACAATTTATGAGAGTATGGCTACACTTCGCCTCACTCCAGCACCAGAACTAACATTGTCCAAACTTGACCACTTTTTAATACCATTTTTAACTATTTCAGCAGTTATTTTATCCTCCATGACTCTAGACATTGCTTCAAGTTTTTGAGCTCTCTCTTTACTGAGTGGTTCACTTGGGAATGCTAGATCGTTAGCCTCAGCAAGAGTACGTAAATCAAAGTAATACTTGGCATACACACTTGATGGAACATTAATATTGAATTGTAACATTTCTAAAAATTGCCTTTCCAACTCATTCATGTCCTCAACAGTAATATCTTTCAAGATCTGACAGTAATCTACATTCCACACGGCTTGGTCATCCCATACTTTGCTGGCTAGTAGAATAGCACCCAATACAATTCGTTTCCAATTTGATGGGGCAATATCTAATTCAGCACAAATTAACAGGCGTTCCAAGTATACCAGGGTAATAATAGCACACTCTGCTGTAAGCTGAGCTGCATTGAATAAGGTTCTTACAAACTTATAGATCTGCTTATGTTCAGGATTATATTTATCATAATCATCACAGACACCTTCTTTACTTAATGGGTGAAGCTTTTCATCAAATATATCTAATCTACGTTCTGAAGTTCTATTTTTTATGTGATAATAAATAGCCAGAGCAACACATTTTACAGTATTCTTCAAGTTGGGCTGAGACACAGTACTATCATCTAAATAAATTGTAGAACAGGAACTGCTTTTTTTGAGCTTATTTTCGGCAATCTGATGCTGGCTACGTTTCCTGGTTATTCCATTTTCAATAGAAGCTTTCGAACGTTCCATAAAAATTGTCCCAGCAATAGGATCTTGTGATGGATCAATGTCACCGTCATCTGGTTCCCTCTCGCTAATGTGCTGTATGTTATTAGAGCTTACTTCACCTTCAGGAAGGTAATCTTCAAGTTTTACGATATCTTTTCGAATCGGTGACGGGCTGCGATAGCAACAGCAACTATTTTGATTACCCATTGTTATATCACTTATGGAATATTAAAAATTACTTGATATCATTCTACGAACACTAATACACATCTAGGCGTACGTAAATAGTGCGCCGACACACAAGAGTGACATAAAAGGCCCATAGTACCTGAAACAAAAGGCATAATATTTAATATTCTAATATTGGATGTGGGCATAACCATTCGATGGAAATCAATCACGGTAAGAACTAAACAACTGTACACACCTTAACGTTGTAGGTTTGCAAAAACATCACACATTTTTAATTGTATAGAACAAATTCGAGTTCATTCATTTCACTTTGACAGTCTTTAAAAAGTTTTTAAAATGAGTGAGTGCACTGGATGCTTGTATCTCGATCTTGAATAGAAAAAACAAGACTGTTTACATACGGTTACTATCAGTGAACGTAGACAGTTTCAAAATATTTTCTAAAGATCTATTCCTTTAGGATCGTTACTTAATTAAAACAAATCAGAAGTATTGGTACTTTCTACAAGTAATATGTTTGATACATTTTAACTATCATTGTTATAATGTTTTTTTTTTTTAATAAAGATATAAAATAAACCTATATATACATCTATAAAACATTCTTCAAACAACAACTCCTCTTTTTTGACACCCAAAATATATACAGTTTTCTCCACATTCTTACTTTTTTTACTTCATCATTCTATGATTAATAGTTTAAAAGTTGAAGAAATTAGCACTAATAATCAGAATACAAGTAGTGAATTTATTATTATTTATTTACAAGAACATTGTTTGAAGGTAATAGATAAGAGGTTTAGGTATTTTAAGAAAAATTAAAAAGACTAACGTATTTTTAAGAGTTGAACGTTTAAAAGTGTATGAATACAATAATAAACAATTCCATAACCAAAAAATTATGTTATAGTAATATAAATTAATCATCAATTCGTATAGCGTAATCATTACATAGTATAAAACAAAGACCACGTGTCTGTCTGTCTGTCTGTTCGCGATAAACTCAAAAACTATCGAACGGATTTTCATGCGGTTTTCACCTATGGATAAAATGATTCATGAGGAAGGATTTGGTATATAATTTGTCAAGGATTTTTTATAGTCATGGTGAGACAATGCCTGCCGGGCCAGCTCGTAATATATTATATTAGATGTATGTCAATAGATAGATTATTGTTGGTTAGATATATTGAATTTATTTTAGTAGGATAATTTATGTGATAATGTATTTTGTTGTAAGTGGTAATGAGTAATGTTGACTTGTTTAATTTCGCATGGCGATATAAAAAGGGAAACAGCAGATATAATGTTTGTTAGTAGTATATTAGTTGGACTTAAAAAAAAAGTGATTTATTAAGGCAGGATGTCGATTTTATTTAGATTACGTACAATACCTTAATAGGTAGAGCCTACTGAGGTAATTTAATTAAACATACTCTGGTAACACAGACTAAATATGGCTGTCTATTGGCTAATTTTATAGTAGCGAGAACATTGAATGTGCTTACATTTTACACTGTGTGACCGTTTATACTATAGGAGGTACTGAAATATCTTTTGTTTGTGCTTGGTGTTGTAATTAATTAACAATTATTAAACTTTCACTATTGTTTTAGTTGAAGATGCGACGTAAAAGTGAACGCGTTGTTAACAAGAAAACAAAATCCTCGCCGGACAAAAGTATTGAGAAATCGAAACGCACGAAGACTCGCCGTAGAAAACAGAGTTCTACATCAGATAACGAATCATGCGAGGAAAAAAGCCCGGGTCATGACAGTGGCTCTATTAGTGATTCTGAAAAGGAGGTGCAAGAAACTTCTAATAAAAAAGATGACCTAGAAGAATCACAAGATCAGGTTTGGCAAGTCAAAACTGCTGGAAGTTCTGGCGACGTTGGAGAGATTCAAAAACTTAAGATTTGTTTAACACGCCCGCCGTCTACTCCTGAGCGTGGTGATAAATCTCCACGAAGTAAGGGTAAACATTCACGTACCGCCAGTTCAAGTGACACACCAAGCGTGGATTCTGTTGAAGAGAAAAGAAAAAAACATCGTTCTAGGAAGGCTTCTCATGATGCTAAAAGTGATAAAAATTCCGATACACAAGTTGAACAACAAAATGAAGTTGAAACTGTTAAGCTAGAAAGTAATGTCCAAGAAGATAGTGAAGTTACTCAAAGCGAGACAGAGCAAGCAGCAGAGACTCCTGTGTCTACAACTAATGAAGAGGATGCACCTGATGACTCTGGAAAATCAGAATCACATGACAATGAGGAACAAAATGTTACTAATGCAGATTGTAAATCAGATGCAGATACAACTGTTGTTTCTCCAAAAGCAGAAACTACAGTTGTATCCTCAAATGATGATGCAATTGTACCTGATACGGATGAATCCAAAGATGAATCAGGTACAAGCACAATTGCAAAAAATAGCCCGACTCGTAAAAGAAGTGCATCAGTTGATAAGTCTGAAATATTAGAATTGCACCCAGAAGAATCAAAGATAGAATGTTCTGATAATGAAACAAGTAAACCGCAGGAGGAAGAAAATAAAGAGGAGTCTGCTATGGATCATCAAACAGAGGTAAGTATAAATCAAGAACAAAATATCAATAAACAAAGAGAAGTGGAAAATAATGAGCAGATTAAGTCTACTAATGAATCTGGTGTTCTAGAGAATGAAAATGTTGATAAGGAATTAAAGCAAACATCAACAGATTCTGAAAACGAGCATAAAGTACCAAATAATGATGAACATAAAGAACCATCAGAAAAGGAGACAAACCAAACTACAGATACTGGGCACTCTCATCCCGTTCAACATATACAAGAGCAGAATGTACCAAATGGTCAGTTGCCACAAGTCCCTGCAAACAGAAAACGACGTTGGGGCTCTAGACCCACTAAACTAACAACACAGAAATCAATTACCATCTCCACTGATGTTTTAAAAGACATAATACCAGATGTTAAACCAGTCGAGTTTGATGAAGTTATTGAAGAGAAAAAACATAGAAGGGTAGAAGTTCCAGAGAAGGTTGAGAGACCAGTTTTACCTAAAATCATTATTGATAATACAGAGAACGTGGAATATAAAAGAAAGGAACTCGAGAAAGAAGTTAAAGAGAAAGATATCAAATTAAAAGAACCTTTAGCTTCTAATAGAAAAATTTCTATTATAAAGGAAAGTGATAGCATAATCTCCAGGCCTCCGAGTCCTCCAAAGAATAAACAATCTTGTATATTATACATAACTAATCTAGTTAGGCCATTCACTTCAATACAACTGAGAAATTTATTACTAAGGACAGGAAAGATAGTTGAGAATGGGTTTTGGATGGATAACATCAAATCAAAATGTTTTGTCCAATATGAAAATGAAGAGTGAGTTATATTGTGTTTTATATATTTGCATTTTTTTTATCAGCCTTAGGCATTAGTGTTAACACTGTACAATCCTCAAGAGTATCTAATCTTGATTTGTCTCAACACTAGCTATAAACAGTTATAAGCTGCAGAGCTAGCTTGTTTAACCTTAGGTGAACTGCATGGCGATTGCTTCATATGATAAAAAAAAGATTGTGAATTGAAGCTGTTAAGTGGTCTATCTTCATATATTTTTCTAACAAAATTTAATTGTTTTAAATTAAGTTCATTGTGATTGCTAAGAAAACTTCTAAAAGTTCTTGGATGATTTAATTCTAAGAAAAAATACATAATTCCTCACAGAATTTAGAATTTTGAGATTTAAAACTTATGAGACAGTACCTTTGTCTAGTATTGGGATAGTAAAGTTAAAAACTAAGTCATACTACATTCACTATAAAGTTTTCAATTCAATAGATATATTCTATCTATTATTTACTGTAATTACATTACAGGCAAGCTGTTGAAACACGGCATGCATTGCACGGTGTCAAATGGCCAGTCTCAAACCCAAAAACATTGCAAGTTGACTTCTCCACTCAAGAAGCATTCGAAAAGGCTAAATCAAATGTAGAGACAGATAATGCTCAGGTTTCAACGATGGCTGGAACAGTGGAGGACTGGCTCCGAGAATTAGACATGAAGAAGGAACGAGGTGAAATGGTTAGTTAGAAACATTGAAAACTTACTTGTTCAAGCAAGCTTTTACTTATATTTACAAGTTATGTCACTTCCTTAGTTAAAAATAGATTTAAATAAAATTTACACTTTTCAAGTTTGCTCCATAATGTAAATTACTATTACGAGAAGATTATGTACAATTCACAACAGCCACTTCAATTCAAAGCTATGTTGTTGTTATGATGATTGTAGTTTTTTTTTTCTAAACATGTGAATAACTTAATCTCTGAAGATAGTTAATAAAGTGGTAGTCCGGTGAAGCTGTAAAGACCTTGCTAGGTCAATAGTGTAGTCAGTTTAGTCAGTTCGAGAAAAAAAAAGTTAATAAAGTGATGTAAAATAATATATGTCAATGGTTTATTAGAACTATATTATTTATTTTAATTTATTTAAGAAACTGTGAAGTAGGAACTTTTTTCCTAAATGCTTTTTTAAACATCATTGTTGTAGAAAGACTACAAGGACCAAATAGCAGCAAGGCACTCAGCCGATTTGGGATGTTTGGGCGACTAACTCAAGAGTGCACCGTTGAGTTAGTCGCCCAAACATCCCAAATTGGCTGAATGCCTTTAGCGTTCACCTCAATAGTTCGGTGAAGCTGTGAAGATCATTCCAGGTCAACAAAGTTTTCATATCGAAAAAAAAAAATTGCAGTATAATTACATTAATTGTTTCCAATTTTACTTTCACTTAAAGCTCTTCATTTACTTCTAACATAAATGTAATTTCTTGTTTTTTATTAAAGATGCGATGTAATTTATTTTTAGGAAAAAGCATGGGAGCGAAAATCATCAATGCGAGAATGGGATGTAGGCAAGAATGAGAAAGATAAGGAAAAAGATAAATTACGGCATGATGAGCGACCATTGGAAAAAAGAAGACATCGCTCTATTGAAAGAAGCCCTGAACCCGGTAAGTTTAGATTAAAGTAATTATTTCAGTGTTCAGTAGTCCTATGATGGAATGATGGAGTGGAAATATTTTCTATAATCTTTTATTATTTTCATTCCTTACAGCAAGGAAGTTCAAGAAGAAGGAAGAGGAAGCACCAGCGAAACTACTAGATGATTTATTTAGGAAGACAAAGACCACTCCTTGCATATATTGGCTGCCGCTCTCAGCTGAAACGGTATTTGTATTTTTATATTGTAACTTTGTATTTTTATATTGTAACGTGAGAAAATGTTGTATATTTCGTATTTTATTATGTTGTCATTGTTAAGCTATTTGAGAGCTAAATCTCATTAATCTTGAATGGTTACAAAAGAAAGGAGCCACTTTAATGGATTTATCACCACATGGATATATACTAAAATTTGAATTACCATTGTCATAATATTTAGAGTAGGCTTTATTTGTTCATTTTCTTTATAATATTTTTCTTTATAATTTTTTATTTTACATACAAGTCCTAGGATGACAAGATTTTAAAGATAAAAAATATCTTGACATTATGCACAATTTATAAAGGAAGTTTGCTTAGTCATGTAACCTTTTTGTAAAAGGTTTTAGAAAAAAAAAATACTGCTTATACATTCATAATAAATTTATATAATCTTCTGATTAGAATATAAAATATATCTGATGATTTCATGAAAAGTTGACTATGATAGTTGGTGCATTATTTACTGTGTTTTAATAATATTCAGGGGAATTTATTTTCAATTATATAAGCACAATTTTGTATAAAGTTTTTAGGTTTGTTACTTGTATCTATAATAATAGATTTCACAGTGTCAAACAAAAAGATTACATTATCCAGGAGTTGTCATTAAATGTATAATTCTACATGTTGATGCCTCTCATCCTGAAACATTTCTTCATATATTTCATTCAGACTGTGATTGTACCCCCCAAGCATCAATACGTAATAAAAAATCTTTACCCATGAGAAATTTTCAACAATGATTGAAAAAGTCAATATAATGTTGCCATTAACTTCCCAGAAATCAAAATGTAAAAGGTGTAATTAATACCTGAACTGTTCTTTGAACTCTTCTAAAAGAAATAGTAAAGAAGCAAATACTTGAGGTAGAGATTGACGAGTCCTTTTCTCGGAATATTTTTTGGCTTTTGCGCTATTAATACGCTATCACTACTACTAGTGGGCGCCCAGTGGTCGACATTCGATCATAGTTAATTGATTTTGTAAAGTTTGTACTTTATTAGAGTTCTTTTGTCAAAGGGTATACTTCTATAATAAAAGGTTTTCATCATGGCTACTCGGTTATTTGCCATTTGCCATGATCTTTAATTATATAAACATTAAAAAAATATGTAAATTATAAATTTGAAACAAAAACCACGTGGTATACAGCTCTCAAATTTTAAGCAAACATAACTTTCCGACAATAAAGAAATTTATCGCAACTCATGACACAATTTTCAATTAATTTTACACAACACCATTTTCGTGGGTGGTATTTCTGGGTGATTTTGAATTAAACGTAGTCTGTTCATTATGAGAAATAGTGATTTGTCCAGTATCATCGTTTGGAAAAGTAATGGATGCACAATACAATCAAATGGTGAATCCAAGACAAAGACGTTTTTAATACTACCATTAGCTTTTGAAAATAAATTCTTTTTTGTTGATACATGAGGTTGAATTGCAACATTGTAACCTCTTTAAGTCATGGATTACTTTTATGAACAAAATTCTTATTTTGATTATACAAAGTATTATTTGGCTCATTTTTTTATTAATTCATTATGTGAAGTGTGCACCATAACAAATAATAAACATTACAATAATAATAATATTTTATAATATCATTGTTGAATGTAGGATGAAAAATGGTAATTAGAACGTAATAGTTAAAAAATACATATAGTCGAGCATAGCAACCTCCTTCTTTCACAACCTTTTTTGAAATTCGTATTTATTGACAGCTGTCAAAATGTCTTTTTTATTTACATGTGTGTATATGTTGTGTAAAATTCGAGTAGTAGTGTGAGTAGTGCATATTTTAATTAATTTAATGTACTTCTTATGCGTTTATATAAAATAAACAGCTTTCTGCACTTCTCCGCCATATAAACTCTAACTATGCCAAATTTCAAGTTCACCCGTTGACGGGATGTAGGTTAAAAAGGGGCACAATTTTTTTGCTTCACGTATTGATATATAGATACCGCTATTGCGGTAGTATTTTACTAGTCGGATAGTAGTTACTATTCCTAAGGTATACAACTACTACTATGTATACTACTGCTCCTGCGAATTGTAATCGTGAATTTGCGAAAACATAAGGCTTCATCTTTTTAAAATGGCAACATATGTACACACAGTTTTGCCAATGTCAAGTGAATAGAGCCATAAACAATGGAGATTGCACCAGACAAATTTCTTTATATCCAGACTGGGTTTTCCACAAACAGACACCACAAAGAAAGCACATGTAAACTAGACATAAAACATATTGTTAGATAACAGCATATACAAGAACATTACACTAAAATGTAAAGTTTAATTTTGTTAGTAATAATAAATTTGGATAAGCATTCTACAATTAGTGATTACACGTAACAAGAGGTTCATAATGTTAGTGGGACGGAGCATAGCAGGAGGTAGAACATAATTTCATCAGATATGCAAATATTATAATTGGTGCTAAGTTTTGATTATGTTATTTATCTATCTATAATCTATCTAATAATCTTTAAACGAGCCATTCTTGTATATTTTTATATTTGTATATATTCAGGATATCGGAAGCGGCGTCATCTAATTCTGTGAAACTTAGTATGTAGGTAGTTTCGGGGACGATAAATTGATCTAGCTAGATTTTATTATTAGAAAACTTTTAACTGAGGTTTCAGGCAACGAAAAAATATAGCTAGAATATAAAGGTAAATTTCGCCGCTGCTGTCAAAACAAAAATAGCTCAGATGGAAATCTGTTGCTTCGAAAATCCGTGTAACCCCAGTTCGAATCTGAGTGACAGTAAAGGGGGTATCTTTTTTTTAATGAAAAAATGCTAATTTTGTGAGGCAAACCTAACAGTTTATTAGCTTGTAATTAGCTAGCCTCTGTCGTCCAGGTACTAATTATTAAATCTACTGTATGGTATTATTCCTTTAGTTTGTGTAAATAATCACTATATTGATATTTAAATAAAAATGAAGAACATTATATGAATTGTTTTCTTAAGAGAGTAACAATCTAAATTATTACCACATACTGTCTAGTAACAGGTTTAAGCGTACATTTCTTTTCTTGTCTTATCAGGTTTTAGACAAAAAGGTTTATATGATATTTCAGATTGCGGTGAAGGAGGAACAGAGACGGCAACACATGGCTGAATACGAGCGACGCATGCAGGAACAAAGGCGGACACAACACCGACGTCATTAACACGGTCCGTCCCGTAACATACACAAATACACACAATAATCAAACACTCACATACAAAAACACAAAACAACACACACGCACACACACACTTTGAAAATATTTTAATAATACACACACACATACAATCATAATATTTTAATGTCGCTTAAGTGACTTTCTTTCAGGTATATCACTTCAATGAAGGCAATCATTTTATTTTGGTTTAAGGATTTTTTTCATTAAATGTTAACGTAGTTTATAAAAACACGATTTAGGTTTTATTAGCGGCGAATGTTCAAGATGTGCGAGGAGGTCTTTGAGGATGAATAGGTGAATTTATTTTGAACGAATTGATGTTATAGAGAAGCACGCTTGGAGGAAATCCAATGATTTAATTCACCGTCGGAGTACCGCGGTCGTTTGATCGAATGCAGAGGAGATGGATTCCGCTGTGTGGAGATACGGCTGCAAACTGCGTTGACATGATTCTACCCTTTATCATCGATGTTTAGGCGTTTTGGAGGAGAGATTACTCAATGCCATACGTTTATACTATTCAAATTTTATCAAGTCATGTGTTATTTTTTTCATTTGTGGTATATGAATATCGAAGCTTTGTTTCCTGTATACTTGATCTTGGAAGACAGAAAAGCAGAAGTGTTTAAAAAAGGGCTTCGAGATAAACGGTGTGTACACAAATGTATGGACATGTAATCAATCTTCTTTGCGGATGAGTGACTAAAATAGAAGATATTCAACAGAGGAACAGACATGGAATTTTATGAAATAAATTGTTCGAGCGTTTAACCTTCATCGAATTTAGACATAAATGATTTGAAATATAGTCAGGTCCTAGCGTTGTATGTTTCAATATTGTCTAAAATGTATTCAATTAATTGAGTAATTTTAATGTTTATATAATAAAATAACATCCTCTCAGTACTTTTAGTTTTTGTTTAATTCACAGAAATAGTGTAGACCCAAAAATTCCAAAAGTGTTTTTTTTATTGACTCTAAGATTATTTCAGTACACTTAAATTACATATAAAGTCTTTGAATTATAATTTTTTTACGACATGTATGGGATAAGCTTATGCGTTTTTTGATGTTTCTAATATTCGCATCTTAGCAATATTTTAAATATTATAAGAAAAAGGATTAATTGGCATCAATATTTGTTCAATGTGAATATCTCAATTCTAGGATGACTGCACCTTTTGTTCTAAATTTGGGAATGTAGGTCCTATATACAGGCAGTCTTTGGCTTACGTTGTTTCAAGTTACGTCCAAAATTGTTTTGTGACTATTTCTTAAGCATACGACAATTATTTCGATTTCCGGCATAGGAGAATTCACTTGTTCTGAGGATTACCCACACATGCCACTGATTTTCTTCAGTTAGTTCATGGACAACGGACAATTAAGACGTAATTATATTAGTGTTTTTACAGTCTTTGACAGTTTTTGTTTTTACGTACATATTCAAGTGAATTTTAATCTAACTATGCCACCTAAACAAGACAGTAATAGTAAAGTGAAGATGAGTGGATCCTAACCCTCGAGTTTTACAAGTAAACATGAAAATATATGTATCGACTTACGTCGTTTCGATTTACGTCGCGTATTTCGAGAACCCAACATGCCGTAAGTACGAGGACTGCCTGTATTTTAAAAAGCAAAAACAATCTCTTAACTATAATCTGTAGCTCTCGATTAAGATAACTGTCATTATCGTCCTTCAAGAAATCACCTGTATAATGATGGCGGTCTGAGTAATTGATGACTTTCTTGAGCTCTTAAGAATTAATCATAATAATAAAACAACTGAAATACATCGATGAAAATGATCAATAGAAATAAAATTCAGTGGCTACGAATACAACCGATTCTTTTGAAATTTTGTGCACTAGTAGTAGTTATCTATAGTAATTAGTAATAATATTTTTAGTAGTAGTCCGGTGAAGCTGTTTAGACCTTGCTAGGTCAATAGCGTAATCTGTTCGAGAAAACATTTTTTAGAAGTACTAAAATGATTAGGTACTGTGTAACACGCGAGCGGAGTCGTAGGCACAGCTAATAATACCTACCTAATGTAATGTACCATAACAAATCTCAAAATCACGTTGTTTGAGGATCCAACATTCGATTTATTCTGCTCAGGTATAAAGTACCTATAGTACAATTGCCGTAGGGTACAAGCATTTGTAGGGTGACGTATTGTTTGGATATCGTCATATATCGCCTGCTTATTAGTTACATCGCAAGGGAAATCCTTTAACATAAGTGAGTAAATGTCGTTAGTATATAGTATCTCCAAAATAGGTAGTCCGGTGAAGCTGTAAAGACCTTGCTAGATCAATAGCATAGTTCCAAAAAAAGTTTCCAAAATAGCAATTTCAGATTATCGTCGTTATCATCTGGTAAGTGTTCTTAGGAATTGACATTTTTATTATTGTGAGCAGGTTACAAAACAAATTTACGTATAAGACAACTGCTTAATTACAAGTAACATACGGTCAACTGTGGTCACTAAAAATATGCTATGTTCATAAGCTCGAACTTTAGAAATAAAAACTGCTATAAGAACACGTAACTGATAAGCTATACTTTTTGCACGTAACAGGTATTGGTATGACAGTAACGGTAACCTCCGGTCATAACCATGCCTCAGTACAATAGCTAGTGGCAGTATTAGTATACACAGTCAGTCATATAGGACATATACAAGTTGGTTTACATTATGGCTGGTGATTACTGGGGTTCCAATAGGGGCTGGCTTTGGGGTCTACTCTTGTGGAATCTAGGCTACGACTGGGTGTTACTCTGGACACTCCCAACCAGAGTGCATTTAATACGCTATGCAGACGACATCGTAGACTGTCCCGGGGAAAATTGGTGAATCTGATGCATCTCGCCACGGAGGCTATAATCCTCAGCGTCGTGTATACAGAATTTTGAACCTTAGGTTGACTCAACATACCGAGGGTCTAATGTGTCATAGACTTTATTGATGATCGCCACTACGTGACCATATCTGTATGGATGGCGTCCAAATCGGGATAGGAAGCCAGGGAAAGTACGTTTGCCTCATTCTAAACGAACAATTTCCGTTCGAGCCCCATTCTAGGGGGTTGAACAGCTCCTAGCGACAAACTCTTTCGAGGAGAGAAAGGTCAGGGGGGCTTATCTTCCTATTTTAGAGGTTCGGAGGATGGAAAGAAGGCAGGTGCATACCTGGGTGTTTCTTTTTTATATGTTTCGAACATCAGGTCAACCGCCAAAGCGGTGCGGTTGGATTCGCTGGCAATCTAGTATTGCGACATAAATTTGATGGATGTTATACCATAAGGATTTAGTGGGAATCTCAAATAATCGCGTTTAAAAAAAAAGATGATGACTTTGATTATATTCTGATGCATAAATTGTATTTACCATTTCGAAGCCGATATTTGTCGAACCATTGAAGCTTTGGGTGGATACGTAATTAGGAGACTTGTATCATGGATGTACTCTGTGATCATAGTTTCTCATCTTTTATTAAAACCCAGTGTGGCTACTTGTTAGACTTGTGAGATATGCCGTTAATTCTTATTTTAAACAATTATTGTATCTTCCAGTATAAATTAGATAGGTTCATACAATACTTTTCGCCCTTAATACTAAGGAATTAATACAGAAGTTTCTTATTATAAAACTGTATGAATCCTTTAATCTAAAGATAATTTCGTAATCGATCTATTATTTAAAACGGCTCAAAAAATTTGGTCAATTATCATTATCTGTAGATATTCTCTTATCGAAGGGATAAGACTCGTAAAGTTAGATAATTTAAAACCAGTCGCGTTGGCGGATAACATTCGCCAACCGCTAGATGTGTTAATTTGTGCTACTGCTTTAATAAAAAGCAAAATGGTAAGTTAATTAAATATTTCCTACGTACTCGATTTATCAAGTGATAATCTAAAAAAAATCAATAAGATTTTCATAAACTTCAGCCGAGGAAACTAAACTAGTATCTGAAAAGGTTAATATCGCAAAAATGTCGATATTTCTTATAATACGTATAGTATTTATTGTAAGAGCTCTTAAAACTGCTTTAACTGGTTAACGACTAGTCATTATTGAATTATTAATGTAGGTACAATAAATTATTCAATACTAGTGGGCCCGGCTGACGTTGTCTCACCCCGATTATAAAATAACCTCGACAAATTATATGCAAAACCTTCCTCTTTGATCACTTTATCCACTGGTGAACCGCAGGAAGATCCGTTTAGGAGTTATTGAGTTTATCACAAATAGAGAGATGCGGCAGGGGACTTTGTTTTATAGTTTCTATACTATCTAATGGTGGGGACTTT
>JACEII010000008.1:5170962-5231058 GCA_014332785.1 Antheraea mylitta
GGGGACTTTGTTTTATAGTTTCTATACTATCTAATGGTGGGGACTTTGTTTTATAGTTTCTATACTATCTAATGGTGGGTAGGTAATATAATTTCATTTGGTCATATCTATATCCTAACTATCACTAACCGCAAGTAATAATATTACAAGAGTGAATGTGAGTCTTTTTGTTACGGTTTCACGCCTCAACTATTTAATCGATCGACATGAACTTTTACGTATACATTCCCAGAAAAGGGTACCTACCTTTCGTCTAGAAAAAATATATTGTACGGTAAAGATATGTTAAAACTATATTAAACTGAGAGACGCCACCAAAATCTAGTATAAAAAGAACACAACAGCCCAAAAGTTTATTTAAGGTAGATCTAAAAAACCGAGGTGGTAAGTTAATAGAGATACGGTTGAGACTAAAACTAGCACAAATAGATAAGGACTACGACGATAAACTTCCATTTGCTTAGAACCATTTGCAAATCAGTTTAATGTGCTTATGTACTACTAATACAAGAATAATAACAGTACTTTGATAATACGTATTTGTAGCAAATAAAAAATATGTACTGTAATTGTTTTACCTACTTATTTTGCTATTTCGGTTCAACAAAATGTAACATTTACTGTTGATGTGAAACATCTATAGGCGAGGGTAAACCTGACTGTTGGCGTGGCGATACAGGTCGTGGTGTGTGTTTGAGACGTGGCGACGCGATGCCCTGTTCAAGCGAGTATGCGCTATCTCTCTTGCCGTACTGAGCTCGCATACCTATAGTGTAATTTGAGATTCGTTCGATTCGAATAATTTTGATGTTTCACATTTGCGAGGCGTCCCGTTACGGGTCATTTTTTTCAATGATTCTTCAAAAGAGATAACTGTATCAGACGGAATTGATTGGGTAATTATATACAGGCTCAAATATTGTGGTGGTATACGTTGGCGGCGATAGTAGTAGTCGCCACGGCACAAAATCCTTTTACTTTGGAGGAGTTTGTAAGAGGACAATTCAGCCAAAGAGGTTTCAACGGTACTTGGATCTCAGGTAAATTTAAATATGTATATAAAAATTCACTGATACATAAAATTGATTCTGTGGACATTATATAATTTGGCGACGATCGTAATGTGTACGTTATGAACCACTGTTCAGACAAAGTATAAATATGAGAGACAGTACGGAAACTACCTACAAACGCTCGAAAACGGACATACAGTTTTTGGTCGCTCTTAATATAGTTATGCAGAACATAAGTTTGGGTACTTATATGTATATATTATATCATTATATGTATAACATGGATACAACTTAAGGATAAATAAAGGGCAATTTCAGATCCCCTTAGTAATATTTTAACTTTGTTTTTGTATTAGACTCTTGATTATAGGTATTACGCAGAAGCAACGAAGTAGCAAGCCACACTTCAGACTGTTACTAAGTGGTATCTGTAGCCCGTAGGCATTGCCGTACATAAAAAAATTGCCGGGAGTTGGACGTGTGTAGTACTCACCTCCTAATTATTAAATGCCTACCACAGTTTGCCGTTACCGAATTAATGGGGGTTTAATCTCATTACTTTTTTAGGGGTCATGCTCCCCCTGTAACATAACATACATAAAGTAGACTGCCTACAAGTAATACGGTTTTGAAACTCCTGTTTTAGTGTTGTTGTAATGAAACCTTTACACTGGGACACAGTAGCGTAAGAACGAAAGTTGTGAAAGAAATAACTGAATAGTAATGCTTCTCTAATAAAACCGCATAAGGCTTCAAGTTAATATAAAGTTGAATACTTAAACCTGGATTGCTTAATTTACATATAAATATTTTACCTAATACCTATACAATAATGTAATCAAATTACAAATTTAATAAATAATTAGTCCATGGTTTTCTATCCGCGTTGTACGTGTCCATAATTTTAGAAGTAATTTTCCATAATTTCTATGGTAGACAGAAGAGTTCCCGAGTGGCGACCATGCACTAGAAACACAACGTGGTCAAGCCCGCTACAATTTTGTCAATCATTCAAGTCATGTTTTAGCATTCCTTTTTAATCAACAGATACTGAATTTACATTTACCATCGCCGGCGAGCCTGGAATATATATGTTTGATGTAACTACTCTGACCAGCAGCGTTCTCGTATCCGGGGAACTTTTGGTTCGTATTTTTTCTTGTATATATATTTTCTAGTCAATTTTATATTACATCCATATTGGATATGTTTGCCATCATTAAATGTAATGTATCAGTAAATTATTTCAATTTATTTAAATAGCAACTTTTTCTGTTCCACGCAGTATATTAATCGATTCAGTCGTATTTAGCTTATTCAGTTTAAACTTATTATTTAGCTGAAGAGGGAAAGCCACTGTATAATATTTTTTCTTTAAGGATGTATATTTCAAAATTATATTAGTTCACAAGACTGCTATCGAAAGAATGGTCATAATTACGTGTACTTGTTGCAGGCTTTACTGAACACAAGCAGCCCCGTTCTATCAGCGGATAGGCAGTATATTTTAGCTCCTAGTGAAGTAGAACAGGTAAGTCGCCAATCTTTGAAAATTCAAGGCACATATTTATTTTTGTTAGATTGATTTTATTTTTTTAAAGTGTTCATGGCTCGTTGCTAGAACGATTGGTCATGTTAGTAACAATGTGTGCAAAGTATATTTTTATAGTGAAATTGTAAAATGGCAAAGTTTATGAGTATGTTTGTAGGTGGTATTTTCTGGAACTACGGATCTGATTCTAAATTGTGTTTGCTCCAATAGATAGCTACATATGGTAACAGTTGTTATTTTAATTTACATATGGTAACAGTTGTTATTTTAATTTACATATGGTAACAGTTGTTATTTTAATTTATATATGGTAACAGTTGTTATTTTAATTTACATATGGTAACAGTTGTTATTTTAATTTACATATGCGAAGAGTGGGCGGGGTTAGAAGTAGCATTAAATATGTTTACAAGGGCCATTGCATTCACAGTGATTTGTCACCGGACTATGATTCGTAAATATGGGCATATATGTTAAAAAAATAAACAAGTAAATTTCATATTAAATAATTAAAGAAACATTTTACGATTTATTTATTCTTACCAGATAATTACCATCATAATACTTGAATATGTTAAAACGCGTGTTAATTTGTAACAAGCGTGTATATCATCTTAATAGTTTTTAGGCATGCGCCATGATAGTTTATCAAGACGTATTATTATGTACGTACTTCTTATCACGCGATGTTGCATATAAATTTAATTGCCTGATAGAGATATCTATAATCCTGGTACATGTATGTACCTATGATTACAATTTATAAAACATGAAGGGCTACAATATTAAAATTAATGTATTGTACAGAAATATTTGAAATCAGTTCATCTGGTGGGTACGCTTGCTCTGGGTAGATTTCATATTCACTTATCCTGTAGACACGATGCGTGTGGTTCATCTGTTTATGGTTTTTAAGCAGGAACATTATTTTTTATTGGATTTGAAAGAGGCGGATTTTTTCAATTCGGTTGTATTTTTTAATTATGTTTGTTACCCCATAATTTTATCAAACCGATTTTGAGATTTTTTTTTAATGGAATAAATTTTCAAGAGATTTTTATTAGCATTGGACCTTGGATTCCAAAATGGACTACGGTACTTTTAAAAATCAAATAGAAAATAGTATAGTGAACGATTTTTTTATGTCGTAAGGCAAACGAACTTGTGGGTCACCTGATGTTAAGTGAACAGGTAAGTGATTAGGCGATAGGGGAGGTGGGTGTCCAGTGCCTTCACTGACCCAACGAAACGCAACAATGCAAGCACTGTTACTTCACGTGTTGTTTCTGTGAGAGGGTGGTACTATCCTATTCCTTTTTTTTTTCGCGGGGAATCCTCTTTGAGTTCAGCACCTAGGCGGGCAGCCCAGGTGAGAATGCCAGATTTCTACTGACTAAACCCCCTCGGTGTTCTTCTTGCACCGTTTAGCCGGGTGCGCAAGAACGGCCGCGGGTGGTACTATCCTGGGCTAATCGACCCATTCATACTGAAACTAGTAATCGCTTCAGCGTGACCTACCACCTATAAATATTGCTAGGCTTACAACAATCTAAAATACTAGGTACAAATAAAGTTTTCGGTCATTTTTACAGATTTGATTTATTTAATTGATTTAATTTTTTGACGATTTTTTTTTGTGTTGTTTTGAGTTACATCTAAATTTGAATTTTCAGGTTTATAGATACTCGACGACAGCCAGATTCTCTCTGTATGAAATCGAATCAAGGTATAATAGTAGTTCTTATCATTAGTGTAATATTAAAGAGTGGCAGAGCTTTTGCAAGAATAGACGGCAAGCTTGTTTATGTTTTGTCAAAGCGTAACAAACATACAAATTCACTTTGACATTTATAATATTAGTTAGGAATATTAGGTGTCCACGTAAAACACTTTAGTAACCGCTGAAGTATGTGATGTTATTATTTGGATAATCAATTAATTAGTTAATTTATGTTTGAATATAAAACAAAAACCAAATTCTTAGCCGTAAATGGAATGTTGTAATGCCTTAATGCAGTAATTAAAATGAAATATGATCCTTAAAAAGTTTTTCATTAAGTTTTTATTTTTGTTCGAAAATTCATTTATGATTCATACAAAAATATTTAGTAGAGAATTTAAAAGCACTACGTCTTTACACAATTAAAATTTATTACAGGAATTTTACAAATATTGCAAACGGTCAGCGTCTCCAATTGTGCATCTTTGGTGGCGGACATTCCCTTGCATATGTTTTAGACAACAATGTCTATTATTTACCAGAGAATAGAGATGAAGCTATACAGATTACAAATGATGGTATCCCTGGGGTTGTCTACAACGGTCATACAGATTGGGTTTATGAAGGTAAATATATC
This sequence comes from Antheraea mylitta, assembly GCA_014332785.1. Taxonomy (NCBI): domain Eukaryota; kingdom Metazoa; phylum Arthropoda; class Insecta; order Lepidoptera; family Saturniidae; genus Antheraea; species Antheraea mylitta. Next base: position 5,175,885 of record JACEII010000008.1, read on the forward strand.
GATATTATTCCATACCTATTAACATACACTCGTTAAAATTAATAATATTGTAACTAAAAAGCTGTAGTTACGTAGTACGTTGTAGTAAAAAATATGTTACCTATATGATATTTAGATAAAACAAATGGCAGGGTAACGCACACTTATGTAAAGTAATATTGTAACGCCACCATACTGTCTTATTTAAATTTGGAAGTAAGATGGCATATTCTCAATATCAGTTCAGGCGTTTTCATTATAAGGAATTTATTTTAATCTTGTGCATATAAAAAATTCAAATAGACTCACTATCACACAATCAGAATCCTATTGAGTTTGTTTCCTATGATTTACTTTGTTTTGTTTATGACGAGTTCGCATACAGTGTGAAATACAAAATAGTTCAAGCTAACGTAAGATGTCTACATTATTTTGTCAAAACCTATTGTCGATAAAATTCTACCAGGCAATACGAATATACCGCGTTTCAAAATATTTGTAGGCCAAAGGTAGAAATGTCTCAAATTATGTTAAAACATAATATAGGTATTATATAGGGGAACTTATAAGAAGCTTGTATGGTAATTTATGTTACTCATGAAAAGAATATGGAATATAATTATTTCACAATTAATTTTAACGGTCATCAATGTTATTGAGAAATGATATGCTTATATAAAGTATTTCACGATGTTCTTAATTTGAGATTTGTAGAGATGCTTCATCGAACTGTTTGGGCGAGCATTTTAGATATACAGCCGAAATAGTAAAAAACGCAAGGGTGCGCCTTGGCTTAGGCTATTGCCTTTTATATAATAACGTGTATCGAGTTTGTCCAGAGGTTTCAAGACTCTTTGATGGGAAACGTCTATAGACGCGGGTAAACCTGATAGTTGGCGTGGCGAGTCTGTAAGACGTGGCTACGCAATCTCTTGCTGCACTGAACTTGCATAACTACAGTGTAGTTTGAAAATTTGAGATTCGTTCGATTCGAACAATTTCGATGTTTCCTCAGTTTTATTTCTCATGGAGCACTTTAAAACTTTAGCTGATTCTAGTGGACCTTATGCAGCTATATTTCTACCATATTCCCAAAACTTAACAAAAAATGTGAGGATTAGATCTAAATATGGAAATTTGCGTTGCGACTGAGTTCCAACCACGAATTAATAATTTTCGAAACAAAAACTAAGACTTGATTGATTAATTAATTGATTGGGGTGTGGGTGGGTATCAAAAAAGTAAAGTTGGCCAATAAAAAAAGTGATTCCATTAAACTTTATTTTTTTTAACTCACTGCTTAAGGAACCAATCAATGAAACTTTTTTCATTTAAAAATCTGTATATTCGGAGTAGTAAAAATAAAAATAGTATACTTTTTGTATTGTATTTATCCAAATATGTAATTACTACATTATCATGCTTCCATCCTTCCATTATACCATACTTGATATCATACCATATTGTCACAGTAGCGGCGGCGTTTTGCAAGTATGTGTGTGACACATTTCACTGAATATGGAATATGCAAGTTTTTACAAGTAACAGTCGCTGAGTTTCTTAAAATATAACTTAAGTCTTTACTATCGAAATCAGATAAATTTTGGTGGACCTCCGGTTATGAATTGTAAACCCCCTTTCTTGTCTCGCCAATGGCGTCTACTCCGTCGAGTCTCTCGTGGACCCCTGGGAGCCCATCTGGAATACTTTGCGAACTAAAGAGCTAGATTATTTATGTAAGCTAAGCTAACCATATGTGTATACGTAAATGAGACGTACATGCGTACCTTCATATGTGCCTAACGAGCGCATACATGTATTTTCATTTTGACAATTATGGCTAAGGCTATCTAACCAAAAATTTACGTTTTTTTGGTCCTCTGTTTAAGGGTAAATGCAAATTTAACGTCGACATTTATAATAATTTTGATGTTTAGAGTACCACTATTAAGTTAACGATATTTCCATTGGTTACAGAGGATGTCATGTATACCGGACAAGCGACGTGGTTCTCTACAGATGGCTCCTATTTAGCTTTTGCTACATTCAACGACACACAAGTGGAAAGTTATTCGTACTATTACTTCGTGGACAAGAGTGATCCAGATGATCTTTATCCTGAACTAGTTGATCTTAAGTATCCTAAGGTAAAATTATCTATATGTAATTAATTGAATTTCAGAACGTGTAGAAGCTATTTAGCTCGTATTGTTTTAAATTAGTTGAACTATAATAATTATACTAATATAATCAATCATTTTGGAGTCTAGTTCAAATTAAATTCGAAATTAACAATTTTTATTAGTAAACTATCTATTATTGCATTCACATAACAGCGTGATTTAGTTATAAACGATTCTTTTTAGAAATTTTCTTACATGAAATTTAAATATGGAATGTAAAATAGCTCAAAAACTGTCCTAATTTTTAGCCTACATTTTGAAGTTAGGTTGCATTCAACTTTAAGGTTCCTTTTCATTTTCTTGGTTTGGCTCCGCAGAAGCATCTGCCAATGTCAATGTTTTGTTTCAATCGAGATTACAACATATTTTACACAATAAGTATTTTTTTTATATCAAAGGAGGCAAACGAACTGGTGGGTCACGTGATGCTAAGTGATGACCACCGTCCATATACACTAGCGACATCAGTGACGTCGAAAGTGCGTTGCCAGCCTGTATATGTGAGAAGGGGGAGGGGAAGGAAAAGAAGGAAAGAGGAAGGGACGTGGGCCTCCGGCTCTCTCACTGACCGAACGAAACATAACAATGCAAGCACTGTTATTTCACGTCGGTTATCTGGGAGAGGGGTGGTACTATCCCGGAGGAGCCGACCCATTCATGCTGAAACCAAAAATAGCTTTAGCGGGGCTCTACCACCTACAAGTATCATGTGATTATTTCAATGTTCATATAAGATGGTGGCTCCCTTGTTAGAACTTACCAGGCAGATTTGTGGCATTTCAGAATTCATGGTCCGTGATATTATCCTCTATTCACTTCACTTATACACAATAACCAAAATTATATTACGTAAAACGTTACGTTTACAAAATATAGAGTCAACAAAAGATTATGAATAAAATAGAAAATTCATTACGTAACAGACCAAAAAGGTTAAGTAAGGTTAAATAGTGCAAGAGAAAAAGATACAACGAGGAAGTATTTCAATTTCGCTTTTTTTTCTCGAACTGACTACGCTATTGGCCTTATTTAGGGCCTTCACAGCTTTACCGGACTACATTTCAATTCCGCGTTTATTTGTAGGTAGGGCGCACCAATCCAACAGCAATACTTCGCGTCGTGAACCTCCGAACCCTTGTGGAGACCAACACCTTATCGTTCATTACTATGGAACCACCGGCTGAAGTCACTGACGATCATATTTTGGGGGGTGTTGTGTGGCCCACTGCTAACGAGATCGCAGTACACTGGCTCAATAGACGTCAGAATTATACCATACTGAGGATTTGTAACGTGGTCACCATGGCCTGTGAAGTGAGTAATTTGAGGATATTAATATTTAAATTGTTACGTTATATGTATTAAATTAAACTATCATGGTGATAATTATCATAATTTTTCTTGAAGCTTTTTTGGGAATAAACTTCGTTGTATTTCTTAATGCTGCTTGTAGTACGAGTTGTCTGATAGAAATCGTTACGTACGACAAAAGTGTTCTCCGTGCAACTTTCTCTATCTCTCTGTTTTTGTGTTTTCTACGTGTGTACATGCCTTTTAATATCGAAATCCAATTCGCATTGTGCGTAGTCAGTTTTATAAGCCTCAATTATAAACGCGTGGAAATTACATAAAACCTTATTTTAATTTAGTATTTTTTATATTTGATAATTAACTATTTATTTGTATTTTTTATATTGATACTGTTCCTAAAATATCATGTGAAATTTTTTGATTTCATTCCTTATTTTACGTTAACGAACCTCGTTCCAGATGGGGATCTTTTGAAATAGATGTTTTGTTTTCAACACCTCGAGTGTTACTACTACTACTATTACCTACTATGAATATTCATTATGTGATCACTTAATCTATATCTATAGATAAATATTTTTATTGTTAGATATAGATTTTTTAGATTATTTTATATGGGCTGTACATGTTTTCGATTTCTCATACCTAGATGTTAACTGTAATTGTACCTTTAAAAAAAATATATATATTTAAACACAGAATACTTAAAATCGGTGAAATGTTTATGTAATAATATTAAATGAGATGAGTAAATGACAGGAGTTTTAGAGTTTATTTTTACATATAGGATTGTATAAGTTTTATGTGCTTTTACTTGAGGCTGAATCTATGTAATTGTTGTATTTTGATGTGAGGCGGAGGCTAAACCTGATTGTTGGCGTGGCGATGCAAAACACGAACTTCGCACTATTAACGAAATACTCAAAAACATTTGCAACCCTATCTTGTAGGCCACTTGCTCTATTAGTGTTACGTGGCACGCGCCGACGACCTAGCGTCCTTTGATAAATGTCGCCAAACACACCGCGCCAGTGCCTAGTTGAATTTTTGTATTTATTAAAAAAGAATATTTTTTGTAAAAAAAAAAAACATTCATTATTTTATGGAAGTAATTTGTAATTTTTTTAGCTTTATCCTTTCATTATGCCATAACTGATTCCTGTCGTAATCTGTTATTTTATGCATATAACTTACACAAAACAATTTTGATGTTTCGCATCTGCCTGGCGTCCCGTGACGACCCAATTTTTTTACAGGAAGAACATCGTCAGCAACCAAACGGTTGGGTGCCTATTGCTTTGCCACGCTTTAGCAGCAGCGGTGATTTTTACGTATCCACCCGATGGTCAATGGAGCAGGCGGATGGTAACATCTGGCAGCACTTGTATGTGAGCATGCGTATCAATGGACAAATCGTATCCAGTTCTATTACCCCGGGAGCGTTCACTGTTAACAATTATGTTGGACTGGACGAGGAAAATTTATCTTAGTATGTACTTATTACATGTTTTTATTATATTATAGTAAACGTCAGACTCAAATCAATTCAAAAATACTTTATTCAGTTTAGGTTTTAATAAGGCACTTATGAACGTCAGATCTACCTCCGGTTCGGAAAACAACCCAGTCATCGAAGAAAAGAACCGGCAAGAAATTCGATCGGGTACATTTTTTTAACGTATATGTTCCTAATATATCATGCAATCATTTTTAGTGGATGCCTATAGAGGAGTCAATTCCAGACATCACCATTGTTCACATACTGATCCATTCTCTAATAGCCTTTTGACATCAAAACTTGTTTGACGTGGCGCTTAAACTTACAGTCCGGCAAATCGGTAACATGCTTTGAGACTTTATTGTAGAATCTAACACTATTACCTAAAAAACTATTACAGGTTTAGCTAAGTCTGAAACATGGGACGACCATTTTGTTAGTTTCTCTTTTTTTCCGGTTAAAGTTTTTCTGGACATATATTAAATTATCAAGAATGTATTGGGAGGGTAGAGTTACGATATCGAATTCCTGTAACTTCGTTTTTAATGATTCGCGAGGTCCCATATTATATGTTGCTCGCACTGCCCGTTTTTGTATTAAAAATATGGCATCTACCTCAGCAGTCGCCCCCCACAGCACAATACTATAAGACATTAAGCTTTTTTTTTTAGTTTGTTCTATTCTGCAGACTCTTGGTCCGCACTTTATTAAATATTAACTGTTTAATTATTATTACACTATTTTTGGTTTAATGACATTATTGTTTTTATAGCGCTTACGTTTCCATTCTTTATGGCCATTTTTAGGTTGTAATCTACAAGAGATACCACAAGACATTAAGCTTAGGAAGTTAGGAACTTAAGGCATTGTAATTGTCATAGTTAATTATGGTATAGGAAGCATCTAAGGAGTACATTATTCCACAGTTATTATACACGTACAGTGACGGATGAGCCTTGGCGGTCACAAGTTCACGTTACTGGTGCTACGACTGGTTGTCTCAGCTGTAATTTAGTTTTGCCTGATGGTGGACCTTGCAGCTGGGCCACTTCAACAGCCAGTCGAGCTGGATCATACTTAACAATAACTTGTTCATCACCTAATGAACCATCAGCTACATTCATTATAAACCCGAGGGTGAGTACTTTAAATATCTATTAATTTTGCTTTATTAAAGAATTTTATCTTTTATCAATTTTGGATCGTATACTTACTTTCTTGTATAGTATGCGAAATGTCTAATGAAAACTTTTATTATGTCCTGGTATATTAGTTCGAGATTGTTTTTGTTGATTGTTGATAATTACTCTAGTACTGGACGACTCAACCGAAATTGATACTTAAGTTATCTTCAAATTGTGGGATTTAAAAGAAAAATAGTATTTGTATTTTTGTGCCTTATTAATGTAATTGTATATACTGAACGTGAACTCAAGGAGTTTGGGAACCTCCTCATTAATATTTAATTTTTGGTTTACTTCTTTATGAATTCCCCTATCTACTGGTGAAAACCGCATGAAAATCCGTTCGGTAGTTTTTGAGTTTATCGTGAACAAACAGACAGACACGGTAGGGGATTTGTTTTATTCTATCTAATGATGAATAATAACAAACAATTAACTAAATACATGTATGTATTTGACTTTTCACGTTTTAGACCACTACTTTACAACAGATGGGTGATCTGATGTTAAGTGATCACCACCGTCCATAGATACCAGCAACACCAGAGGAGTCGCAAGTTCGTTGCCAGCCTGTATTGGTGGGGAAGGGGGAAGGGGAAAAGAGGGAAGGGAGAGGGAGGGCGGTGGGCCCCCGGCGTTCTTACTGACCGAACGAAACGCAACAATGCAAGAACTGTTACTTCACCTTGGTTTTCTGTGATAGGGTGGTACTACCCCAGAAGAGCCCACCATTTATAGCTTTGGTATACAAATTCATTAGTATAATTAAAGACTGATAAGAACAAGAAAGCCTTAATATATATTCTTCTTTCGTCAAGACTCGTCAAACCCTGTTTCTTTGGGAAGACAATGCGTTGGTACGAGAACGTCTGATCGGGAAAATACGTCCTGGCAGCATCATTACGACGGTTCCCCTACAGAACGGATTCCCGGCTCCAGTCAGAATCCACTTACCACCCGGATTGGATGTAAACGACACGAATACTAAATATCCGGTCATATTTTACGTTTATTCTGGGCCTAACACCAACACCGTTTACGATACCTTTACTGTGGGTTAGTATTCATATTTCTACATATCTAACGTTTTCCTTAACATTTAACATTACCGTGAGGTAATAAAGCATTCATATATATGTTGACTGACAAAAGTTACGCATCCTCTTAGAAGACAATTTAATTTTCTTATGTTGGTAAAAAGAAAATAAAATTATTTTATAGGATTTTAAAACCTTGGATGGTAGCCACAATGGAGATTTTTATGTGGAACCTTTTTTTCACAGATATTCCAATCTAAGTATAACTTTATGGTACAACTCATATGTATATATAGATTTTAAGATCTACACACAGTACTGCTGATTATGCTCATTCAGACGAAATGCAGTCTTGTACTGAGATCAAACTCCTCTCCCTCTGGGCTTATTACCATTGCATTATGAGTTCTCTCAAGTGAATATAATTAATCAAGTTACTATACCTTAATACCCTTGTAAGGGTATCCCTATCATATTTACTTGGAGAGGATGCTTTCAACAATATGTGAGATAGGAGTAATTAGGAATTAGAGACGTTATCCTTATTTTCATGTTTTCATTATTGGTTATTTAAGGACCTTTTATTAATATACTGAAGTTTTTACGAAATTTTGCTTAAACATGATATGGCGCTAGCACCGCTACTACATGCTTTCCTTTTTTATAAATCAAGCCTTAAGAAAATGAAATTGTATTGAAACTTTGAGTAACAGTATGCACATATTTAAAATTAGAGACATTCCATTTAGTAGTTAAACGATTTACACACTTTGTGATTTTATACATTTATTTATGTATGCAAAGGGTCAACCGGAAGGAAATAGACTCGTATCAAATTGCGGCCACCTCTCTCTCCTAGTATAATAATTTTAGATATTATTAATAGTTATTATATATAAATAAATAATCCCAATGTTAACTGGGAGATATATATATTTTTAATTAAAACTGTTTCTCACAGGTTACCATTCATATTTGACAACGAGCCGTAACATCATTTACATGATGGCGGACGGTCGCGGCTCTGGCCTCAAGGGACAAGACATACTTTATTCCCTTAATAACGCTTTGGGAACTGTTGAAATTGAAGATCATTTTGTTATTTTGAAGTGAGTAAATACATGTTACAAATATAGATGGGAAGAATTTTTAAACATTGATATATTACGCTATAGACTAATCCTCATTTACTTCGTAATTTTCAGATCATTTATTTATAACTAGCTATACCCGCGACTCCGTCCACGTGGAACCTAATGTGAATAAACAGTGACTAATAAAATCATTTGAATGTATTCAGTCCATTTACTTATCTACTGTTCTCCCTTACTTAAGTCGAGTTTTCATTAAAAGTACTGTATCTTTAAATAGACTGAACCGATTTAAATGAAACCAAGACTAATGTTACCGAGGTAATGCTTTATAATTTTCTTGAGGTTTTATCGTGAACGCAGTAATTTAGCAGTGATGCGTGTTTAAATAGACAGACAGACATATATAAAAATGATTGAAATGTATCTTATTACCTTATTCCAAGATACCTGCAACGATTTTTTTCACGAAAATCTAAAAATTACAGATACGTTACGTTTACTTCACTGTTAAAGATTATAACTGTCACTTTAAAGTAAGCATTTATTGCAAAATGTCTTGTGATGATTTTAATTTTCGAACAATTCTTTCTCATTTTTTATAGATTTTATCCTTTGGCCATCACCTCGCCTGATGTGAAATGACCATGTGTCTAACACGCTATTTAATTCTAAAGACTGTACAGTGTAGCTGCCGCACACTTATACTTGGCTTAGCAACATATTTTCAACTTGGGGGAGATCTTGGAAGAAACCCTTCCACCGTGTGATGATGTTATTAGGATATTTTTCCTTCACTGTAAACTCCAGATTCTTTACAAGAATTCGAACTGTCTTCGATAGCCCCAGTGTCGAAAACACTAACAACTGAGCCACCATCGCTTTTAGTAGTTGAAATGGTGGCCCTCTCTTGTTAGTATTTTCCTATACAGATAAAAAAAAAGTTAATACATGATAGCTTGAGGTATAAAAGCGAAAATGCTACACATTTATTACTTTCGTTTTTCAGACAAGTTCTAGAAAGGTACCAGTTCCTTGACCCCAGCAGGGTTGGTATCTGGGGTCACAGTTATGGTGGCTACGCTACATTGTTGACACTTGTGCACGATGACGACCATCTCTTCCAGTGTGGTGTTTCAACCGCACCTGTCACATCATGGCTTTATTACAGTGAGTAATGTGTTATCACTAGGAACATAGCGCATTGTCCCCGAATAAAGTTATATGTGAAAAAATGACTATTTTCTAGAGGTATTCCTTACAGTTTCAGTTTCTATTAATACTTTGTTAATGGCAAACATTAGTTAAATAACGTACAAACTGTGAATTTTATTTTGTGTTGTATGTTTGGAAAAAATAAAAATAGCGTTACTTCCTTATTCTTCGGAACTGCAACTATCGTCCATTTTCTAAATTCAGTTTACTAAGATACGGTATTTAGAGCCCTAAAGTAGATTTAACTTAAAACAGTTATTAAAGGTTATTTAATTTTAATTCAGTGAGCATTGCTATAACACAGCTATTACTTTTTATACTACATGAAAACCGTCTACACAATTTACGCGGAATAAAGTAATTATCCAACTTATTTATCGGAAATTGATGTAATACACGTTTAAGTTATTTAGGGATATATATATATATATTACGTTAATACAAATATACTTTCATTGATAAAAAAGATTTAAAATAAATGCTATATGTATATTTGGAATTATTTAATTCATAACATTTTCATAGGATCTCTGAACATAATTATATGATTTTAAAACTCGATTCATAAGTGAATTGGAAAAGTTACATAGAAGTATTACTTATGTCTTTATTCTGGGAAAGACAAGAGACGAGACATTGCTTTATATATTTTTTTCTATGTTTAAGTTTGATCATATTCTCACCGAATATAAAATAACAATGCGGCCGACAACAGTAATCTGATATGTAGTTCGAATGTTTTCATATACATATAATAGATACAAAAATATTCGAATTAATTTTATCAGCACACACGTGTTCTGCCGATATTGTAACTTTATATTTATTTACGTGAAAAACAACAGGCAACGAGCAACGATACAGTACATTAAAAATACACACAGATTGGTTCCCAAAACATGTTAGCATTTAAGTCAGAAAGCTCAAAATAATTACAAATATTTAGTTGGATTAAGTTCAAATTATAATAGAACAATTGAGGGAATTAACAATGAAAGGATGTATTTACTTATGTACATGCGTTAGAAGAAGAATGCTTCTTTTGGCATAACAAGAAAAAAATCTTTTCAAAAATGTTATCTACGTTTGTAGAAAAAACGACACTACAATAGAAAAAAGGTATTTAATACATTGAAAGTTTTAATACAAAGAAATACAAAGAAACAAAATGTTAACTATAGCTAACTTCAGGATGTCGGTTTTTCGTGACGGTGTGCGCGCGCATCTTAAAAATTTACTCTCATTATTTTTCCCTAACGCACCAAAAGAAGTATAACTTCAAAAAAGGACTTTTACGGAAATAATAAATTTATCAAACATATTAAAATTTAAACCGTATGAAATAATATAATACAAAATGATATACATAATAGGTAGGGTTATAAAATGTATAATTAAATTCAAATTAATATTTGATAACACGGTATTAGTTTGTATATTAAAATTTGAACATTAAAGGCGCCTTCAAGTAATATTTAAGAATACTAACCGTTCAATTATTACTATTCAACCAATTTAGATCGCATTAACCTATATGTAAATAAATGATAGTACTCACCTATTTTTGTTAGTAATTCAGTATAGTGTACTAGGTATATTTGTATAAATGCCTAAATGTGGTATTTAGGTACAGATGCGGGTAATAAAAAACTGCATGTTTATGCAAATACTAAAATCAATGTAGTCATAAACATGCGGGCGATGTTTTCTAACAAGTTATGTAATAAAAAACTGGTATTTTGATTATTTTTTTTGTATAATTTAATCATTTAATTTTCATTCTCACTTCTTCAAGAGAAAGTTGTCGGGTTCCGTTTTATTGGAATGTTTTAAGTGAGTATTAAATAATATTTGTGACATTCATTTGTTAATTATAATCTGTAATTATGCATTAGTTACGTATTCAATAATCCTACAAGTAATCTAATACCTTTAAACGAGCAATTCTTGTATATTTTTATATTTGTATATATTCAGGATATTGGAAACGGAGTCATCTATTTCCGTGGAACTTAGTATGTTGGTAGTTTCGGAGACGATAAATCGATCTAGCCAGATTTTATTCATAGAAAACTTTTTTAACTGAGTTATCAGGCAATGAAAAAATATAACTACAATAAAAGGTAAATTTCGCCACTTCTGTGAAAACAAAAATTTAGTTCATATGGAAATCGGTTGCTTCGAAAATCCATGTAACCCCAGTTCGAGTCTGAGTAACAACAATAAAGATATATTTTTTTAATATTCCTTTTTTTGTAGAAAAAGCTTTTTTTTTTTTAGGCAAACCTAACAGTTTATTATAATTTAAAAATGTTTTTTAAAGAACCGAGCTAGGCTCGTTCGCCTAGGTACTATTCATGATCTATAATATTCTGTATCTACAAATATTAGACAAACGAAGACGTTGTTCGTGCTTGTCTGTGTTTTTAGTTCTTCTAAACTGTTCAACGGATTTCTATAGTATTATACGGTTTTTACTATCATTTAGCGAATTTCTTCCGGAAGGATTCTTCATATAATATATTTTTGTTATATTTATACAAAGTAGAGAAAATCACCTATACTCTGATGAATTCGTGAAAAATAGTTTCCTAGCGCTTACACGACTAACACTTGCTGAACCTACAATAAAAATTAGGTACATCGCAGTAATGTCATCAATCGTCAACATTGTCGCATAATTTTATATCTTAAAAATGCCTCGAGAAAAATCTACAATGTAATATATTATTTACCTCACAAGGAAAACCTAGTCATAAAAAAAATATAGTCACATTGGACATTATGTGTAGATCAAAATTATTGTCCTTAACAGCATATAATTTCAATAAATGTCTCAGAAGTTATAACATGTCTAAGATTACGCGTAACAAACAAAATTTGTGTGTAACGAATTTTACGTTACCTTCTATAACTTTGATAAACTGTAAATATTTGAGGCTCTTATACATGTTTAAACTACTGGGGGTATAATAAAAGGCATAGAACTATTCTCATTCGATACGCAATATTTATAGATAGTTCCAGACTACTTATTTTTGGATTTTACTGATCCTTTTTCATTTTTTTAATGCCTAACGACGCATGCGGGAATGAGATAGGTGTATATAAAAACGTTATTGCAAAGTATACCGATGTTATTACAAAAAAGTTAAATACGTATTAAATACTTGCTTTAAACATGTTTCGTACTAAATGAACCGCGTTCGCCCGAAGCAAGTTCGCGTTATCCTTTTTTGGCACGTCTAACCTAACCTACCCAAAGCGAGACAAAAGAGCAAGATGGCGAACATTCAGCGAGTGCGGTGCATTTAAAACGTAACCGTTTTAAAGCAAATAGTTAATACGTATTTAACTTTTTTGTAATAACACCGCACATGTTTAACTCCTTGCTGGATTGCTAATCTGTTAATTTTGAAAAAAGAAAATATAAGTCACAACATTTATCGATGAAAAAAGGCGTAAGAAACGGAAATCTGATATCTTATAAAAACTTGCTGAAAATATATATTACACGATAGAGCACGTGTTGAAAGATTGGTTATCGTTGTTTGACTACGCCGATATACCTCACATGCCAAATTATATTTTAGATACAATGTATACGGAACGCTACATGGGCTTGCCTACTGAGGAAGACAATTTGTCGGGATATGAAGCTGGTGACGTCACTCTACTCGTCGATAAACTGGAAGGACACGACTTCTACGTAATGCACGGGAATGCCGACGACAACGTTCACTATCAGAACGCGGCTAAGCTGATAAAGGCTTTGCAAGAGCGTAATATACCTTTCAAACAAATGGTAAGCTTTAAGTAGCTTTAAATAATTTATCTTTATATATAAATTTCTTCTATACGTGTGTATGTCACTGAACTCCTTCAAAACGGTTGGACCGATTTTTATGAAATTGTGTGTGATGTGTTCCAGTGAATCCGGGAATGGTTTAGAATTACAATTGGACCTGGTATATGGCGCTGTGGTTGAATTTTAGATATTCTTTATTATCAAGGCAGGATAATGTCCGCCAAGCTCGCTAGTAAAAGTCCAGTGTTTTTTGTCCCCGGTGAACTCCAAAACCACTGAAGCGATTTTCATTAAAATTGGCATCCATGTACAATTTGGTCCAACTTGAGATATCAGATAATTTATAGTTCGATTAATGGCCTCAATATTTTCTAATTACAAATTAAATGTATGTCATTGTTGATTTTTGTTATTAATTGTAAGTTTCATAAGTTTCGTATAGATAGCGCTTTAAATTAGTTCGTTGACAAAATTGTATGACTGACGACTGTTATAGATATCTCATAGATAGTGCTATGCTTTAATTTTGTATTTCTTTTTCAAATTCAGTTTATTTTACGGTGCACATATTTTGTTTAATTCAACAAGTAATAACTGAGCCACAGCAATGCGTAAACAGGTCAGCTAGTGTCATATATTGTTATGATTTTCAAAAGCTATTTTATGATATATTTGATTAATTTGGTCTTCTAATTTAAGAACATATGTACACCGTGTACTAACGTGACTGTACTTTTTCGATGTTAGTGAAAAAAATCATTGCAGATGTCTAGGAATAAGTAAACGAATTCATTTTAAAAATGTCTGTCTGTCTGTTTTTATGAACACGCATCACTGCTAAAGTACTGAGTTCACAAGAAACCCTCAACAAGATAATCGTAAAACATATCTTTGGGAGTAACTTAGTGTTTATTTCATTAAAGTCGGTTCAGTCTATCAAAAGTTGTTATAGTTTTAATGACGACGCGGCGTAAGTACGAAAGAAAAGTAGAGAAGTAAATGGACTGATACATTTAGATCACTTTATTAATCACTGTTTTTTACATAAGATTCTACGCGGACGGAGTCGTAAGCACAGCTAGTATATATATGGAATATTTATATTTTTATATAATTGGATAGATTTCAATCAGTATATTTTTATTTTACGTCTTAGACCCTTGGTTCTTATCTAAAAAGATGTCACAATATTTTTATCTATACTAATATTATGAAAATGTAAAGTGTATGAGTTTGTGATGTTGTAAGTTTGTGAGGTTGTAGTGAGTAATCTCAGGAACTACTGGTCCGAGTAAAAAAAATCTTTCAGTGTTATATAGCTAATTTATCAAGGAAGGTTATAGGCTATATATCATGACGCTAAGACCAATAGGAGCGGAACACCAATGAAAAATGTTTCAAAATCGGAATTTTTTCCTCTTGAGAGCTTTGCTACTTGTTAGCGTTAGCACAAAGTGACTGTAACTACGCGGACGAAATCGCGGACAGGGCTAGTTTTAGACCTATCTAATACATGAATGCAAATGATACATGAGTAATAATACATTGATTAAAATATTTATTGATACCAGTTCTGGACAGTATTTTGCATTCCTATACAATTAAAAAGTAAAAGTTTCTAAGAGAATATTCAAATGTGGTTTGAAATATAGAACAATATTATAATGTTAATAAATGTTTTAAGTGAACATATAATCGGCAATATTATTAACATTTTCTTGGTATTGGTGATAATAATTTTATGCAATAACAGTTAGAAATAATTATATATACCATAAGAAACTTTTTTTTTCGAAACGAAAACGCTGTTGACCTGGAAAGGTCTTTACAGCTTCACCGAACTATGCTATAAGAAACTATATTTGCCTCTGTATATGATTTAATAGTAACAGAATTGTTGTTATTAAAATAATTTTCCAAAACTATAGGTATTCATACGAATATTTATATGTTTACTCTATCTATCTATATTTACTCTATTTCAGTTAGTTACATAGTTATCAGTAAACTCATTTAAAATATTAAGGCTCATTTAAATTATTTAGGCTCTCTAATAAATTGAATTGATTACAACTACTATTTTTTTACTTTTTTTCTTTATCAAATAAAGGCTTGTACAAATAAACTATGACGAATAATTTAGCTTAATTAAAACATAGGGTCAACCAACAATTTATTATATGGATTAATTGAATGAACCAGAAGCATTGAGTCCAAATATTATATATTCGCTTTGAAAGTTCAGTTCGTCGTAACTACAACTTACATAAAAGCAAAGGGGCGACTAATTATTTATTTCGCAAACACAAAGCTGTAGAGAAATGTTTGTTAAATGACAAATTCAAATTGTGGACGAGACATAATGTAGAATATACATGTTTATATAAATATGAGTAAGTGCTTTTGTAGGTGGTAGAGTCACGCCGAAGCTATTACAGGGTTCAGTATGAATTGATCGGCTCGCCCGGGGTAGTACCAACCTTTCACAAAAAACCGACGTGAAGTAACAGTCCTTGCATTGTCGCGTTTCATTCGGTCGGTGAGAGCACCAGAGGCATACCTCTCCTCACCTTCCCCTTCTCCTCTCACCTCCCCCCTTCACCAACACAGTCTGGTAACGCAATTGCGACTTCCTTAGTGTTGCAAGTGTCTATGGACGGTGGCGATCACTGAACATCAGATGACCCACTTGTTCGTTTGCCTCCTATACTGAGTATACTGGGTGGTTCTTATTTTGAGTACTATCGATTTTTTTCAGGATAGCTCGTTTCGTTTCTAAATAAATGTCAAAAAATTATCATAAGTTACGATTCTTAATATTCATATTAACATGGCTCCCAACGCAGTCAAAGTTTTAAATAGACACAACTTTATTTTATACTAGCTGACCCGTGCAACTTCGTCTGCACCAAATTCGTTATCACTGGTTTCAATTGTATTTTTAAAAGCGATAAAATTGAATAAAACTGATACCCGATTGCAGCCACAACTACCGTTTCCAATTGTGAATCCTAACTATCCCCGGTCTCACTCAAATATACCCAGATTACATGTGATTTTTGATGTAAAACATCTATAGGCGCACCCTAAACTTAAATCGGCCATGGCGACGTTCGTGGTGATTACACACAAACTTCGCACTATTAACGACCCTATCAGTAACGCATAAGATTCAAATTATTTTTCTAAACTATTATAATAAAGAGGAATCGTAGTATTTTTGTATGTTAGTTACGAATAAAGTCAAACTACTGGACGGATTTCGATAATTCGTTTACCATTAGAATGCTACATTATCCCTTAGTAACATACCGGATTAGACCTCCCATTAGGTTCGATCCCTCGGTAGGGAGCCCTTGAGTGCGTTGCTTGCGCGATACGGTGACACACAAATATACATCACTGCTACAACACTACACGATCACCCCCACACACGTGCACGCCTACACGCTTACACATGAAAGTGGAAGGGTTTACTTATTCCCCTTATCGAACTGAAAAACTCTCAATTTTCCGATAATAAATATATGGAGGAGTTGTTGAGGCGTGTATGCTTGGTACACATATACGTTTCAACAACTCGTACATATATAAATAGTTAGCTTGGTTGGCTAAGATAGGTCGCGATTTTGTATGCAACAGGCAACAGCCAAGCCGAGGTGTGCCGTGCACCCTTGAGCTGGTTGCCAAAATAAAATCGGATGAGTGCCTTAAGCGCTCGCTTTAGTAGTCCGGTGAAGCTGTTAAGACCTTGCTGGGTCAATAGCGTAGACATTTCGAAAAAAACCCTTAGTAACATAGGCTATATTTATTTTTTAGAAAAAAATTGGGATTTCTACTAAAATTGCAATAATGTAATCAAAGGTATGAAAAAAATTTGGCATAAAATGTATTTCACCGCATGCGCCCCGATAACTATGAATGATAGAACAAAAATATGTTCTACAATATTAAAGAACATATTATTATCTATAAAAAAACCTCGCGGCAGCATACATATGTCTATACCTAAAAGTAAAGTCTATACTCAAAAACCTTTACAACCCTACTTGTATAATTGTAAGATTCAAATTGTTTCTATTTAATATTATGTAACGTCACAATAATGTCAGAGAGACGCGTGGATAGAAATGTTTTGTCGTCAACGTCGACCGGTTCATGTCCGATCTCACCAAAGTTAAGCAATGTCGGGCGTGGTCAGTGCTTGGATGGGTGACCGCCTGGAGATATTGCGTGATGTTAGCTTTTTACGGGTCAAATTAATCTTCAGTAATTTTTTTAATGTATAGATAGGTATATGTATTTTTTATATTTTTAAATTAGGTGTAATATAATATTTTTATAATATTACGGAATTGGTTTTTTTTTAATCTTACTAATATACATATACACTGGCCAAAGTCTGACCTACGTACATCCAAAAATTACTCGATAGATTTCAATTACATGTTTTTATTTTTAAAAGAGAGGAGGCTTATTTTCTGCATTAGGTCGAGAAGAGCTGCCAGTGATGATGATGATGAAGATTATGGTTTTTTGTGACGTTACATTTCCGAAGCTACAGGTTATAATACGAACTTTGCACTATTGACGAAGTACTCAAAAACATCTCCAACTCTATCCGTATAAACATAACATTCAAATTGCTTTGTCGAACACTCGTCGTACCAGTATTACACGGCATGCACAAAGGGCGCCCTTTGACATACCGCCAAACACACCGCGCTTGCACCTTTCACTGATTTCTTTGTTACTATTTAATTAGACAATTGACTGTCACGGATTGAACTACGCATTTTTAACGCTATTTATAAATTATGAAACACCCTTCGCAGTTGTGAATGTAACCAGTGTTTTAATTTAAAATATGTCGGACAGCGATAATTTCGGACCTGAAAGTATGCACCCTTCTACAAAGAAAGTAAAATCACACTATGACATATATCTTGATAATGCTATATCTAATACTTTTATAACATACTTCAGTTATCATCGACCAATTCTCACAGTATTAACCAGCTATTCTAAATTTGAAACCCTTGCGTTTTATGGGACAAAAAGTATCCTGGATGTAGCCTTGTAATATCAGTTGTCACTGTGTTAATTTTGGCTTCTATATGGATAACATAGTCTACCTTCATTAAAATTTCCAAAAAATATTGAATGTACAGATTTCGATTTGTTACAGTTTTAATAGTATAGATTAGTTATTAATAATTTTGTGGACGTTTTCGAAGCAGTTGAAATTTTTGAATAAAATTATTATGTAAGCGTAGCCTAGAGGTAAAGTTGGCGGCTCTATACTACTGTCATCATCGACGGGGAGACGGTTCGAACCCCGTCGTTTTTTTTGGTTATCTGTTTTTTTTTATGTAGCCTATATAGCTTGAATTTTTAACTAATCTGTCTGCTGTAAATAGCACAAAGGAAAATTACCAAAATCCATTAAGAATCTCATGAACTACAATTTTTTTCTTTCGTCCGTTATTCTGGAGAACTCCTTGCGTTTTATGGGACAAAGAGTATCCTGGATGTAGTCTTCTAATATTAGTTATCACTGTGTCAAATTTCGTTAAAATTGGTTCAGTACTTTCAGAGTAATTCGGGTTTATATTCTAGACTTTAATCCTTTATCCTGGAGAACCCTTGGCGTTTTATGAGACAAAAAGTATATTTGATGTAATCTCGTAATATTAGCTATCACTATGTCAAGTTTCGTCAAGATTGGTTCAGTAGTTTCAGAGTGATGCGTGTGCATAGGGACAGACAGACAGACAGACAGACAGACAGACAGACAGAAAGACAGACAGACAGACAGACAGACAAAAATTGTAAAAAGATTATTTTTGGCTTCTATATCGATAACATAGCCTATCCTGATTAAAATTTTCAAAAAATATTTAATGTACAGATTTCGACTTGTTACAGTTTTATTATAGTATAGATTATAGTTTAAGGTTTACATAGGTACCTCGTATTTTTTTCTTATACACAGTCTTTGGATGTAGAATTTATGTATAAATTCATCTTTTACGATATTTTCGAAGCTTCAGTAAATAAACTAAGAATTGTGTTAAATCTTTTTACGTATTGATTATATTGTATCTCCACAGCATAATAATTATTTTAGTTTAAAACAGTTTTCTGTATCTTTTACCTTAAACGAGTTTAAAGTATTTTTCAAATTTTAAGGAATTCCGTACAGAATCTCTATGAAAACCTTGACAATGTTTACTAAACGATACTGTCGTTGCTTTGCTAAGGCTTGGTTATGTCATACATAATTTAAATATATATACATAATTTAAATATATACATATAATTTAAATTTATACATAATTTAAATTTGTCATATTGATATCGCTAAATAATTATTTCAACTATCATAAGGTTCTTTTTTTTTCGAAGTGACTACGCTATTGGTCTTGTAAGGCTTTAACAACTTCGCCGGACTAATGAGGCTCTTGCAAAATCTTATATTACATACTAGCGAACCCGGCGGATGATAATAAAAAAAACCTTGACAAATTATACACTTAAATCTTCCTCATGCATTACTTTATATACTGATGAAAACATCGTGAAAACCTGTTCAGTAGTTTTGTGTTTGTCGCGAACAGAGAGACAGACGTTGCGCGAATCACTCAAAAACTACTGGATAGATTTCGGTTAATTTTTATTTAGTTCTACTACTTAAACATTTAGTCCTTATTTAAAATAGAATTATCACGACAGCTTCATTTATACAACGTTGTTAAAGATTTAAGAATTAAAAATTTTATGACTTAACGATGTGTGTTCTCTTTCCGTTGAGAAGAGGGGTATAAGCAAGACAACGCTGACAAGGCGGCTATCAGCTAGTACGTAATATGGGACAGGTTTATTCGGAAAAAAAAAACAAAAGACTATGCTTATAATCTTTTTTTTTCGCAGTCGTATCCTGACGAAGCTCACAGCTTGGCGGGCGTTAATATGCATCGTTACAACGCAATGGACCGCTACTGGACACAATGTCTCAAACTTTAAAAAATGTGTATACATTTAATATTAACTTAATATAATATAAATAATAACACGTCCTTGGGGAAACATTAAAGTAAATAATGCGAATAAATTATTTTATGAGAGGCTCTTAGTAACTGAAAATGAAATTAATATAATATTTGTTTATAAAACGAAGCGAACTGTAAAAATATAATTAATATTTCCAAATTTTAACCATGAAGGTGAGATATTTCGTATACGTATTTATGATTTTTTTCTTTATTATCTCAAATGTGCTTAAGAACAAATGAAAAGAAATCCATAAAGGAGGTTTTATAGTAAACTGAGAAACTGTGATTACATTGAATTTGTTTGTTTTTCACTAAATAATAGAGTGAGTGCACTATAATTTGTTTCTATTGTGTTTTGTAATTGGAATTTATTATGTCCATTTATATAACTGTGAAACTACATGTTATAGTTAGATCAATTGTATTTCATTGTAATGTTATATATATATTTTTACGTTTTTTAATAAAATAATTTATTTATAAATGTTGTTTATTTTCATTTATGATAAATATGCCATTATTTTATATATTTCGTTATGTTTAGCCGTACTTAATAAAAACTCTGTACTTATGTACATTCGTTTGAATTCTTATCAAGATAAAAATCTTTCCAATAATTTTACCTTTCGCCTTATACGTTTGTGGATAAAACGGCACTAACAATAAAAAAAAGGTATTTAATACATTGAAAGTTTTAAATACAAAGAAACAATATGTTGACTATAGCTAACTTCAGGGTGTCGGTTTTTCGTGAAAGTGTGCGCGCGCATCGTAAAAATTTACTCACATGATTTTCCCTTAACGCGCCAAAAAAAAATATAACTTCAAAAAAAAATTTTTTTTAATCTGATATTCGTCACATATTTAAGTCATAGTGGAATAAAACTTTATTATACCTTAATTAGAAATTAATGGTCTCATACGAGGTATACTAATTATCCTATGTTCAGTTACCTTGCAAAATATTCTTTTTTAATACATTTTTTACTTGATAATTCCACATAACATTGGTTGAATTATGAACACAGGTGCCAAATAAATATAAACTAATCAAACAGATAACGCGTATAATTTGGAAATCGGTATATTTATCAGCATATAACCGGAGTGAGATAACTATAAAGAATCATTCCATTTTTTTTTTTAATTTATAGATGGCAAAGGATCAGGCGGGTCACCTGATGTTAAGTGATCACAGCCGTCCATAGACACTGGCAACACCAGGGGAGTCGCAAATGCGTTGCCAGCCTGTGTTTGGGGGAAATATGGGGAAAAAGGGAGACAGAGAGGAAGCAGGAGAGGGAGGGGGAGATGAGAGGGGTGAGGAAGTGGGTCTCAGGCTTAAATGTCAAATGTTATATGTCAGTCGAATTCTGAATAAAATATTAAATACTAGCGACCTGTCCCAGCTTCGCACGTATGCAATGTGGATATCCAATTTAACACCATTAAGGGCAGTTTTGATCTACATGATATGTACAACGTATGTAATGTATTTAATTGGATCAGGAATAATAATGTACTGTATAAAATAGCTTGGTAAATACCACATAATTATTTTTGCAAAAAGATAAAAATGATTATTGTGATTATTCTTTAAAGATAAATATATACCATCGCAGACTTATTTGTCAATCTTTTTAAGAAATACAATTCCGTAGTACATTCATTTGATCCATCTCTTAACGTCTACCCAGCGTTTGCGATTTAAGCGCACAAAAATATATTTGTTACGACATATTACAAATCTTTGGAGTTTTCGGCTTTTCTGTATTATAATATGTATGTATTATTCATATAAACCTTCCTCTTGAATAACTCTATCTATTGCTGTATTAAAATCCATTGGATAGTTTAAAGGTCTAAGGGAACGTACAGTGGAAGCGACTACATTTTATACTATGTAAAGATTTTTGATGTGGTAGGACCACGCTGAAGCCTTAAACTAATTTCAGTATGAACAGGTTGGCTCCCCCGGGGTATTACCACCCTCTTACAGAAACAGCGACGTGAAGTAACAATGCCTGCATTGTTGCGTTTCGTTCGGCACTGAGAGCGACGGAGAACCACCTCCCCTCTCCTCCTCCCCTCCCCGAAATACAGGCTGGCAACGCACTTGTGACTTCCCTGGTGTTGCAAATGTCTATGGACGACGGTGATCACTAAACATTAGGTGACCCGTCTGATCGTTTGCCTCCTGTGGCATAAAAAAAATTACCAATCGAAACTACGTGTATATAAGTATGATAAAACTAAGTCACGTTTTGCGTCTTCTGTGTTCTTTTCGGTTTGTTACACGGTTGTTACTATAATTTAGATCGTTACTTTCGAAGGTAAAAATGCTAATTAAGTCATAGCAAGGAGGTTTCGGACGCGTACGTTGGTATAATACTGGACAAATTTTATGAGAGACATAAAAATAATATACGAAATTGAATATATCAGATGAAAGGTTAAACGCTCGCAGTGTTCTAGGATATGACACTTCATGGACACATTTAACATATAAAATAATGATATCAAAACAAATACTAATAAACAACCAAGGAAACCTAAGTAGTATAGTACGAAATTGTATATCTCAAAAATGAATACAGAAAAGTCCTCGACGTCTTTACGATAGCGCACAATAATCATTTTTATTTCTTACATATTATTAAAGAATGATTGGTAATTTGATTATATGCGACGCTATCTTGAGCATATAATATTAATCCTTATCCGTTTAAACACATTAATTACGTTGGACATTTAATATAATTAGACATTATCCATTACAGCATGCCCTTTCAATGAATATACTGTAATATATATAATAATAGAAAAATAATATAACAAATTTAAAATTACACGCAAAAAATATTGTTTCTATTAATTAGTTAAATATCAAAGTGTCAAAAATGAATCTTAAGTTTAACACATTTGCACGTTGTATCCAAGCCAAACCGAGGCGGATTTCTTGTTTTAAATGTATATAAATCAGTTAAATGTATTTAACAAATACAATAAATTGAATGAAAGCCGTACTGTTATCCTCTAGACTATTACAAAGAAATATTATTTTGTCTTCTTGAATTGAATGTATGAAATTATAATATGTATAGAAAAATTATATTATAAATGCATTGAGGACGTATTTACAGATTTTAAATGTCAATACAAGGAAATCTTAATTTATAAGGTAACACGCTTAATAGGAATCTAGGTTATTGGTTATTTATCTCTGTGTTATAACGGTTGTGGATTTTTTCACCAGTTTTTAATGAACTTCGAAAATAATAAGTGAGATTTTCGAGTTTATGGAACAGGGCTGCTTGTTTAGTTGTAACAATTTTAAATATTTTTCATAGAAGACGATCTTATACTTATCATGGCTTAACCGTTCTTGGAGATTAATAAATATAATAATAACACATGTTTTTTTTTTTTTTTTAATTTTATTTTTGGCAATCAATCTTTCCGATTATTACTGCCATTATCACGTAGTCAATGATATCACAAGCTTCGTGTGATCATTCCAATATTAAGCAACGTGTGAATCCATATTCTAACAAGATGGTGGATCCCTTGCTAGAACCTTCCAGGGAGTTTTTGTGGCATCTCAGAATTTCATGCTCCGTGTTATTATTTTCCATTCACTTCACTTATGCATAATAAACTAACTATATTACGTAAAACACCACCAAATTTACACAATATATAGTCAAATAACACAAGATTATGAATAAAATATAAAATCCACTACATGACAGACTAAAATCCCGCCAAAAACTCCAATAACACATGTTTGTAACGCTGTGTCATAAGTTTTTAATCTATGGTAAGAAAGACTTATGACGTATTCTGTGGTAACACTCTGCGCCTATGCCTATTCATACTACTTACTTTTCTTATTATAATCGCTAGTTATATGCAGCAGTATCTTTTATTTTATTTTTTAATTTTGACAACTAATCTTCTAGTAAATATAGTAGATTATTAATGTCTTTGTCGAGTAGGTGTGATATTATAACTTTCTTGTGATCATTTCAATGAACTGACAAGATGGTGGCTGTCTTGTTACAACTTTCAAGGGAGTTTTTGTGGCAACTCAGAATCCATGCTTCGTGGTATTTTTTTTTCACTTTATTTTCGGCAATCAATCTTTCAGATTATTACTGCATTGTCGCGTAGTCAATATTATCACAAGCGTCGTGCGATCACTGCAATATTTCGTCGTGTGAATCAATCAGTATTCTAACTTTTTTGTGTGGTGTTATTTTGCATTCACTTCACTTATGCACAACAAACTAACTATATTACGTAAAACACCACCAAATTTACAAATCCTAGAATCAAATAACACAAGATTATGAATAAAATATAAAATCCACTACATGACAGACTAAAATCCCGTCAAAAACTACACTTCGTGGTATTACTGCTGACATCACTTGTGTACACAGTAACCAAACTATATTAGGAAAAACAACACCAATATTACAAAATTAGATGCAAATAGCAGAAGATTAGGAATAAAATATAAAATACACTACATGACATTCCAAGATCCCACCATAAACATCCAGCAAGCATCTTTTATTGAATGCTAAAAATACATCCCACAAGGAATAATTAAACACTCGTAAAAAACAAGTCGAGATATCTCAGTGAGATGGCGTTAATAAAGCATTTATATCTGTTAAAATCATTAATGATTTTTTGCAATTTCAGTATTCATTATATCAAACTAAGTAAAGTAAAGGTCGCCCTATTTGACAGCGCGGCTGACAGCCAATGAAAGTGAAAGGAGATGAGATGACCGACTATGGTTACACAATGACCCACAATCACACGATTCAAGCTTGGTCCATTCTTACCAAGTGTTCGAGTATGATCAAAAATGACAAATGCATGTATCGTTTTGGCAGCATTTTTTATAGTACGTAGGAATTCTTCTTAAATAGTAAGAAGTTAGGTGATCTTCTAAACAATTTTTGGATTCCTAACTGTAACTATACTTGTACCTACATCGAATTCTAACTAATAGTAGTGTGTTTGTTTGTTTTTTCATTTGTTTGTTACACTTTTACGCATTAACTATTCATCCAATCATCGTGAAAATTTGCATACATGTTGTCAGCGGTACAGTAACATGGGATGCAAAAATTTACTGTTCCCGAAGAATAAAACTTCAAAGTAGGTTTCTTATAACTAGGCGATGATAAAACACTAACAGTATAGTTTTTCTACTTGTTTCTTAAACGATTCTCCTTTTTCTGTTAAATATGTATCGATGATTCTTCGATGATGATGACTTCAGGTAATGGATCAGTAAAACAATTTGAAAAAGATTTTTACCATTTAATTAATTACGGTAATTAAACACGAAAAAATATAGTCGGATTTTGATCACTGCACGATAACTAGTACACACTATTTACATATCTTGTTTTTATATCATATAGGAGGCAAATGAACCTGCGGGTGACCTGTTGTTAAGCGATCACCGCCGTCCATAGACACTAGCAACCCCAGAGGAGTCGCAAGTTTGTTGCCAGCCTGTGTTTGGGGGAATGTAGAGAAAGGAAAAGGGGAAGGGAGAGGAGAGGGAAGGGGAGGGCAGATATGTCTCCAGCGACATATAAAATAAATATATTATACAATCAGGAACAATCAATTATATTTATAACAAATTTCCGGCAGCGAACACTGCAAACGCAAGATTAGGACTACTTAATGCCTTGCTACCAGAAAATTACTATCCTGCATAGTAATTATTTATGAGATGACAGATACTTGTCAAACATGACTCTTATCTGAGAAATGAGAATGTTACGGATATAGAAACTTGTATCAGAAGTTATTTCTATAATCTAAAAGGCCTGACACACAGTAATATTTTGAAAATGTTTTTTTTAATCATTGATCTGGGTACAATATCAATAAAGTTTTTGGTTTGACTAAAGTTTGATAGGTGGTAGAGCGACGCTGAAGCCATTACTGGTTTCATCATGAATGGGTCAGCTCGTCCGGGGTAATACCACCCCTCTCACAGAAATATCATGAACCTAATGCGAGATGGAATTACCACCGTCTTTTGTTACCTTTTTTGAAGAATTAATTACTCTTTATGCGTTTGGAGTTTGAAACATTAAATAATTGATTTATAAATATTCTGGAATTCCTTTCTATGCGGAAGGCCACTTGTTTTGGCAGCAATATATGGTAATATATTTAAATATTTCTAACTTATGTATAAATTATTTTCATAATATTATGTTCTCATAATTATGACTATAAACACAATAGAATAACCATATATTTTCGCAATATTGCAGTATCATGTATACGACTTCACGGTGTTTAAGAAATCTACTGTATGTCTAATGTAATAAGTTTGGTTTTCCCATCATTTTAATCTTTGAAGTAATTGTAATATTTCAATTGTCTGCGTTGACTAACTGACCCTCGAACAGTGTACGTGAGTTTTTTATCCTGAGACTAAGAAGAATATTAAACTTTTGAACGTTGTCGTAACATGATTGTCTGTCTCTATTAAGTCAATCTTAATCAGCTCTCTTCCATAAGATGAAGTCACCTAGAAATTTGTCAGCGTTAGTTTCTTAATAATTGCCATTACGTCAATATGTTTTTTAGTGTCTAAGTTTCTTCACATTATTTTACTTCATCGTTAGCCGATAATATTAGTAATTAAGTCGGTAACTGTTGTCACATTTGGATAATTCATTGGTACATTGCGATTAATACTTAAATATTCCATAAATATTGTTTTGGATGATCTATAGTTATTCAAAAACATAAAAATTTCTTGCCTTTCTCATATCTAGTTCTGTTGAACAGTCTTTTTTTTCGAACTGACTATGCTATTCACCCGGCAAGGTCTTAACAGCTTCACCGGACTACGTACGTGCATTTGCTAGATATTAGATCAATCGCCATATTTAGTTGCTTAAATTAACTAATACAATGAACAAGTTAGACAAAAGAGACAGTTTTAAAATAATAAAACATATCTCGTGTTATTAAAAAAAGTTAAATACGTATTGAATACTGGCTTTAAAAAAGTTTATACTTACGTATTTAATGCACCGCGCTCGCCGAACGTTTGACATCTTGTTCTTTTATCTCTGTTTGGTTAGGTTAGCTTAGACTAAAAAAAAAAAGTTAGGTTAGACTTGCAAAAAAGAATAATTACGCAGGCCCCCATAACATCTGCGACCGACGAAGGATGACGTATCTCTCGGCAGCCGCCGTTGTTTTTGGATTGCACTGTGCTTACTATAAGGCATAGTGCAGTCACTTTGCCGTGCTGCAATAAAAATAAAAAATTTTTGGAGTTTACCATACGTTGCCATTCCAGAATCGATTCTGCTGTTAGTATGCGAATCAAGGTCGCCTTTGACTGTAATATAGCTTCCAAGATACCGTGTGTACGGTATCAGGTATTTTGGGTTTTGTTTTTCATGTTTTAGTATTATATAATTCTTGATTTATTCTGCTGAAGTTTATGTTATTTAACCTTCTGGTAAATATACAACGAAAGAGCTGTTTCTAAATGACTCCTAATAAACAATGTGATAATATAATAAAATATATTTACATTTTTAATGTCATATCACAAAACAAAAGAATTAATTATTGTCAATCTACTAGCCACTATAAAATAGCTCGAGATTTATGTTTACTGTGGTATATCCAATACCAAATAATAAAAGCCGACATCAAGCATAGTCAAATGTTTTAAATAATAAATAAACTAATTTATTTAGCTTCGTACATAGAGATATAAGCAGTTTGGAGCCTCCGTTATAAAGATGGACGAGGTACTCGTTCATCATAAGTGGCAATGGCGAGGCTTTAAAATATATAATGAAGATGTTCTTCTATTTTGACGCTTATCTAATGATTTATTACTTTAATGACCTGGATACGTTTTTTTTTATATCATAGGAGGCAATCGACCAGGTGGAACGAACAAACCTGATGTTAAGTGATCACCACCGTCCATAGACACTTGCAACACCAGGGGAGTCGCAAGTGCGTTGCCAGCCTGTATTGGGGGAAGGGAGAAGAGGAAGGGAAGAGGAAAGGAAGGTAAGGAGAAGTGGGCATCCGGCGCTGTTGCTGACAGAACGAAACACAACACTGTTACTTTACGTTTTCTCTGAGTGGGTGGTACTACCCGGGCGACCCATTCATGCTGAAGCCAGCAATAGCTTTCATCAACCTACCATCTACACGTAGACACAATGAGACATTTCTAATTATGTAATAAATTTCTATTAAAAAAAAGTGTGTGTGTACTTATATACACGCGTTAGAAGTTATACTTCTTTGGCTTAACAAGATAAAAATCTTTTCAAAAATTTTATCTTTCGCCCTATTCTACGTTTGTAGAAAAAACAACACTACAATAGAAAAAAGGTATTTAATACATTGAAAGTTTTAATACAAAGAAATACAAACAACAAATACAAAGAAACGAAATGTTGACTACAGTAACATTAGGTCGGATTTTCGTGTGACGGTGTACGCGCGCATCGTAATAACTTCAGAGTGTCGGTTTTTCGTGACGGCGCGCGCGCGCGCGCGCGCATCGCCTTAACTTCAGGGTGTCGTTTTTTTTTGTGACGGTGTGCGCGCGCTTCGTAATAACTTCAGGGTGTCAGTTTTTGTGATGGTGTGCGCACGCATCGTTATAATTTACTCTCATCATTTTTCCCTAACACACCAAAAGAAGTAAACTTAAAAAAAAAAATCATATATTCATAAAAATTGTGTCCGCATAAATTATTATAGCATTATTATCGAACACTTCGTAACGGCATGTTGCAACGGCGTCTGGTATAGCTTAAAAGGCTACTTGGTCATTATTACCCTGTCTGCAGCGTACGAAATCCTATCTAAGTCAAAACATAATGTGGAGCGCATGTATTATATATTTATTACTTATTAAAAACACTGAACTGCATTTTAAACGTTATAAATTAAAAAATATTATAGTTTAACATTGTTTTGTTTTTATTCTCCAATGTATATATTTAGGGGTCACGAGAATATGTTACACACAAGCCGGTGCCCGCAGCTTTGTTCTTTTGAAAATGGTTTGTTGTTTCATGGACACTGCGTTTTGTGTCGTAATTATTGCGAACAATTTTTATTTTTGTTATTTTTTCATTATTGCTTAGCATCTACGAAAAAGCACAATTATATGAGTCATAGATAATCTATACTAATATTATAGAGAGGTAAAGTTTGTGACGCTGTGACGTTATAAGGGGTAATCTCAAGAACTACTGGTCCGATTTGAAAAATTCTTTCAGTGTTATAACGCTCATTTATCGATGATGATTATAGGTCATCATCATACTAAGACCAATAGGAAGGAGCACCAATAAAGAATGATTAAAAATCGAGATTGTTGTTCCTGGTGTGAGCTTCCGTTGCTTGTTAGCGTTAGTCCAAAATATCTATTCCACGCGAACAAAGTCGCGGGCAGAGTCTAGTACTATAAAGAGTCCTTTGTCGGCCATGGTCAAGATCAGTTACGACTTGTCGAATATTAACTAGAGCTAACAACAGATAGTACAATTTTATTTATATATATTGGATATATGTATATAGCCTTGACTTAATTTACAAAATTTAGTTCGCTACATACAAATTTATGTAAATGATTTAACAAAGACCCTGACCTCTTAACTACTGGCTTGCCTAATATGTCTTCAAATATCTTGATCTGAACAATATAACTGTAGAGTGTCTCAATTTAGATAGATATATTGTTAGTCTACTGGGAGTTTTATTTATTTATTTATTTTTATATCATAGGAGGCAAACTAACATGCCGGTCACCTGGTGTTAAATGATCACCGCCGTCCTTAAACACTAGCAACACCAGGGGAGTTGCAAGTGCGTTGCCAGCCTGTGTATGGAGGTTAGGGGGAAAGGTGGAGAGGAAAGGGGGAGAGAAAGGGAGTGAAGGTGGGCTCCGGCGCTCTCACTGACCGAACAAAACGAAACAATTAACAATTGTTACTTCACGTCGGTTTTCTGTGAGAGGGTGGTACTACCCCGAGTGAGCCGACCCATTCATGCTTGAAACCAGTAATAGCTTCAGTGTGCCTCTACCACCTACCGAAAATGTCTTAAGCTAAGCTAAATATCTTATTCGCATGTTATGTAAGCACAGTACAAGGGCAATACAGTGGAACTACTTGAGACAGTAAACCTTATTTTTATTATGCACTGACCCTAAATTTGTCGAAGCATGAGGTCATAAATTAATCAGGCGGGAGTGCGCATAGATTTGTATTAGTAAATATTCTATATCTATTACACAATAATATGTATTAATTAATAAGGTCATGATCATTATGATTAGTTGTTTGTTATTTTTCATTCGACTATTAACAACACCACAGCGGAAACGACATGTTAGTGGTATTTGAAAACACCTCCCAAGGGGAGAGGGTCTTGGCGGTGTCCTTAGACATCGCCAACGCCTTCAACAGTCTGTCGCACGGTGTCATACGGGAGGCTCTCCGATATTTCGGAGTGCCCCCGTACCTGCGGCAGCTGTTGGAGGCGTACCTGGAGGACAGGGAGGTCGCCTACGTCGACGGCGACGGGCGGATGGTCCGGCGAGCCACAAGGCGGGGGGTTCCACAGGGGTCGGTGCTAGGTCCGCTCCTGTGGAACATGGGCTACGACTGGGTGCTCCGCGGCGTGCTCCCATATGGAGCGCGTCTAATCTGTTACGCGGATGACACCCTAGTCGTAGCCCGGGGGGGGAATTGGAAGGAGGTGGAGCGCCTGGCCACGATGGCCACAACCCTCGTGGTCAGGCGCATAAGGAGGTTGGCCCTCAAGGTGGCCCTTGAGAAGACTGAGGCCCTGTTATTCCACGGGCCTCGGCGGGGGCCACCTCCTGGGGCCCACATAATGGTGGAAGGCGCCCGGATCAGGGTGGGGGCCAAAATGAAGTATTTGGGCCTCACCCTGGACGGGCGCTGGCGGTTCGAGCCCCATTTTACGGGGCTCGGTCCGCGAATTGCTGGGGCGGCGGCGGCACTCGGCCGGTTGCTCCCCAATATTGGGGGGCCGGGTGCCGGGTGCCGGCGACTTTTCATGGGAGTCGTGCGGGCGATGGCCGCCTACGGGGCACCAGTCTGGGCAGACGCCCTCGGTGTCGCCAACGTGCGCACGCTGCGCAGTGCGCAGCGCACGGTGACACTGAGGACGATCCGGGCGTACCGGACGGTGTCCTCGGCGGCGGCCTTTGCGCTCGCCGGCTCCCTTCCTTGGGAGCTGGAGGCAGGTGTTCTCGCCGCTGTGTACGAATTCACGGCGGCGAGGAAACGTAGTGGAGAGCCTCCGGCTCCCAGGGAGATAGGGTGTAAGAGACGGCAGCTGCGGGAGGAGGCAGTCGAGAGGTGGATGCAGGACCTGGCGGACGCGCGCTACGGAACGTACACCGTTGACGCCGTCCGCCCGGTCCTGCGGGAGTGGATTGGTCGCAAGTGGGGCTCCCTGACGTTCAGACTGGTGCAGGTGCTGACTGGACATGGTTGTTTCGGGTGGTACCTGCACCGGATCGCTCGCAGGGAGCCGACCGCCGCCTGTCACGAGTGCGGCGCTGAGGAGGATACTGCGCAGCACACTCTGTCTGAATGTGCTGCATGGGAGGTGGAGCGCCGCACTCTGGCGGTGGCGGTAGGAGAAGATTTGTCGCTGCCGAGCGTGGTTCTGTCCATGCTCGGCAACGAGCAGGCATGGCGAGCAGTGGCCTCCTTTTGCGAGGAAGTCATCTCGCAAAAGGAGGCGGCGGAGAGGGCACGCGAGGCGGACCCGCTCAGTGGGCGTCTTCGCCATCAGAGGACCGGCAGGAGGAGGCGGCGCTTTGCCCAACTCCTCCTGCCACCGTAGCCGGACCTGAGGGGATGTAGTCGGGGGGCTCATCCCCTCATTGCACAGGTCTGGCGGACGTGGGGGGGCAGCTGGTGTGTGCCCAGCTGCCTCTCGATAGGTAGGAGCCCGGCGGCAACCTTCCGCCGGGTGGACCGTTGGGGCGGCTATTCAAGGGGAATAGCATAGAACGATCCCTTGCCGCCCCAACATCACGGTCTGTCGGTACACCGTGGGGTTTTAGTCCGTGCGAGTCGGACATATCCCACTCTCTCCCCCGGGAGGGTGGATATCCATAAGGGATTTCCCCACGTAAAAAAAAAAAAAAAAAAAGTGGTATTTGAAAACAAATCGTTCTATCTAATAATGCACCTTCAAAATATTTTAACAATGACAATTCTTAAATGTGACTTGTACCAGTGTCAACCAGAGTTACTATATATAGTAAAAAGTTTTATACCAGGTGATTGTTTAAAGTTAACCACCCCTACATCCTTTTTTAGTCCATGGTCACATTTAACATATAAAATAAAAATATTAAAACAAACACAAATAAAAAACAAAGAGGACCTTAGTTAAAGTTTGATTTAAAACTTTGAAAAGTATGGGAAGGATACATTTAAACGTAAAAAAATTACATGTAGGTTCAAGGAACAACATTAAAGGAGCGCTTTTCAAGTTTAATTATTATGTAACTGCTTATCGTCCGAACGTAGCACGGTCGACCAAAAAAGTAAGTGAGGCGCGGGTTAAGGTGCGGGACGTAGGCGGGACTGCGCAGCACGGTGTGCTGTCATTGCTTTCCTTTTTTTTTTACAATAGTTCGTTTTTGCAAAAATCAACTGAGGATGAGTGTATACCAGTTTTGTTTTTCTCTAGATAATTGGGTCAAAAATCAAGCAACTAGTTTTTTAATTGATTTAGAACGAGAATCGACTAATGATTATTATGTAAAAATATTGCTGGCGACTAACCAGTTACGCTGTATAATTTTGTTTTGGCATATTAGGCTGTTGGAGACTAATACGACACTTACTTTAGGTAAATAAATACATATACAATACAACACAATAAGGTTAGTGTTTATTATGGTATATAGACGTTAAATTCTATCAATGCATATAAAATAATAATACTATTGGCAAAAGAAGGGAACATATATGAGAGTAACAAATTGAAATCATATGGTTTAGCGTTTATAATATAACCAGATTGAGAACTTTTTGAAATGGTTTGTTTACATCTATCGTTAATTATTGGAAAGGATATTATATAACTTGTGACGTAAGTAAACATGTTTTCTTACCTGCTTGTCCGTTGATGTTACCGCATGATTTGTCAAACGTTAATTAAATTCTTAAAGTGAACTATGATTTCTAGCCACATGGTGAATTTAAATAAAGATGGATTATTTTTTAATATTTCTATAACATTTCCGTAAACAAGGCCTTAACTTAAAACACAAGTAGTGGGATTCGCTAGATTTAAAAATTGTATAAAAATTGGAATATTTAATTTAAAAAAAAAGTAGTATATAAAACAGCAATATTATCTATATATATATATATACATATATATACACATATATATATTTGTTAGCGGTCGCGGTGGCCGTTGCCTACCCTGAAAATAAAAAAAATCTAGAATTAGACCGCAGCACCATCTTTTACATGAACAAAAGACAGCAAGACTTTAGACAATTGTATTTATCTTGTGTTCCTTCACTAAAAAGCCTACGGGTATTCTATGTAAGATATTGTAATGTTATATAAAAAGAAAATCGATGTACCTCTATAGAAACGTTTCTCTATCCCGAAATCATATTCCAAGCATACATGGTTTACAATCTATCGAAAAACTAATGGTGCTATAAATTTTTTGTCTATAAAATCTCCAATGCATGTTCTTTTTCGCACCAATAAATCGGATTAGTAAACATTACTAAACTACCGTAAAAATTCCACGGTCACGTATCGAGAAATGTGTTCTTAACGTTCCGTCTAATAAATAAAATAAGGCGTGGAGAATATTGTATTCTTGATTCGTCATACTTGTGTGAGGTGATAGCATACTATTTACAATTTAGTCTGATCTTTACGTCATTTAGGCGTCATGATAGGAACTACTCTCTTATGACGAGGATTTTTTTTTCATATGTTATGCACAATAAAGTGAGAACGAACGTGTAAAGTAAACTACGTGAGGATAAGTGCATCATAATCCAAAATCATTGATGACTATCAAGATAAATACAATCTATCATCAGTTGCCGTCGGAATGCATTTCAAGCATTCCAACTGCTAGGATAAGTACACAGACTGTTATCGAAGCACTAGTAACAAAAAAAGAGTCACTGTTCACAGTGTTCGCATACAGTACTTAAGTTGGTAGCCTAGTTACAACTACTCTTGTAGTATTACTGGCCTCTGCCCACGACTTCATGGAATAGTTACTTTGAGCTAACGCTAACACGCAGCGGAAGCTCTCAAGAGGAAAAAATGATTTTGAAATATTCCTCATTGGTGCTCCGCTCTTATTGGTCTCAGCCTGATGATATATAGTCTATAACCTTTCTCGATAAATAAGCTATATAACACTGAAATTATTGTTCAAGTCCGATAAGATGTTCCTGAGATTAACCTCTACAATGTCACAAACTCACACACGTTAACTCTTTGTAATATTAATATAGATAGAATAGTTTATCCTAGTATAAAGGTACGATTACAATTAATATATATATATGATATGTATAACGTTTTCAACTGTAGTTTAGTTTTTTTTACGTCTATATAAATATTTTTACAGACATAAAAGATTTCGTAATGGTAATTCTTGTTACGCTTGTCTTTGATAACCGTGAATATGGAATCTGGGAAGTCGTTAATCGCGACAACAAGTTTTAATATGATATTTCTGTAGGGAGCTATGACCCTTTAGTAACGGTATTTTATGCGTGTACATAAGTTTTTTTTGTAACAGATTATTTTTCGTGAACGAGCATATCCGGTCATATAATTTTTTTAATTAGTTGTATGTAAATTTAACATACTATATCCGTCCCCCTTCTAAAAGTTTATTTCTTTTTTTTTTTTTTCTGTACGTGTATATGTCACTGAACTCCTCCTAAACGGCTCGACCGATTTTGATGAAATTTTGTGTGCGTGTTCCAGTGGATCCAAGAATGCTTTAGATTCACAATTGGACCCGGCAGGTGGCGCTACTGTTGACGTTTAAGATTTTTTTATTATCAAGGCAGGACAACGTCTGCCGAGACCGCTGGTGTAAATATAAAATAAAAATGTTCAGGTCCGCCCTTCTTTCTAGAAATCTTCGATTTTTACAAAGTAGGGTTTATCTGTTATGCTTTTTTTATCTCTGGTAATCTCATGCCTGGCGCAGGTATCTCTGTTTACCTTCTCCTACACACAAGGTTATTATTATTACACGCATGACGTATTTATAAACAATTTTGGTGTAACTAACAGCAATAACAAATTTAATTGTCCTTAATTACCAAATGCCAGTTTAATCAACATTAAGATAAGACGAATAACGAATAGTTAACGTATTCATGCATTAAAGTTACATCAAACTATCAAAATCCATGTATTAGTCGTTTGACGTCAAAGACACGATTTTTGGATTGTAGATGGTAGAGCCACGCTGAAGTTATTACTGGTTTCAGCATCAATGGGTTGGCTCGACCGGGGTAGTACCACCCTCTCACAGAAAACGACGTGAAGTAAAAGTACTTGCATTGTTGCGTTTCGTTCGGTCAGTGAGAGAATCGGAGGCTCACCTCCCCTCCCCTCGTCCCTTCCTCCCTCTTAACCTATTCCCCAAACACGGGCGGGCAATGCACTTACGACTCCCCTGGTGTTGCAAGTGTCTATGGACAATGGTGACTACTTAACATCAGTTGACCCGTCTGTTCGTTTGCCTCCTAAAACATAAAAGAAAATTGTGACCCACGGAATAGTGGTACTTGAGCTTATCATCATGATTAACATTCCCAATTTTAATGATATAAACATGAATGCAGATTGTATATTAAAAAAAAACAGTTTTAAAATGCAAGGGGCAGGGGCTGGAAACTTGACCTATTGCACTTGGTTCGGTAGAAGGGTGGCAGGTTGACCTGGCTGTCGTTGCGGCCTGGCCTTCGCACTGGGCCTTGTCGCCGGAGTGTTATAGTGTTTGCCTTGCGCGACCCCGTGACACTCCATTATCGCGGTAGACAGTATCTCGTAAGTAAGTAGGCGTCTGTGATTCCACCACTCTCCAGGGCTGTAGTTGTCCAAAAAGGATTTCTGCCCACATAAAAGAAAAATCTTCCATATTCTAATAAATCGGCTACGCCAGTCAAGTTCTTTTCACTTCTCTTTTTCTCAAACGATTAGCAAATATTAGCTTTATCGATGAAAAATATTGGAAACAGTGAATTGTTATAGTCGAAATCTTTGTTTACAAGACTCAGTTAGTCATACTGCACGATTCTCTTACGTCTATTCATCTACAATATTCATACATTCTTTGTAAAAAGGCTGAATGACAAAGTTAAAAAAAATT
The DNA here is from genome assembly GCA_014332785.1 of Antheraea mylitta. Classification (NCBI taxonomy): domain Eukaryota; kingdom Metazoa; phylum Arthropoda; class Insecta; order Lepidoptera; family Saturniidae; genus Antheraea; species Antheraea mylitta. The sequence goes on from JACEII010000008.1 coordinate 5,212,728, forward strand.
ATAAATTATGGTTGAATTTCGAAGACAAATCCATTTTAGTGGTGAAAATTTATAAATCTTACGTAGGTGTTTGCGGAATGTGGTTATGTTGTCAAACGCAATGTGCTGATATTGGCATCAGTAATAAAATACTCTGAGTTCATTTACATTTTTTATTGAACTGACTGACATACAGACAAATAATGGTTATATTTTGACGGGTCTTAAATTAAGTTCTAAATATCAAGGATTTTATTTTAACTACATCCTGTGCTTATATAAATGTAATTTTTTTGTATAGTTTATTAGTTTAAGAGTTTGACCACAATCTCAACTAATATTAAATGACAATGGGACCTGAGGTTCACCATTTCACACAATAAATACCTGGAGGACGTGTCGGTACATTAGTTATAGGTACTTGGAGACATGTTCAAATTGAGGGTGGTAGGTAACCAGTAGGCTTTAAAAGCCCCTGTTACCATGCTATTATTTTATTACGATATTATCTTTTATGGAACTCACATTGGCCAGAGACAGTGACACTCTGGGCTAAGAGGTTACCTCTTCCCGAAAAACGGTATGGGCTTTTTTTACGAACTGATTACGCTATTGACCTAGTAAGGTCTTAACCGCTTTACCGGACTACTAAGGTGAGCGTTTAAGGCACTCAGCCGATTTTATTTGACAACTAGCTCAAGGGTGCACGGCACACCTCGGCTTGGTATAGATATGGACAGACTCCGAGAAATCCACAGTTATATATTTTCACCCTCATAAGTTTCAGTATTACCAATTTAAATTAGTAAATATATGCGAATTAAAAAAAAATCGTTAGTGCACGACAGAGTTCGAACACGAGGATGTATATTTTAGAGTCTACCGGTTATACCACTCGTTGAGTATTTTTTTCTCATAACTCCGGTTCAGTATAGGATACCAACCTACCTCGATTGACACTAGATCTTCATCACTTCGAGGTGTATACAACCATTAATACAGAACCACCAGTGTTAAAATCTCGTTAACTTACGGCTTACTGAATGGCAGAATATGATGTAGATTAGTAATCAGTTGTAATGGCAATTAATTAAAATTAGTGGTCATTTAATTGTTGCAATTCGACTATGGTTCTTAAAAAAGAATTAACTTTTAATATCTTTAGGTCTTGTTTATTAACAAAAAGTGTACAAATAATTTATTTTATGTGAATAGTAGACATAAAGACTGTGAGGTATGGACCAATATAGACTTATAAATAATGGCACACGATAGAAGTTAAACTTTTACAGGGATTATAGGGAAACATTTTAATTAAAAAAAATATAACAAGAAGCTAAGCTAATGCGGTGTTACCAGAGGGTCATCCACCTAAGTACTGACCGCATTCGACGTTGCCTAACTTCGATGATCGGACGAGAACCAGTATTTTAAGCACTCTAAACGACAGTATTTGTCCCCATTACTTTTTGTCATACAAAAAGATTTCCGATCAGAATTTTAAAGCCTTCCCATAATGTTTCACTTCAAAAGCAAACATTCGCATATTTATACAGCGCGACTGGTTAATCGATAACAAAATTTTTACGGAATAATTATTACAAGTTAATAATTCGTTCTAAATCAATTAAAAAAATTGGTGCTTAATATTTGACGTAATTATCTAGGGCTATGTAATGATTGACTTTGAAAAGTGCCCTTTTATTGTTGTTTATTGAAACTAGATATTATTTCTTTACAATTAAAAGTCTCGTTCCCATGCTTTTAAGAGTTTTAGGACAAACTTTAAGTAAGGTTCTCTTTGTTGTCGGTTAGTATTTGTTTTGATATTATTATTTTACATGTTAAATGTGACCATGAACTACTAAAGGATTGAAGGGTGTTATACTTTAAACAGTCACCTGGTATATAGAATATATTATTTAAATATCCGTACAGACTGTTTAGTAAACATACACGATTTTCTGCGTCGGCACGTCCTTATGAACACTTCACGTCATCCTAACTATCCTAATGCAAATATGAGTTTGTTTGCTTGCGTGTTTGCATTCATCTTACATTAAAGCGAGGGAAGCTGCGGTAAAAGATTATTTTTTTATAAATAACATTTGGGTTTCCTAACAAGTTTGTCCATCATACCGAACTAAGTTTGCACTTGTTTGCATATGTAGGTGGTAGAGCCACGCTGAAGCTATTACTGCCTTCAGCGTTAATGGATCGGCTCACCCAGAGTTGTACCACCCTCATACAGAAAATAGACGTCAAGTAACAGTGCTTGCATTGTTGTGTTTCGTTCGGTCAGCGAGAGCGCCGGAGGCGCACCTCTCCCCATCTTCCCCTCTCGTCTTTCCTTCTTCCACCTCGCCTTTCCCCCAACCATGCTAGTAACGCACTTGCGACTCTCCTGATGTTACAAGTGTCTATGGCCGGTGATGATCACTTAACATCAGGTGACCCACCTGTTCGTTTGCCTCCTATGATATAAAAAAAAAAACTAAATTTGTAATTTACTACTTCGTTTATGTATGTCCCGGCCTTAATTAATTTTGTTTTTACGTATAATAAATATAGGGAGAGAACACTTTAGGACAAGAGACGATAAACAAGTTTTAAAATTATGCAAGGTACTCGACAGGTTTGTTCAAATATTCCATTTGTTAGTCACTAATTGTGACGTCAGAAAGCTCACATAATATTCGTACTTTAAACTTTGCAAGGCCGAACGAACGCCTTGGTTCAAATGTCACAGACCTTACGAAAGAATTTAAATCTCGTTCTGCTTCAGTGTCTTTGGTTTCGGGTTTTACCCGACAATTATTAGAATTCGTACTATGCACTTAATATTGAATACAGTTCATTACATTTACTGGCTTAATATCATAAGGTTCTTAGTTCACATGATCGAATTATTCATAAATTAACACATATTTAGTAACTTTAAAGACATAAATAGAATATTATATTAATTTTAGATAAACATATGTCAAAAAAGAAAAAATGTCTTTCGTTTAATTGGAAACATGAATTCTAATAGGCGTATTAATTGCTATATTTTGTTATTTTCACCCTTTAAAAATTGTAGTTGATAAGTAAAATCAATCAATCATCAATTTTTCAGTATGAACTTTTACTGACTTTTTTCCGTTTATATTAGTAACGGTTAAAATTAGATTTAGCTGATTTTAAAACGTAACAACTCAATTTTCACGTAAATTATTCCGTTGATTAGATCCTAATACATAATTAGATTAATCCTGTTCTTCAAATCTGTGATATAACTAAACTAAAAGCTAAAACTATTATCTCTTAGTAGTAGCCTATACAGTAATACTGAAAAATCTCTTATACATACCTATATCCATAAAAACACGTAAGCCATTACGGGACGATAGGCAAATGTGAAACATAAAAATTGTTCGAATTGAACTAACCTCAAATTACATTATAGGTATGGTTCGGTAAGAGAAATCGCGCATAGTCGCTTGCGCATGGCATCGGCTCGCCACGTCTCACACATTCGCCACGTCAACAACGTTTACCCGCGACTATAGATGTATCACATCAATAACCTCTTCAATCATTTTTTCATAAAATCTAAGTGTAAAAGGAAGATGATGCAAAATTAAGATAATCAAGAGGACAAGTGTCTGGAGATCTATAGTTTAAGATAAGGTCACTATATTATTCACAAACTCCAGGTCTCATACCGATTCTTATTTTTTGTTAATAGTTCTATAAAATATATCACATTTTTATTTATAACACAACTATGATTGCATATGATTAAGAGTCCACAATATAAGAATAAATAAATATATTATGTCATTCTACATCTCACAATATTTCTGCAATCTTTCGTAATATATGTTGACTATTTGGTATGAAAGAAATGAATTGAAAATAATAACACAGATTCTGAAATGTCACAAAAACACTATAGAAAGTTCTAACAAAAATACCATCATTTTGTTACAATACTAAGTCGTCATAAGATAGATTCAGTAATGAAGATTAGTTACCAAAGTCGGAAAAATAATTTGAAGAAACCTAAACACCCACAAAATGTGTAATAATTATAAATTTCCTCACTTGATGACGTTATTGAAGAATACTTCTAGAACATTCGCATGTAGTCATTACTCTCCCATTTTCACCTTATTATTTAGACATCAATTAATATAAGTAAAGAAAAAAAAATGTGAGAAAAATGACTTTTTTTATATCATAGGAGGGAAAGGAACAGGTGGGTCACCTGATGTTAAGTGATCACCAACGTCCATAGACACTTGCAACACAAGGGTAGTCGCAAGTGCGTTGCCAGCCTGCGTTGGGGATGGGGGTGCAGAACGGAAGAGGAGAGGGGGAAGGTGAGGAGAGGTGGGCCTCCGTTGTACTCGCTGACCGAACGAAACGCAACAAAGCAAGCACTGTTACTTCAGGTCGGTTTTCTGTAAGAGAGTGGTATTACTCCGGGCGAGCCGACCCATTCATACTGAAGCCAGTAATAGCTTCAGTGTGGCTCTACCACCTACTAATACAGATATACCGCAAAACAGCTCGATATTCAAATGATCTATAAAATTAAGGACTACGACAATGGAATTACCAAAGCGAAGAATATCCTAAAGCATTTTAATACACGGTTATAGGCAATGATTCACGTTATAATACTTAACTTATTTTTCAAATATCTTATTTGTGTAGGTGGTAGGGCTACGTTGAAGCTATTACTGGTTTTAATGAATGGGTCGGCTCACCCTCTCACAGAAACACCGACGTGAAGTAACAGTGCTTGCATTGTTGCCTTTCGTTCGGTCTGACTGAGAGTGCCGGAGACCCACCTTCTCTCCCCTAACCCCCTCCCTTCTGCTCTCTCACTAACCGTTCCCCCAAACACAGGCTGGGAACGCACTTGCGACTCCACTGGTGTTGCAAGTGTCTATTGACGCCGATGATCACTTAACATCAGGTGACCCGTCTGTTCCTTTATATCCTATGACATAAAAAGTGATAATATACTCATTTTTAAGATTGAATCATTTGTATTATTTTAATTGATCTTAGATAAGTTTGTTTTTTGTTATACAATTGTAACTATCTGATGTGCATTAAGTATAAACCTTTATTTTTTTTTAATGTCAAATAGCTTTAGAAGTTTTTACGGGATTTTGTCTGAAAACTGTATTCATATATATAGATTATGTAATCGTGTAGCAAAACATGTGACAAAAGCAGAGGCAGCTGTTTTGGCATTTTAACTGGAACGTGATAAATATTACGACCACATAAATATTTAAATGTCAAATTATATGCATATCGGTATATAATATAAAGTTTAAATAACGACATTACCATTCCGGTTGTACTATATCGTTTCCTGTCCCTTAAAGAAATCTTACGAAATACTTTTCGTATTATAATATCAATGAACGTGTTTTTGCTGCATGAGTTATAAGAGATTTGGTGCTGTACATATCCATATTTTTATATTTGTATATTTTCCGGATCTCGGAAACGGCATCATCTATTTTCGTAAAACTTACTATGTAGGTATTTTCAGGGACGATCGATTTTAGTCATAGAAAACTTTTTAAAGTGAGTTTTCAGGCAATGAAAAAATATAGGTAGAATATGAAGGTAGATTTCACCAGCGCTATCAAAACAAAAATAGCTCAGATGGAAATCAGTTGCTTCGAAAATCCGTGTAACCAATTGGAACCAATTCGAATCTGAGTGACATCAGAAGAGATATATATATATATATATATATTTTATAAAAAATGTTAATTTTATAAGATAAACCTAAGGCATATTTTAATTGAAAAATGTTTTTTAAAGAACCGATATGTATATACATGTAACGTACGAATTAGGCTGTTTGAAAACGAAATGTTAAAGTTAAAGACTAAAGTAGTAGGAGTTTTGCAGTCGGTGACCGCACGGCCTCGGGTGTGCGCGCGTGTAAGACGCGTTGTGAACAAATACGCGAGTGCTGTTTATTGGACCACTTAACTTTCATTGAACACATTTATACGTCCTGTGACATTGCGTACTCACTCGGTCATAATATGGTAAGGAATCAAAACACTATTCACATACATGTGTATATAATTTGGTCTGTATATAATTTGGTCTTTATATAAATTACTCTGTATATTTTAGTATTTGCATAGTATATTTTACCGAATATTACAAATGAATATCAAGGTTGATCCGTATAAATATGGTTAAAGAAATAAGTTAATATTATTTGAATGCAACTTTATATCATTTATAAATGAACCTTTTTATATTTTCTAAGTAATTAAAAATGATTAGAGCAGGCAAAGGATATTTTATTGTTAATTGTATATTCATGAATAAGTTATATACAGTGTCTGTAAAATAAGTAACCTTTGTGATGATTTCAGTACTCTTTTATAAATTCAAAGATTATTCATATTATAAGAATTATAAACAAAAACATTTTTACCACTCAATTGTTTTCCAAATATTTAGATTTTGTAGACAGATATTTAATTTTTTGGCGGGATCTGAGTCTGTCGTGTACATATATAATATTTCATATTTATTCTTTCATAAACTTGATGTATCTGACCTGACATTATGAAATACTAACTTATACTCGCGACTTCGCGTAGTGTTTTTCTTGTCGTAATAATATTTGTATGTACAGAAGAAACATATAAAAAATGATATTAAATCATAATGACATGATATTTGTTTTTAGATAAAGACGAAGTATTTAAGATGTAAAATTAAAAAAAAATGAAACAAATATACTCTGTAGTATTTGCGTCATGCGTACAATATCCTAACCCTATCCACATTATATATACGAGTGCACATCCATTGATTGAACTTGAACCATAGAGACTTTCCAATTTTTTATACCGATAACAGTAAAGTTCGTCAGAAACTACAAAAAAAATTAAGGTATGCGCATATCATGGGGAGAGATAAAAGCCATGTAACGAGAAATGTATGAAGATGGACGGAAATAGGAGAAAAGGAAGCCCAAATAAGGTATGGATAGACTGTGTGAAAATGTGTATTGGTGGCATGTATACTGAGATTACATCTGACAGAGAAGAGCGGAGAAGGAAAACTTGCTGTGCCGATCCTACTTAGGTGGGCTAAGGTTAAGATGATAATGATATTTGATAAACTATAACTGGGAAACTCAATCCAAAGTCCTATGCCTAGTAGTTAGATACAAAATAAATATAAATATGTGACTTAAGACAGTATTGTACAAAAGTAATGAATTTTAATGATGCGTCTTTACACGCATACACAGTGACGTATGAACACGGTAATAAATTCATTATACGTGATTTTAAATATTAATTTTCTTCTTATCTTGCATGAACGTAGTGTCATTTGAAAAATCTAATCATTAAAACAGTAGACACATTTAAATATAATGATATATTGATAGCAGGCAAATTTCGTAAATACAGAATATCTGTTAAAGCCTTATAGATTTAGAGGTTTTATCTCCTATTTTGAAAGATAGATTATCTCCATGAAAAAGCTTCCAAAACACGGTTAGAAATCCGAATAAATCCAGAGATCGAATTGATATATCGAAATTAATATCATATATCCCTTTGTCACACGGAAAAAAGGCATGAATGCAATCTAGATAAGTGCAAGTTACACGAGATTCTGTGCGTTGCCAAACGGGTTTACCCGAGTAAAGAATGACATGTTTAAATAATCATAATTGGGTAAGATTGTCAAAGACAGGCACGAGTATAAAAATGAATTATAATGTTTAAAAAACGTATGTAATAAGTCAGTTCATTGTAATGGTATGAGTCTGACAGAATTCGTTCCAATAAAAAATGTAAGTGAGGCCGGTCACAGCAGAAACACTCGACAATTTGTGCGTGTTCGATTATTATATGTGATATTAGTAACCCTATTATTTACAGAGCTACGTAACATAGATACAAGAAGTCACATGAGTGAATAAATTTAAACAAGAAATCTATACTAATATTATAAAGAGGTAAAGTTTGTGATGTTGTGACGTTGTAGGGGGTAATCTCAGGAACTACTGGTCCGATTTGAATAGTTCTTTCAGTGTTATATAGCTCATTCATCGAGAATGGTTATAGGCTATATATTATCACTCTAAGACCAATAAGAGCGGAGCACAGTCGAAAGATGTTTCAAAATCGGGATGTTTTTTTCTTTTTTAAATCTGCTGCGTGTTAGTGTATCTATTCCACGCGAACGAAGTCGCGAGCACAGGCTAGTAATTCATATTTTCGATTCTTATTTATATTTTTAATGTCATAATTAATTGTGTTCAGACCTCTTTAGCTGCGAACTATTATGGATTTTTGTTATGAAATAAAATAGCTGGTCTTACGACTTGTAAATATAAAAATTTATATACACGTCAAAAGTTATTAAATAGAAAAACTAGAAAAGAACACCGTCTTGTTAGGTTATTGAAGATATATCAATAAACTTGTAATATCGTTACTCACTTGACAATGACACTAATGGTCTACTAAATAGAAGACCAGTTGCGAAAAATAAAATAGAAGAAGAAGAAGAATTAGAAAAGAAAATCAGAGTTGAAAAAAATGTCTTTTGTTTTCTAGTCTGTATAAATATTGTTATAATTCATAACACATTTAAGATTTTAAATTACTTATTTCGGAATATCTAATTACCGTTAAATAAGTTATTCACAGTCTTAACTATGATTAATATAGGTGTATAACTGCAATAAGTAATAAAGACTGTTGAATAGTATACATTATATACAAAAGAAATGAATTTTAATGATGCATCTCTACGTAGGTACGTAATGACGCAACAACACGATGACAAATTCGTTAAACGTGGTTTTAAATATTCATATTCTCTCTATTACTAATGGAGTGTCATTTGAAAAATCCATTTAGTCAGGTAGTATTTACATTTTGTGTGACAAGAATCATCGACGGAAAGCACATCTAGTAAGCACTGATTGACCTTTTAAGCCTAGTTCTTAGGTTTAGAAATACCGTTTACCGCATATTTTAGGAGACATCTAATCTACAAGGTAAGAATGTATAGTACGGTTAATAATTTTAAAAAATCTGTGAATCGAATATATATGTATGGAATTCAATACTCTAGACCCCTTTGTCGTGTAGTAAATGGGTGTAAATATAATATTAACTCAAGTTATAGGTACTACATTATCCTGTGTTGTTAACTAATATGAATACAACTTGGAAAGTATGCTTTGGGACTATTGATATACAAAAACCTAAAATGCACGTTTAACGTCTCACAACCGACACACAAAAATGAGTGCAGAATTTTGGGTTATGCAGTCATTTCAAATAATCTCGTGTCGCTAGCGTCCTTCTAAAAACAAGTTTAAACCATTCAGGTTAGGTTCAATTTGCAAAACCTTAAGTTTATGGCATAATTATACCCACATATGTATATTGGGAGTTTTGCGGCCGGTTTTAAGTGTTACTTTTATTCGATACCGTGTCTTGGGTTTTATACGTCAATATTTGAGACCAAAGATGTTTTTGACAAAATAGATCTATCGATGTTTGCATTCTATGTTATATTTATCGTTGAAATATCAAGGTTGCATTTTATTGGTTAATGGCTTTGACAAAAAAACACGGTTTTCGACAAAATAATGATCAACATTCAATAGGCTTGTTAAAACATCGAATACAATTTTTGGAATATCCAAATTTAGGTAATTTAATGAAGCGAAACCATCAGATACTTAAATAATGTGAAAATTTATGCATAAACAGTTATAGTGAGTTTTGGTTAGATAAATACCTTTAGGAGGTCAGAACATAATCTAGGCTTTCGTTCAAGTGATCGCATATACTTGTTAATTGTATTTGTATATGTTAAGAAGTAAGTTAAGTATAGGTATGTTACAAATATTATTCTTTATTACAATAATCTAATCCATGTTGTATTCTGGACCACAAACTACTAAGAAGATACTACGTGTTTGTGTCTGGACAAATATAACGTCACATATTAAGTACAAGACACTTTCTTCCCTTTTATGGTATCTGCCTACGTAGGCAATTTCACCAACGTTAAATGTGACAAATATATGTTCTAACCTTAATAATTGCCAAGTATTAAGTGAAACGTAAAATATTCTAAAAACGGCACGACATAGAACAATAATAAATAAGATAGATTTGTATGTAAATGTTCTCCCAGAAATAGTTTTCGTACAAAATGACCTTGATGAAGATTTTACTGGTTATGTCAATGAAGGCGCTAAAATTTTAGTCTACGTTTCATACTTACTTCAATGATATATATATATATATATATATATATATATATATATATATATATATATCGGCATATTATATCTATATAATAAAAGATTTAACCATATTGTTCGATAATATATAGCTTAATATTTTTAATACTTTCTTATATCGTATAAGTGAGCACTGAGAACGGTATGTAGTAGTATATATATATATATATACACCAACTGTTACCCACGGCTGCGCACGCGTTTTTTAAATGTAATAAATGAATGTAAAATTGTGACTAAATGTGTAAATTACAGAAATATTCTCTCAAAAATATTAGTAAGTACGACACGCACATTATAAACTGTAACAGGTAACATGTACATTATATATGTAAATACTAACAGTGTGTCGAATGGGATGGGATTTATCATCAGGTACACACCTGGAACTTTAAACTACTACATACCGTTCTCAGTGCTCACTTATACGATATAAGAAAGTATTAAAAATATTAAGCTATATATTATCGAACAATATGGTTAAATCTTTTATTATATAGATATAATATGCCGATATTGTCGATATAATTAGGTTATTGATATACGTTGCTATAATTTAAATCAAATATAAACATTTGACTTTCAATTATATTTATTCTTGGAGTCCAGTACAGCGCACTTCGCACGCGCATGTTTACAATGAACAACATATTTTTGATCGATTTCACGAGTATGGATACGCGGGTAACAGTTCATCACTACATAGTCCTCTACCACGTCTCTCTATATGTCTGTTCGCAAAAAAACTACAAAACGGATCTTTATGCCGTTTTCATCAATATATAAAATGATTCTTGGGCAAGGTGTAGGTATGTTTTGTATTATTATCAGTGCGGACAATGTCTGCTGAACCCGCTAACTTAAAATAAAACAGCTAATTAGTTATTTGCCTGTGAAGAAGTATTTACATTACATACACAAACACATTATTTTTATATGTCACAAATCAAAAACTGGGAACAAAACTAATGTACAATACATTTTGAGAAGTTTTTGGTGGGATTTCAGTCTATCAGGCAGTGGATTTCATATTTTATTCATAATCTTGTGTTACTTGACTCTATATTGTGTTAAATTGGTGGCGTTTTATGTAATATGGTTCGTTTACTGTGCATAAGTGAAATGAACGAAAAATAATACCACGGAGCATGAATTCTGTGGTCTTGAAAATTAAGAAGATAAAAATTTATGAAATATTATATAGAGGATTTGGCGCTTATACCTTTTCATTAACTTGGACATAAAACAAAACTGGCTAAAGAATACATAATAACTACGTATATTGACAACTTTAGAATTGACAGTATGGATTAATTCCTTCGCTGTCTTATTAGACGATTATTATTACCACTAACCTTTTTAAATAGCAACACAAAATAAACCCTGAAAATATTAGCGAAAGAATGTTATCATGTTACCATGGCAACGTATATAATACTGACGGTAACACGCAGCGGAAGCTCTCAAAATAGCCTGATTTTGAGACATTCTTCGTCAGTGCTCCGCTCCTATTGGTTTTAACGTGATGATATTTAGCCTATAGCCATCCTCGATAAATGAGCTATCTAACACTGAAAGCAATTTTCAAATCAAACCAGTAGTTCTTGAGATTAGCTCGGTCAACCATACAAACAAACAAACTCTTCAGCTTTATATATTAGTATAGATATAGATATATATGTGTATATATATATCTTCGTTTTATTCGTTTTATTATAAAAAGTATATTGTTTTAGAATTTAGTGACTTGATTATACCAGTGTCAGCCCGCGTAGAATTGCGTGGAGTATTTTTCTCTTTTTTTAATTAATTGTGTAATGTTTTTGAAGATTTGAAAATTTTGAAAGTAGATATTTTTTGTATCCTGTTATTCGCTAAAACGAAATATGATTGGTTTATCTACATATTAATCGATTTCCATAAACCATTCCAATCAATCATTACCTTGTTGATACATTCGAGAAGATTTTTACATAACCCCTTACGTCTTCTACATCATTAAAGTAACATACTGAACAGATATCATAATATTTTGGTTACAGCGCTTATGTCGTCACGATACGTTGACTTCTCGACCTGCACTTTTATACATAAATATCATGTAATAATACTTGCATGTAGGCAGAGCAGAGGGTTATTAATGCCAACTTTAAACCTTTCTTATACAGAGAACTTTCCATTTTCAATGCAACCTCAATATGATTATTTGTGTGAATAATAATAATCATGAATTTTTGGCGGGATCTTGGAAAGTCATGTAGTAGACTTTATATTTTATCCATAATCTGTTATCTGGCTCTATATTTTGTATTATTGGTGGTGTTTTACGTAATATAGTTTAGTTATTGTGTACAAGTGAAGTGGATTGGCAATAATACCACAGAGCATGGATCCTAACTTGCCACAAAAATTCCCTGGAAGTTCTAACAAGACGGCCACCATTAAGAAACTGGTAATAAATAAATTAGAAGAAATAAAATAACTACTTGTCAGTAATCATATGTCACTCTTGTTTTGTGACGTAGAGATTTTCTTGGTCATCTAGCATGTGCCAAATATTCCATTAAAGAAAATTACTGTAAGCCACGTAATTTAAGAAATGGAACACATAAAACCCTTAAAATCACAATGAGACGCTCAACACCGGATATATTTGGGACGTCATCGGATAAATAAATGCGGGTAGAGAGTTTAATTCTTTTCCAGTTTACGTAATGAATGAAGAGCCGAAAAATTTAATGCGACTACGTGTATAAAGGGGTACATCTAACTAAAAGATAAATTGCAGAAAAATTGAATTCTTTAAATATAACGAAGTACATCTTTCAGAATAGAAGCTCATTGGTGAACAAGAAAATATTATCAGATGCACCTTTTTTCTTGGTTCGGAACGCTACAAAATTTAATATTACAAAAAAGGTAGATTGCACACATCTTTCTTTGGACGACGGTATAGGCTTCCGTCGTCTGCTAGTCCTTGGGTGGAATTGAGAATGTGAAATTAGTAGAGAAATAATAAAAAGCTGGTAGCTATCGGATTTTCTAATGCGGATCCTAGCTACTTATCAATATGTAATGGAAAATCTATTGCAAAACACATATTGATATGTTTCGGCAGCTAAACATGGGATTTCGTCACATTTTTAAGCTCAACTTGATACGAGATCCGACGAGAATGTTGTGAAACTTTAATAAAAAGTGTCTTAAAAAGTTGAAATTCATTATAATTAAGCATTTCTTACATATATCATGCAGTATAATCAGGATACACATGATATTTGAGGTAAATTATAACAGGTTTACCAGCTTGCAATTTCATTTCTTATGTAACGTTCGATTGTTCGCACGTCCAAATTGTTATAGGACAAAAACCTTGAGTACCTACTTTGTTGAGTTTTATTTCGATATTTCATTTCGATTTTGTACTCACTGAATTGCAAGATCTTTTTTTATATCACTAAAATCAAAATGTGCTTTATTATTACTTGATGAAGTATAGCTTACCTGTGTTTATTGCAAATAGATATTAAACGATTTCATTGTTGTTTTTTTATGTTTTACAGTAATGCGCTTGGCGACAATCTCACTTGATTAGGTTTTATTTGTTATTTGATAAGGTTTCCTTCTTACGTTATAAACAATAAATGGGTGAATGACCTTTGGATTATTATTGCTTGTTAGTATGTAGTGTCGACTCTATAATAAAAGCACGCTATATCTTAGTCAATACCGAATAAGGGAATGCCTTATTTGTGTGTTTTATCTGAATATTGTCTCTGTTTCAGGCATTTACTATTGTCGTACTAAGTCTGGCATTGGGCTTAATATGTCAAGCGGATTCATCAGCATTCATACAAGGTCAACAAACGTTCACATTGGAAGAACTCGTGCCTTTAAGTTCACTATTCTATCCCGACTCGCTCTCTTTGCAATGGATATCTGGTTAGTATTATAACCTTTTATATGACAGGATACAGGGAAATGAAGTAAATATCAAAATTTACATTTACGAGTAGAGTATCAGCAATGCGTTAATATGGTATGTGAATCTATCGCCGTTATTTAGAAAATTGTTGATATTTATGAGTCAGATCGGTTTTTTGCCCTTCCGCATGTCTAACAGTTAAGCGGTGAAAGTATAATAAATCTAATAAAACACGTTGAAAGTTGCGTAAGTTAAACATTTTGTTATAGTTGGTTGTTGCTTGCTTTGTGCGCTAAATTTGTCATGTCAAATTTACACATTAGATGTGGATATCACCGTATAACTACGGATTACTGATATTGTAGTAGTCATTCAGGTCTAATTTATATTTTTTGTAAAAAAGGGTAATTGTTAAAGTCGTAGATTCGAATCGTTGCAAATGACCTGGAGTTTTCGGTGAAGGTAAACGTCGAGATTAAACCATAGTACAGCTTTTCTAAGCCTGCCTGAATAGCAACCACTCTCAAGTCGGAAATCTGTAGGCGAGCATTTCTCTGGGTTTAGCGTGTCTACTAGCTTAGATCACAACGCCATTTACCATCAGCTAAGGTTGTTGTCAAACGTTAAAACCTAAAGTATAAAAAAACCTAAATAGCCTAATCTATATTTCACCGGCTCACTTTATAGTACATTAAATTGAGACAACGATCTAGAAATACGGTGGTGACAAGTGTTTTAAGTAAGCGAACAATTACTCTTTAATTATTAATTAATACATACTACAAAGTGCTTTACTTATTTAACATTCCATATTTTTATAACTACATTGTATATTGTTTCATATATTTTAATATTAGATAGGTATTCATTTAGATTTCGATTATATACATTTGAAACTGCCAGTTGCATTTACGCAGAATACTGAATTACTTGGTTTATTCTTAATAGGATACACAAGTGTATACACTTTTTAAAGACGTCTAAGTGGCTTAAGCGCTCGCCTTAGTGGTCCGGTGATGCTGTTAAGACCTCACTAGGTCAATTAAGCATAGTCAGTTAGGAAAAAGAACACTCTATAAAGCGATCATTTTATAGTATTGGGAGATCATATTAATTATATTATGTTGTATTAAATACCTTCGGAGTTTGTTACATTTGTGATAAAAACTGTTAATTACGTTTTATCTTGTATTATAACTGTTGCTAATATATTCGTTTGGGTGAATGCCATGCTCCACGGTACCTGTGCCTTATTTGGATGACTGACTAGTGGATAGATTGTTACTATTAATATCATAATACTATCATTACTTAGTTTCTATAAAAAAACTTAATGATACGTAGCCTTAAATTATTTTTTGAAAGTTCTCTGTTAATAAAAGTTCCGTCCAAATTGGTTCAGTAATACTGACAACATTTAAAAAAGCAGTTTTCTTGCAATATGTAACTAACTATACTATGAGATGAATAAAATCACTTTATTTTGGAATTTTAATAGATAATATTGGTATTTCCTAGATCTATTTGCTTAGTAAAGTGTAGAGCTTAAGAATATACAATGATAAATAATAATAATTGAAAGCGTTTAACACATATATAATTAGATATAACAGTACCTAGGATCTTATTAATATTCCCATAATGTGAATATTTTCTACAGCACGTGATCATATGGTATTTTAATTCAAAAATATTAACATTAAATTATATGCTACTGCGTATTAGTTTATGTTAATCTTCTTATGTTAAACCTTGTATACAAGTATATATAGTGTAACTATAACTATATATAGTTTACTAGCCTCTGCCCGCGACTTAGTTCGCGTGGAATATTTACTTTGGGCTAATCCTAACACGTAACGGAAGCTCTCAAGAGGAAAAAAAATACCCTGATATTCAAATATTCTTCATCGGTGCTCCGCTCCAATTGGTCTTAGCGTGATGATAAGTAGCCTATAACCATTCTCGATAAATAAGCTATATAACATTGAAAGAATTTTTCAAATCAGACCAGTAGTTCCTGAGATTACCCCCTAT
Source organism: Antheraea mylitta (assembly GCA_014332785.1). Classification (NCBI taxonomy): domain Eukaryota; kingdom Metazoa; phylum Arthropoda; class Insecta; order Lepidoptera; family Saturniidae; genus Antheraea; species Antheraea mylitta. The sequence goes on from JACEII010000008.1 coordinate 5,228,999, forward strand.
AACGTCACAACGTCACAACGTCATAAACTTACAAAGTTTATCTCTATATAATATTAGTACAGAATCTGTACTGTATTGAATGAAGTTAGTCTATGAGATGAAGTTGTTTCTTTAAAATTTTATTAGTGGTTATAATTTTTATTGGTGTAATGGACTATATATGACACATATTAGAGACAATTGAGCTGTTTTCATTGAAACTTTTTTTTAAATAATTTAATTATTTTTAAATAAAATTTAATTGTATTTTATTTTTCAGACCATGAATATATTTTTAAGGAATATAATTTAGGTATAAAGAAATACGACGCTGACACTGATACTTCATCCACTATTTTAGATGAATTGGAATTGGTAAGATTTTTTATATTTCATTAATTATAATTCAATGAATTAATTATACTTTACGGTTTTATAGTATTATATAAAATTAAATGCCGCTAAAATGTTGTAACATTTATGATACAGATTACTTTGGTTAAATTTTAGTTCGAATTCGCTTGATCGTTGATACCTAATTATATGTTATTGTATGTGTGATTTAGTTTGTTCGGAATTTAAATTGATAATAGGTAATTGTATGCCCAAAGATTATTATTTCAACAAGGTAAGCATAGGGACAGTATGGTTCTTAAGTGTAACTGTTGAAACAGGAGGAGATAGGAGGCAAACGAACAGGTGGATCACCTGACGTTACTTGATCTCCACCGTCCATAGACACCAGTATCATCAGAGGAGTCGCAAGTGCATTGCCAGCCTGTGTTTGGGGGAGGGGCGAAGGAAGGAAGGGAGAAGGGGGAGGTGGGCCTTCGACGCTCTCACTGACCGAACGAAACGCAACAATGCAAGCACTGTTACTTCACGTCGGTTTTCTGTGGGTCGGGTGGTACTACCCCCCAACGAACCGACACCTTCATGCTGTACTCAGCTATAGCTTCAGTCTGGCTCTACCACTTACAGTGGTAATGAGCTAAGTTACGCTAATGTGTGTTGATTATGCACAATTAACATATTGATAAAATTAACTCTTATATTATTTTCAGTACAATCTAAGCAACTACTCAGTTTCGACATTCTCTGATAGTGGAAGATATGCACTACTGGTTAAAAACGCGAGGAAGGTATGTTTTTTGCTCAATATTTGTATCATAGATTAAGTAGCTAATGCTCAGTTTACATCGTATTAATTGTAATACATTGTACATGTCTAGTTAACAGCAGCTGTTTTAACTGCGATGGGTACCACTAATTTTGGCCCGAATGAGTTTTAAAAAAAATTATCATATTCATATTTGCACTTTTAATAGATTTTTTTTCAATGATTTATCTTCTTTTGTTTTTAAATATATAAGGAGCTAAGTGGAAATTTTCTCACGTTTTCTTTTACATTGTATAGGCACGCATTGTTATTATTGTCATGTTCCTTTCTTTTCTAACATCTCTCGAACTATTTCTTTCAATATTATTCGACACAATAAGTTTGTGTTTATTTATTTACACTATTCTGTACCTCCATTTCGCTTTCGGCTCCGATAAAACTAAATTTTACATTTTGTTATTCGTGGTAATTTATTAGCATAATTGTAAATTTTGTTAACTTTATTTATTTACAAATCGATATCGATATACCGCTGTCGTGAAATACTGGGAATGTGAGATATATATTTATTAACATTTAACATTGTTACACATACATTTATTTATGTAAGATATATATTTATTAACATTTAATATTGTTACACATATATTTATTTATTGGAACTTAACAGTTTAGAACTTTAAACAATTTGCAGAATATGATAAATGACTGATATCAGCTGCATTAGTTATCATGTGTCGCAGCCAATATCGCGCAGTTCCAGAGTAACATATTTCGTTCCTCAAATAGATTATGTGTGTATATACAATGTATGTGAAGTGTCATATACAGAAGAAAAAAATAAAATAAAAAAATAGAACAAAAAGTGCAAATGTTGTGTGTGTGTTGTGTGTGCGTGAGTGTGCGTGTGTGAAGTGTGTGTGTGTGTGTGTGTGTGTGTGTGTGTGTGTGTGTGTGTGTG
>JACEII010000008.1:5231068-5305053 GCA_014332785.1 Antheraea mylitta
GTGTGTGTGTGTGTGTGTGTGTGTGTGTGTGTGTGTGTGTGTGTGTGCTGTATGTGTTTAATATTCGTATTAGACAGCATAATACAAAGAGCAATATTTCCTACGTCTTCTAATTTGTGATAATTTTTCAGTTTCCTCATAATTAAGTTTAAGGAGTCAATTTCTTACACATTAATATGTTCATCTTTGTCCAATCTGACTTGTCATAATAATACTGTGAGAAGTTTTTCTTTGTATCTCATTGGTTTAGGCATTTGATCATGATATCTCTTGAGAATAACTGACGTTGTGCCCTAAAATGGTGACACCCTAAACTTAGTATTGACTCTTAGTCACAAGTACTTAAACACACCTACAGGTCTGGGTGACAGTTTTACAACTTGCCAAGCTGATATTAAAAAAAAAGCTCTTTAAAACATTAACTAATCTTTTTCACTTTTTTAACTAGTGAATGATCTATTATGCAAGAAGAAAGAAAAAAATTAAGGGTATAGCCTAATTTGTGATCTTTTCAAACTAATTGGATTTGTTTTATTGCTTATTTATTATTGAATATTAAAGATAATAATGCAATAGTCGGCATTAAATGTTTATGACCCTTGGTGAAGGTAACATATGCCCACAAGCGAAGGAAGGGTTCAGTTCTGATCATTTAACACAGTTCGTTCGCCTTTTCCGAATGCTTTCTTGGAATTAATCGTGCTTGTTATATAATAATGGATTCAAGTAATAAATATTATCAAACTGTATCAAGTATGAAAATTGCTTAGTAATTTATCACTTCATTGCTGTCACGGATGTAGTAGTTTTTATTAAAGTCGAACAAAAAATAAGTTCGATGCTTGTGTAGTTGTTTCATTTTTCTTGTTAACTCTTTTAGCAAACTTTGCGGTGTTGCCAGAGAGATGTTCTAGTTTGCGTAATTTTTCAGTGACTACTCTTTACCTACTAATCTTTAATCTTCTTCTCGGTCATTCGATAAAATCAAAGATTTTGACTTCACTTTCAAATTATAAAAATAAGATTTTTTCTAATAGTGATTACTAAACCATTATTAAATTAGAAAACAAATTAATAAAAATACTGTTTCATTTTTTTTGTAGATTAAATTAGTAATATGCGGATATACCTAAACTATTAAGTATTATTTATCATAGAAGGCGTTCCTATGCAAGTTTTAAGTAGTTTACAAGTAATAAATATGTGGTACTTTAAATGTATCTCATTATTTATTAGCCTTTGTTTGCAGTCTTTCTTGCGTTAATATATATTTAACTTCTCCTTCAAGGTCAGTACTTCTTTCCTCAATAAAATGAATGAATGTCTTTTTTCGTATCTCTAAGAATGCGTATGCGAAATTTAACGGTAATCACTTGAGTAGCTGAGGTGTGAAAGCGTAACAAAGAAAGAAATAAACCAACTTACATTTGCATTTATAGAATTAGTTAGGATTTTTGTACATTTTCATCTTATCTAATTTAATAAAAAGAAAGTATAACCCATATCGCTAAATTACAATATATCTAAAATAGCAGGTCTAGAGGTTACTTTCTAAAAATAAAAATATAACTCTACCATAAACTATATAAATTTATAGACTCGCTTTATCAGAAAAAGTAAGGAAACATTGAACTCGTTACACTCTAGGTCTATTTACGTAATACTCTCAGTATTCTACTGGTATATAAAATACTTGCATGGCACTTTAAATATTTATTTCTAATTTTATCAGCCGATTATTAATTCAAATCAATTACCATTTACATATACATATAGTAACTTTCATTTAATTTAACTTGTATATTAAACGTTATATATAGTAACTTTCATTTAATTTAACTTGTATATTAAACGTTATATATAGTAACTTTTATTTAATTTAACTTGTATATTAAACTTTCATTATAATGTAAAGAATGGAAACAATGATAGGATTCCGCTTTAATAAAGGTTACTAAACTCAAATATTAATCTATTATATTATGTTTATAACAGCAAATACGTAATAAATTTTACTTTGGTTACAATAAAGCTATTTTAATATAATTAAGTTTAAATTATTTCGTGACTTGGGGATGGTATCTGACGACTGCATGATGATTATAATGTCGTGTATGCACAAGTTCCTCAGTATTGCATACTTAGGAAGTCTCCATGAACGTTGAAAACGTTTGAAGATTAAATTTGCATTGAAAACGTAGTAATATAAAACATTGAAATTGTAGTTCTTTAGATGTTCTGCATCGTTGATTAAGTAAGGAAAATATTGAACGAGTGCTGTAGCTAGAGTCTTAATGTGGTTCGAAGATAAAATTTGTTAAGGGAACTTTTTACTGCTGGATTATATCATACTTTCAAGTACGAACTAAGAACACTATTTGTAAAATATACTAGCTCATACCTGCTCACCTCCTTGAGATTAAAAAATGCCAGAGGTTTAACTAAATCCAAAAAAGTAGCTTAGAAATATTTACGAAGAATCTCGAATACAATATTCAAAAGAATGGAAACGTGGCGCCATATATAACAGACGGTCTTACAGTTTTCTGTCAACAATCTAATTTAAAGTACTATCTGTTCGAGACTGATGAAACTTATAATCATTAACAATAATCAATATTGACAATCATTTACTTTGTAATTTAAAAATATTGAGGTCATTAATCGAAATATAAATCATCCTATCAGGTTGGTCCAAATTATACATAATTGCCAACTTTCATGAAGATCGGTTGAGTAGTTTCATATTTCACTGTGGATAAAAATCATAAACACAAGATTTTTATATATTTAGATATGCCCCTAATTAATAAGAGTTTGGATTGTGGGTCTCTGGGCCGGGCCTCTGGGGCCCCGTATCATTACTATAGCAGTTGCTACGACCCTGTACTGAATTTAGTTTTACCATTTGTAGTCTGTTAACAACGGAAGCTGCGTTCTGCTTCATTACGTCATTGTTAGGTGTTAATGCAATCACAACGTATCTAGGTTAAGAATACATAATGTTATGAATAATTTTTTGGATAATGAATTGTATATTTATTATACTAAAACATTCTTTAAAGTAGGTAAAAAAGTTATGAAAGTATATTTTGTGTCAAAAAAGCAATTAACAATGATAACGTGTTTTTTATGTTTTAATCACTATATCGAAGAATTTTATTATGGTTCTTTTTCCATTTGATTGCATGTTTCTGTCATCTAATTTATATTTTTTACCTTTTATACTTTGATTAGCCGCTGAAAGGTCGCAATAAAATATGTAGATAGCCTAAAGCTCGTGTCATTCGACTGATTGAGTGATAAATATAATTATAATTTATCATCGTATTAATGAGATTATTCATTATAGATAATAAATATTTAACCAAAAGGTCAAATTATATAAGCAAGGATTCTTATAAATTCCTATTTTATATTGTATACAAAACAAACCTTGCTTGATTTATATTTTATTCAAATTATTTTCCGTTTATAGACTGATTTCTTAATCTTCGACAATCGTATACATGTTTGCATTAAATAGTTAGCGTTATTGAGTTCTTATTTTACAAGTTTTGTAATATAGTGGCAAAATTTTATTCAATCCTATCTTATATTATAGATGTGAATACGAATTTGTTTGTTTGTTATACTTGCGACCGTTAATTACTAAACCAATTATCATAAAATCTTGCACACACACTCTTAGATTTAACAAAGGTGACAGGGGGTACTTTTTATTCACAACAAATGTATTTCTCACGAGAGGTAGATCAAATCTACCTTAATGCAAATCGCAAACAAAATCTAGTTAAAAATCATATGTATGTTTAATTAAGATCTCATTATTGCCGCTTTAAATGGAAATGTTTTTCCAATACCACCATATAAATAAACAGCACACATGGTATATAAACCGTGAGTGTTCAAATAGTGACAACCTTCAATCGTGTGTTAACTTATTATTTTTAATATTAAATATGAACATATTTAAAATAATAATATCAAAACAAACACTAATTAACAACAAAGAGAACCTAAGTTAAAGTTTGTTCTAAGACTCTCAAAAGTATGGGTACAAATTTAAATAAACATAGATAGATTGACCGGGGACAAAACCTGCGAGGGGTGTCCCAGAGCTTATATTCTTCGATAATAACATGGTAAAAAAATCCTTTCGTTTGTTCAAACTTCGAAAAATTATCCTTTGTTAGTTTGTTCGCTTCGCTTTTACTATACCCGACGATCATTGACGCAGTGCTTTAGCATAGACGGGTAGAGGATTGACTATTATTTTTGTATTTTCTAGATAATTAGGTCAAATACTAAGCAACTATTTTTTTAATTGATTTTGAACGAGATTTAATCACTGAGTATCCTGTAAGAATATGCTAACGAGTAACCAGTCACCCAGTATAATAATGTTGCGATATATATTTGTATCAATGCCATACGTTTTTCTTACGTGACTAAGAGGAGTGAATTATTAGAATCTGACAAGCGACAAAGAAATAAATGTTATCATAACGGGCATTCACTCTATCACTTCTCTTGGTTCTAGAATAACTTGGCTGATCCTGAAACTCACTAAGCGTGCATCGATACAATTGTTGTATCCTATCAGCCAATATACTCATGGTATGGTTATTATATTAAACAGCGATTATGGCTTAGTGGTTAGCTGTTTGGACACCGCAATGTTTCAAATCCTTGTAAACTGAAAGCTTTTGGTGAAGGAAAAACATGATGGAATACCTGTTTGTATATTTCGCTATCTGCATTTGTGAGCCATCTCTTTCTTTGTTTATCGTATTTAGAACACATCGTCATCTAATATCGAATGAGATTGCGACCAAACGCTAAAATCCTTAAACAATAAGAAGGTAAAAGAATTAAAAGACCCAATTTATTTTCTCTTACAGGTATACCGGCATTCCAGTACAGCGGAGTATTCGGTGTTTGACTTCGAGTACAAGTAAGTAGATATATATTTTGATACCCACGACTTGTCAGCATTGTTTATTATCTTGGCAATTTTATGTACAAAGTTAGAAATGGGAGCAACGTACTATTTACCTCAATTTTACATGTAAAGTACACATCGCTGAAAACATCATAAAAATATGGCTTCTTAAAACTTTAATTTTATATTAAACTAGCTTAACTATTCCGCGAGGAATAGGTGCTTTGGGCTAACGCTATAGTGCAGCGGAAGCTCTGAAAAGGAAAAATCGTTTTTGAAATATTCCTCATTGTTGCTCCGCTCCTATTGATATTAATGTGATACATAGCCTATATATTTACATAGCCTATAGATATAGCTTTCCTCGATAAATGAGCTATCGGACACTAAAAGATTTTTTCAAATCAGACCTGTTTTATAATATTAGTATAGATGAAGATTTTGTGATAATTTTTATTACATAAGTTTTAAGGCTCTAAGAAGTACTACTAAAAAATCTGGCACGTAGTTTTTGAGCAATGAGCAGACAACGACAGACCTTCATCTCTTTATTTATATATTAACATTGAATTATATTCTTTGCTTTGACTTAAATTAATAATCATATCATAAATTAGCAGTTATTTTTTTATTTATTATCTTATTAATTTTAATGGGATAATTTATTCGTTATTCGCATAATATTTTGCCAGCTTGTTTTTAAACTTCCGTCACGTTAACCAAAAACATATTATCCTGTTTTTTGTATCACTATTATCACCGAGAAAATATGAAAAATATGCAAATGACAATAAAATATAATATACTCTTTGTACTTACGGTACAAACAGTCGTGGTATTATGAGTTCAAAGGGAATTAAGTTTTCTATAGTGTATTAAAGCTCAAATAGTTTTTATGATATATATATATGAATATAATAAGTATAAAAGTACTTTTAATTAGCAAAAATCTAAAATTAGTTGTAAATGCGAAAATGAGTTACTTTGTTATGTTTTCCCATTTTAAATGCTCAACCAACAATCATCAGATTTTACCTACAACCAAGAAAAACGTACTGTACCCGAGGAATAAATCTAATCTACTTTTTTTTTCGAGATGTCTACGCTATTGACCCAGCAAGGTCTTAACAGCTTCACCGGACTACAAAAAAATCTAATCTACATTAAAGCGAGCGAAGTCGCGAACAGAAATAAGTAACTTATAAAACTGGGAATTTCAATCGAAAACAAACAATACTATATTAGAGGTGTGAAAAACCTAAATTGATAAAAAAATGATAAACTATAAAATTGTTTACGTATCTTATATCAGCAATAAACAACATTGGAATAATAGTACCAACACGAACAGTATATACTGTCAATCTATCAGCGAAATTAAGCTAAAAATTAACGATAATGGTTTTGTGTTTTCATCGTTGTAATATTTAGAAAGGTATACTGACAAGTTATTTTCAATATATCTCTTTACTGATTCCATGCAATAATTATAATTGGCAAGATTTTTTAACTTTTTATCTTGACTAGCCACTATTACGTACCGTCTTCAAGTTTTTTTTCCGGTACGACCAACGTCCGTTACGGTATGACAGCTTTAAATTACAAAATAGATGAATGTGGGCTTATCATGCAACCTTTAAGTTGACCACCTAGCGATGTGTTATCGTAGTTCTGTTGAATCGTATGGCTAAACAGAGTATATATCTTTTGTTATCGTTGAATATTTTAGGTCATTTTAGGCCGTCGTCAGTAAGAATTATCAGGTCATCTGGGTAACGGTTGTATTTTACCGTAGTTGCAATGAATAATTAGTCTTCTTTCTTCGTATAACTATGCTATTTGTATCTTATGAATATGGTCGAAGAAATGATGTCCTATTGGTATAGAGAAATATCATTTATTTCTTGTTGATTATTTATTTTTCTGGCTTTAATAATCATTCTGGCTACGTTACTGATTCCTATATCAAGTACAAAAGTGATATAAGGTTCCCATTGTGTACTTTCCGATCTAAGTTTCTCAATCTGTATTTAGCTTTGTTAAAATCTCATGTTTTTTTATGTTACTGTCCGGTTTTTTATATAAAATAAGTATGTATATATATCTAATTATATTTTCAGTGAAATTTACCGCTTGGGACGTGGTCCAATCCAAGTTGTGGAGTGGGGTATAAACGGTTCATTAGCGTACGTGGAAGATAATAATGTTTACTATGTCCCTGATGTAACTCGACCTGAATTCTCCACTGCTCTTACGACTGACGGAGTACCCGGTGAAGTATACCATGGCGTCACGGACTGGATTTATGAAGGTAAAGTAACATGTTTTGTTTTTTTTTTTTTTTAATTTAATAACTATGTTTTCTTTTTTTTTGTTATTCCATAAACTTTCCTTCTTATACTTTTACCTGCTTTATCGATGGAAAATTCCTTGATACAATCCTTATTTTTCGATTGCAAATCTTTTTAGCCGCGTTGAGAGATTTTTGATGGAAGAGAAACTTATACATAGGTTCGCGTCAGAAAAACTGGTTTAGCAGTGTGGAGCGATTTTTTGTAGGGACAAATTTATGGGTTACCGATGACCTCGGCATAGTCGTAACATACTGCGTTTGCCCCAGACTAGTGATGCATAGTAGAGTTGCCTCTGTGCATGTAATATTGGTATTCTGTACTGAGCTGTTTAGAAGGTGGTACAGCCACTCTGAAGCTATTATTGGTTTCAGCATGAATGGGTTGGCTTACCTGGGGTAGTACCACCCTCTTACAAAAAAAACCGACGTGAAGTAAGCATTGCTGCGTTTGATCAGTGAGAGTGCCGGAGTCCTACCTCTTCTTCCTCTCTCCCTCCAACTTCCCTGGTGTTGCTGATGCATATGGACGGTGGTTGTCACTTAACATCAGGTGACCCACCTGTCCGTTTGCCTCATATGGTATTAAAAAAAAGCTTGTGCGGCCCCTCATATGTTTGATTTATGAAGACTGTCAATTGTTTCTAGCAACTGCTAAAGTAGATAAAATTTGAGCAGTAGTTTAATATTAATATTTCAATTTGTGAGAGTAGTTATAATTTTTATTGAATGTTTTCAGAGGAAGTGTTCAATGCTGCCGAAGCTTTGTGGTTTTCACCTAATGGCACTTACCTCGCAGTTGCGACTTTCAATGACACTGACGTTGAGTCAGCAGTATTTCCTTATTACGGCAAGTCGTCTGACTTCAGTTACCAGTACCCCGAAATGGTAGAGTTTAAATATCCTAAGGTTAGTATTTTTTTAAACCTTATAACGTCCACATTAATCTACATTTGCGTTTTATAAAATATAATATTACCTTAATGATTTGTTGATACTAAAACAATAAAAAAAAAAACAAATAATTTTGCACAAGGACTATGTTGGACTGCGTATACCTCGTATTATGAAAATGGAATAGCTAATATATCTTAGTACATAAATACTTAATACTCAGGCACTGAACGAACATTATACTAGAGAAAGAGTTTTTGGCTCAGTAGTAAAACTTATTACCAATGCGCTAATTAAAAGGTTTGCTACTTTATCTGCTTGTTATATTGAAATTTTGAAATTTCATCTACATCTCGATCTTCATATGTGAAAAACAAAAGTCAACATCACGTTAGTCATATTTTTAATATGAAACACAATAATACTTTCCAGACTGAACAACGAAATATAAAATAAAATGTAGCAGAGTGATACATCTTAACAATTCATAAGATAAATCGGTGCATTATTACAAAATACTTAGAAAGAAAAAAAAAAGAAAAACATTTATTGAGATAATGATAGAAGTGTACAAAAAATACCCTTAAAGATAACAAGTGAATCTGTGACAAGAGCGATCTGTCATCAGCGTACTGCCGCCTTTAAAAATGGTTGAGATTGTCAGTCAAGTTTCAAAATTTCCCAACAAAAATGCAAATGTAATGACATCATTTGTTTCGTTTTGCGTTTAAAAGTCGTAAGCGTAAAGCAACTTAAAATACATAATTCTATATACATAAAGAAGTAGATTCTTTAAAAAAGTACTTGAATGAACCCCTACCTAAAGTAATAATAAGAGAAAAAAAGACAGTCATTTCATACATTAGTAAGATAATAGTGGAAGGCGATAAAAGTGATATAATGGCTATTTAGATATAAAGGCAAGTAAAAGTCCCAAGGAGGATGTCATGTAGGAGGACCGTCGTTAAACGCTAAACCGAATCTCAGTTCTCAACATGAAGGAAGAAAACATGTAGTGCCCACCCTACTCAAGTAGGATAGGAATAAAAAGTTTACAAAATATTTGTTTACTTAATTTTTATGTACTTTCTTCACAGGCCGGTCGCACAAATCCTGATGTAGGCCTACGTGTTTTCAAACTAGATGTAACTCGCACCGAACCATGGAACATACCTGCACCGGTTGACGTAGTTGGTATAGACCATATACTAGGACGAGTTAATTGGGCTTCAGATGACAATCTAGTTGTCTTATGGCTAAATAGACGACAAAGCGTCAGTGTACTAGTGAACTGCGATCTAAAACGGGATAAATGTAGCATACTTAAAGAACACACCGAACCAAATGGATGGATCGATATCAGCGAACCGTTCTTCGATACCGCAGGAACTAAAATGGTGGAGATTCAACCTTTATATCACGAGGAACAGCGATTTCCCCATGCAGCTAGATTTGATTTCGAGACATACACCACAGAAGATTTGAGCCCTGGCAATTCAACGGTTACGAAAATTTTAGGTTGGAATCAAGAGACAGATACTGTGTATTATGTTGTAGCTCCTGGTCATTTGCCTTGGTTGAGACAAATTTGGGCCACTTCTGGTGGCGTTGTCAGGTGTGTCACATGTAAGGAGCCTTCCTGTCGACACGCGGGCGGGATGTTCTCGCCAGGAGCTAAATATGCAGTTATTACATGCAGTGCTTGTAATATACCGCCGAAAATATTTTTGTATAGTACTCAGGTAAAGCTATAACACCGCCATTCTTCTAAGGCCCGCACCCTCTTTAAAAATTAAAAAAAGTTTATTACAAATAAAAACCGTCACAGTTTTCGTGTCTTGGTGTTCTTTGTGCCTGGAATAATTACTAAAAATATTACCTTTATCTTATGATTATTTTTATGATAAGTGTAATCAAAGAGCTTGTAAGAGACACACTGTAGGGCCATAGGCCCTTTCCCGAAAAGCGGGCGGGAGTTGTTTAGTATATCCATCTGTCTGTAATGTCTTTGATATTCCTTGGTGGACCTTAGTATTTGGAATTACCACAATATGTGGCAATTGTAAATACATATTAATATACAATATCTTTCCAGAAAGATAACTTTAAATTAATAAAAGATAACAGAAGACTGAGTGACACATTAAGACAATACAAATTACCAATGACTCTTTTTAATGTTTTAAATATCGGAGACGACATTACGGCGAATGTTAAGTTAACACTTCCACCAGGAATTAAATCAGGGGAACAGTATGCTATGATTGTGAGGGTTTACGCCGGTCCTGGTACAACGAGGGTCAGGGATAACTACGATTTAGGTATGTTATATATGCTTGTAGTTATTTTATTTTCTTCAATTTAGTTCATAGTTTATAATCCCAACTTACTCCTTTTGAGACAAATATTTATTTATATACACTAGGGGCAAGGGTGATCTAAAGGTTAATAGTCTCAAAAATCTTTCAAAACTTGTTATCATTCTATCTATGTACAAGCATAAAACAAACTATAAAAATCCGAATTCTTCTTAATATGCATATTTTAACCTTAAAATGGTTTCAACAGAATACTACAACACATATTTGGCAGTGAACAGGAGTATCATTGTTGCATCAATAGATGTAAGAGGTTCCGGAGTGATGGGTATTGAAGCGATGCATGCAGTAAATACTGCTTTGGGAACTGTTGAGGTTAGCGACACACTGACCACTATCAGGTAAGTTATTTATGATTATGTATTCATATCTTTTCTCTTCGTCTCTGTTCTTTCTTCATCTTTCTTTATTTCGTTTTAATACATGAATAGGTTTATTCTGAAACTTTTTTGTAAGTGATTGCTAATTATAACCCTAAATCTAAATTCCCGTTACAGGAGTTTGGTGAGCCTTTACTCATTTATCGATCCTGATCGTATTGGTGTTTGGGGATGGAGTTACGGTGGATTCGTATCGACCATGATGTTGATGAAAGATGATCAAAATACTATCGCGTGCGGAGCTGCAGTGGCACCAGTTACGTCCTGGCTTTACTACGGTAAGTTTTGTACAATCAAATTGCTTATAGTTATAGTCTATAGTTTTCAAATGCCAAACATATTTTTTTGTAATTAATACATTCTTCTATTCATAGTAATGCTATGGAGATAGGTTTACTGATATTAAAATTTTATTTAACACAATGAATCTTATGTAGTATTAAGGAAACCCTGCCCAGACTCTTAACAGATGGTATTGTTAATTCAAGTGCGATTTTGAATAAAAATATATACATATACCTATACGTATCTAAAACCAAGAAATATTGAAAATCAAGACATGTATACGTTGTTACGTAATTAATTGTTCATAAAATGAATTATTTTCTTTCCACGTAATATATAAAAATAATAACGTATGTATGTACTTTTAACAACCATTCATAGATGGCACTATAGGAATCATTTTAGATGTTTTATTAAATGTTCTTGAGATATTACAATTACAAAATGTATTAGTCCTTTTTTAATTCACTGTTATTTATACATGATAATCTATATGGGTTAGTTGAGGCATAGTTACTACAAATGAATGTCTTATATTTTACAGATTCGATATATACGGAACGTTATATGGACACACCACAGGATAATCCTATTGGATACCAGCGTTCAGATTTAACGAATTTAGCTGAGAATTTACGCGGACGAGAATACTTGCTCGTCCATGGAACTGCGGACGATAATGTACACTTCCAACATAGTATGCAACTTGCGAAAAAACTGCAACATAAAGATATTGATTTTGAACAAATGGTTCGTACACAAAAGTCTATGATGTAATGCAAATTTTGATTAAACCAAAAATTAATATACGATACATCCCCGTTGGAATTTTACAGAGACATTGGGTCTCTTTCTGTGCTGTATCGCTTGTACGATGAAACGTCTTCTGAAGAGCTTTTGATATAACGACTTCATCTCGTTTTCACATTCGTACCTCCTGCTGGTTGCTTATCTATAAACCCTAAGACTTTAAGACTTAGCAAAATAGTGATATCCGTAGGGTTACTCTAGAAGTGTTTCCCAACCTTTTTAGGCCATGGCCCACCTTAACATTTCTAAAAGCATATATCATTTTTAACCTTTTGAAACCTTTTGAAATTGTTTTGTTCCCTTAAGAATGATAAGTTTTAGGAAGAAATCACTATGAACTTGTTATCAAAACATCGTAAGTAAAATTTCAAACCATATAATGAAAAACTTACTTGAGTTGACGGCTCTAATTACCCAGTTTATATTTTGGTAACGTCAAACAAAATTATACCTAATAATTATCTACGGCATTTTTTTAAAGAATTTGCCTTTTTTGTTAAGTTTGTCAATGTAAGAGTAATGCATTGCATTTAAATAACCTAAGGCGAAAGAGTTAAGTCGTGTCCAGTCTATTTTTAAATTTCCACCCTTAACTATCAAATTGCCCCCCTGTGGGGTGTGGGCCCCGCGTTGGAAAACGCTGCCCTAGAACCTTCGTTGTATTTACGCAAACATTGTGCATATGGGTTGCCAGGTATATTTTTCCGCCAGGATTATGACATGGGCTATTCATATAGGGATTGAAACACATCCTTCATGGTCAGCAATGCAACAGTTATTGTAGAGAGAAAGTTATTATAGGTAGTTTTGATAAGTTTTGATAAGTGCTTTTTCAGGGGCTAAATTGAATAAACAGTATTTTGGTTATGTAGTCCGGTGAAGCTATTAAGACCTTGCTAGGTCAATAGCGTAGTCAGTTCGAGAAAAAAAAGTATTTTGATTTGAAAGTTAATGGCATTATTACCACAATTGATGTAAAAAATTGTTACAGAGTTACGCAGATGAAAACCACTCTCTGATCGGAGTCAGCAGGCATTTCTACCACACGCTCGATCGCTTTTGGAGCAAATGCTTGAAATAACACTTGTTAAATATTTATTTTTAAGACTGTTGTGTGTATTATAGTTAATTGTTCGTGATCGATGACGTTATGATGTGAGTGATCTCGATAACATGACAAGCTGTTTCATATGTTTGTTTGTTAATGTTGTAACTATATAAGCATAATAAAATATCAATAATTTATAATATGTGTATTTTTTAATTAAATGACTTTTAAAAAGCTAGTTACCCCTCCTAATTGAGTAACTGGAAGGAGTTGCATATATATTGCAAAAAAAATAGTGCGTGGAGTCCCTCCGCGCGGCAAAAGTGAGACTTTGTAATGTGGAAATGAAAATAGAAAAAGGTATAAATAGATTTTTAATGAAATCAGATTGTTTCTAGCGTTAAACGTTTAATTTTCAATTATTTTTTTCTCAAAACTACGCGTCTTCCCATGTTGAAACTTTTTGTGTGTGATTATAATGTCATTGGAAAGCTAAGCTATATTCTGCTCAAATGGGATAAGTAATCGTTCAACTCTACACCGAAATCGAAATCCGAACTATTATTATATTAGGTCTTTACCTATGAAATTGCCGTTTAGTATGAAAAAATTTAAACGAATTTTTTTTTATGTATTTTTTATTTGTGTTAATCGAAGTAATCATCCATGCAACCAATGCATCTTTGTCAACGCAGTGGCAGTTTATTGATGCCCTTCTTAAAGAAATCAGCTGGACGAGAGGCAACAAATTCTTCAAGGTATTTTGTACTGCCTCTCGGGTATTGAATTATTTCTCGCCAAAGAGTTATCCAAATTCTGGAAAAAGTAGTAGTCTGTAGGCGCAAGGTCTGGTGAGTAAGGCGGATGACGGAGAACTTCCAACCCCAGTTTTTGCAACTGGAGACCGTCTGCTGTGCAGTTTGAGGTCACGCGTTGTCGTGTAGGAGCAGCGGAGACGAGCGATTGACCAATGCTGGTTGGAGATGTGTCAATTTCACCATCATTGTGTTCAGTACTTCATAGTACATATCTGCAGTAATGCTCACCCCGTTTGGTAAAAAGCTGTGATGAATCACAACGGCGCCAGTGACCATTACTTTTCTAGGAGTAAGTTTTCGTTTAGGGCATTGTTTAGGTGCTGAACCAGTATCTAACCAACTTCCTGAGCGCTTGCGGTTATCAAACAGACTCGATTTTTCAGCGCAGGTAACAATGCGTTTCAAAATTCCTTCATTTGTGTGTCTGTTGAGCAGTGTAAGGCACGTCTCGACGCGTACTTCGCGCTGGCGATCATTGAGTTCGTGAGCACCCATCTGTCAAGCTTTTTTACCTTGCCAATTTGACGCAAATGGACAAATATTGTTTTGACGCTAACGTCGAAAGCTGCTGCTCATTTAGCCGTAGATTGTGTATCATCAGCTTCCACAATCGCCTTTAATTCGTCATTGTCGACCAAAGTCTTCGGACGACTGCGAGGTTCATTTTTCAGGTCGAAATCCCCAGAACGGAAGCGAGCAAATCAATAATAGGTGGTGAATTGGTTTCTAGTGTTAGCTCCGTAAATGTTGTTGATGTTGCGTGCCGCTTGTGCCGCTTTGCTGCCACGACGGTACTCATATTCCATAATTACTGGAATTTTTAACGTATCCATGATGACAAAAAAGATTGAAATGCGATGATAATGTAACACTAATCAATAAACAAATGACTAAACTTGGAAAAGAATTCCATGTTTTTAAAATAAAATTAATTTGAAATTAGAATTCTTAGCCAAATAAAAATTATTTTGAATTATATGCAAATATGGGTTTTTTGTTTATTAGTTGTTCACGCGTTAACTGCTTTACCTATAATCACAAAAATTGCAAATTAATTCTCACGAAGAAATAAATATGGGCTATCATTCGTTCATAAAAAGTACTGTTCCCACGCTCGTCTGCATTAGCAGGAACGAAGTCGGGGGCAAAATCTAGTATGTCATTATAAATGCGAATTTATGTTTTCATTTTTCGCTTCAAATACTGACAACAAACGATGATCATAAAATTGCTTATATGTTGTTAGGGGTACAAAAAGAACATAAAGTATTTTTTTCATGCAGGAAAAAAGGATTGTGCCCGAGTAATATGTAAAAAATTCATGATAACAAGCAAAGCCCCAGGCAAAAACTAGTAGAATTATAAAGTAAATTATAGTTTATAATCAAATCATAAATTTATATATTCATTGCTCATTTATGGATTCATATTCAATAAGTTTATCTGAACCATATCCGGGATGTTCATATTTAGTTCGACAGAATGCCTACTGTTACTTTGTCACATAGCATCGCTTAATTTATAAAGGTAGGTTATTTTGCCTTGGGAAAAGAACTTATTAAAGCAGACATGAACGTACGTCTCCCAGTGCATGGCCAGTTTTCTAATTCTTTACACCATAGAGTATACAGACACCAAAAAATTGCTGTGGAATTAGCCAATAGACAATTTAGCGTAGGAAGTGAGTGGAGAAAAACCTTGGAAGTGTCGAAGTTTGGTGAGGCAAGATGGAACATCGTTCCATGAGATAAATTAGAAAGCCAACTGCCAAAGAGTGAGTGATGCAAACTCATCAGATTGTGTACTGAACATGGACGATGTGCTGAGTTTAAATATTGCTGCAGATAAGTCGAGTCACCAAGTTATGACTGTAGGGCAGAAACGCAATCAATTCAAGAAGTCATAGCTGAATGGATCAACCCAATAGATTAACCCACTGAGAATACTCAACGTTTCTATCGAACACCTGATAAATCTTACCGACCATGCCATATAACGGCTGAAGTAATTAAATATGCAATTGTAATTAAAGACTCATTTAGCCATACGATTCTATACATATATAAACGTATCTATGTAAGTACATTAAAAAAATAGTACCCCGTACAGTATCCACAGGTTCATATCATGCTAAACTTGATTTTACTAGTTAACACACTATAGGAGTCTATGGCGTCTATGATCCAGATAAAAATAATTTTAAAAATATATTTATCTGGAAACCAAGTTATACTAGTATGTTCTGTTTATTAAAATAGACACTGTAATATTTTTTCCCTTTTCTACAGTGTACTTATTAGTACTAAAATGAGAATAAATATCATAAAATTATTTATTGAACTATACTATTCATTCATTCATTCATAAAATGTACATCAGCATAGGTTACAATAACTGAAACTATATTTTTTAAATTGAATTTCCCATTTCGTTCATTTTGGGTAATTAGGTCTTCATCAGCTCAAAAACTAAAAATATATAGTCATATCAACGGAAAAAATATTTTTTAGGAAAAATTTAACTGTCTAAATAATAATAAATGTTTCTAGTATACGTAAGAATATTAAAGCACATAAAAAATTTCATGTATTAATTTAGTCTTCTTTTCCGTGTACCTGTTATGTTCGAAGCGTTAGTAATATATAACATTGTTCCAACGATACAGTAGGACACAACCCATAGGAATAAAAAAACAGTTTGAAGCAGACTAATGGGCGAGTAATTAGAGCAAAACAAACAAAACAAGAATCGAACGACGCGGAGCCACAACGTTACCGTTCTATTCCTACTCTAGTAAGTAAATAAGGTTTTTGAGGGTTTATTTTACAATACTTGTTTATAACAAGCTGATGTACTCATTATTTTCTCGTCAACGATTGATTTTCACTTATAATCTTTAAAAAAGATTAAATTATATTTTAACCTTAAATTCGTTTAAACTGAAATGACAATTTAGTAACAGTAAAAGTTGTAACATAAGATAAAAACATTATAAAAATCTAAAAAATATGCACCTGATCTTTCTTTACTATGGTTATATGTATCTGTTTAAACTTACCAATCTCTCAATAACTGTATATTTTCTGTTCGATTTTCACGAGTTCTCTAATGTATGTTCGGATTCGAAGGTCCAATGCTTATGGAGTCAAAATGAGACTCCCCATTTTAACGATATGACCCCGAGGTCAGATTTTTCATTTGCTAATAAGGCAAATGAGTTTTAATAATATACTGTTGCCTTTTTTAATTATAATGATGCACTTTACTATATTTTTTATATAAAATCTTAAGTAAAAATGTAGCGAAATTGTCCAGTTATTTGGAGTAAATACGTGTAAAACTGCATCAGCCAAAGCAGTGTGCAGTTAGTTCCAAGTTGAACTTCTAATTACAGATGTCAGAGATGTGTGTTTAGTGAGTTATGAAATCATTCGTCTTTTAAAGGCGCTTAATAAAGCTATCATTGCATCAGTAATGTAGTTAAATCTCTATCATAATGTATCTAGTTAGATGTATTGAAATAATATTGTCTTTAGCTTAGTAGAATGGAATGGACTTTAGTATAATTATGTTAAATAATTTAACATCATCTATTAATATAATATGTATTTACCACTTGTAAGTAGGTGGTAGAGCCACGCTGAAGCTATTATTGGCTTCAGCATGAATAGGTCGGCTCGCCCGAGGCAGTACCACCCTCTCACAGAGGACCGACGTGAAGTAACAGTACTTGCATTATGGCGTTTTGTTCGGTCAGTCAGTAACATCTTTTCGTACATAAATCATTTCCTTACCTATTTGAACTTTTTGCTTAATTTCACATCTTGGATAACCCTAAACCTAAAGTTGCTATATTTGCAAAAATTTCGTACATATATACAAAAACGGCTATTACCAATACTTATATACATAGACGGCCGTTTTGAATTAATTTTATTAGATAAATAAATTAATGTACATGATAAATATATAAAAATAAATTAATTTAAATAATTCTTTAATTTACGGTCACAAGTACGTATTGTACTGTTGCATGTCATAATTGATCTTTACTGCAAGCAGTGTTAAATCCCGATACACATGGTATTTGCCCAGAGTTAATAGAATCGTTTTTTTCGTCTACTCAAAAGTTAGTAAAAGTGAGATGGCCATCTTTTGATTCTATATGACTTAATTGTCTATTCATTTACCTCGATCAGGTAACTACAATGCCGTTGTTCAGAAAAAGGTATGTGAACTATTTTATTCGGTTTTAACATCGCTTACCTTTTTATATAAATTTTAGCAGCCAGTACAGAAGAAAGTAATGACTTCAGAAAATTGACATTTTCTCATTTGGACAGTATTTCTTTTAGATATATTTAGATAAAAAATTCAAGTGTACAAAATTAAATGTATCGTTACACATGATAGATTACTTTAAATCCGTGAGGACTTTCATAAGAAAATGGCAGAGGACACAGAAGAAATGGTATGTCGTGCCAAATGTATATGACATTTTATACATGAGTCTGTCGTTATTATAGTGAATTATTACTGATGAAACTGGCATTGCTTTTTGAATCCCAGTTTTTTTTTCATCGTAGTACATATCTTCTAAAGCTTTCGCCCGCGGCTTTGCTAACGATAATGTACATTTGACCTATCCCTCGGGACAAATACTTTTTTTCTGGATGAAAGTTGCCTTTAACATTTGCCTATGATTTTTTTTTTTTTTTGATCTGACTACGCTATATTCACCAAGGTCTTAACAGCTTCACCGGAGTACCTTTACCTATTATCTTTTCTGTGTTTCTGATAACGTGTATCTAAATTTCGTTTTAATCTCTTGTAGTTAAGGTGAGACAACTTCGGTTGATTGTTGGAAATACTAAGTTTAAAATCTTGTATCAATGTGGGTACTAAGATAAGTGAGAAAATATCCTTAAACAAAATCTGACGATAGTACATATTTACAACAATGAAGAAGTTATTGGTATTGAAATATCAAAATAGACATTCATTTTGGTACTTACGTATGTAGTGCATCGTATACGCCAACCGCTTCCGCGGTCGGTTCGCGGTATATTTTTTCCCAGGTCTAAACTAACCTTTTGATTTTTCTCAATTTTCCCAGCTTAGTTCTGTTAGGTTAGGTTAGGCTTGCACAGAGTAGAGCGCACTGCGTTGCCGTTTTGAGGTTATGTCACCTCCGAACAATCGCTGTTTATTTTGTACATTACTAACTTGATGATTTTTAAGTTAAAACAAACGGTTTCATCTCGGTTTTGTTAGGGTAGATTTGTGAAAAAAATAAAGCGTGCCGGCCGCGGTACTATATTCTTTTATGCACCCCGTGTGTAAAATTTCATAACAATTGGTTGAGTAGAGTCTAACAATCAAACAAACACACATTTGCACACATTAGTTAGAATTTCCTTTCGAAGCTGAAAGTTATGGTTACTGACTTATAATTATTTGAATGTATCACTACAAATTATAAAACAAAGTACTCTGCCAAGTCTGCCTGTCTGTCTGTTCGCGATAAACTAAAAATTACTGAAAGGATTTTCATGCGGTTTTCATCAGTAGATTAATTGATCCATGAGGAAGGTTCAGATATGTTATTTGTCAAGGTTTTTTTATGTCATAAAAGGAAAACAAACAGACGGGTCACCTGATGTTAAGTGATCACCATCGTCCATAGACACTTGCAACACCAGGAGAGCCGCAAGAGCATTGCCAGCTTGTGTTTGAGTGAAGGCTAAAAGGGAGGGAAGGAGGGAGAGGCGAGGGGAATTGAGGTGGGCCTCCGGCGCTCTCACTGACCGGACAAAACGTAACAATGCAAGCATTGTTACTTCACGTTGGTTTTCTGTGAGAGGGCGGTACTACCCCGGACGAACCGACCCTTTTTTTTTCGATATGACTACGCTATTGACCTAGCAAGGTCTTAACAGCTTCACCGCACTACTGACGAACCGACCCATTCATGATGAAACCAGTAACAGCTACAGCGTGGCTCTAATCACGACGAGATAACGTCCGCCGGGCCTGCTAGCATATGTATAGATGGATTTTAGCATTATTGGGCCCTGAACATCTGACGAAAGCAAATAAGTAATTAAGAGGCTTGAATTGTAGTTAATAAGCACACTCTTCTAAGTATGAACAAAATGTAACCAAAATGTGACCAATAATGTTTTTTTTTTCGAAATGATGACGCTGTTGACCTGGAAAAGGTCTTTACAGCTTCACCGAACTATTTACAGCTTGACCGAACTATTTACAGCTTTACCGAACTATTTACAGCTTGACCGAACTATTTACAGCTTCACTGAACTATTTACATCGTCACCGAACTATTTACAGCTTCACCGAACTACCAATAATAAGATATCAAAGATCTTACCGCTTATCTAATATATTTAATTTCTTTAGGTTATCGAGCAATTCTCCAGTAATATTCGATTGCGGACCAGACTTAGAGGACAGAGGCATATGTGCAGTGGAACCGTGTAACGCCAATAAATGCTTTCCCGAACCTCGTGTGGTTATAATTGGTGCTGGTATGGCTGGATTATCAGCAGCCGCTAGACTATCTCAACGCGGCATTACCAATATCGTTCTGCTTGAAGCTAATGAAAGGTTTTAGTGAAATATATAAATTTTATAACGTTATCCTCACTATTTTATGTTCTTACTACCATAATAATCCAATTATAATATCAAGGGTTATTATTGGCATTCTCATTAATGTCATTTAATTTAAAGATGTAAAGTATATATTCTATATAACAAACAAACGCTTAGTATGTATATATAGCACTAAAAAAGTTTTCTTTACAATTACAGCATTCATTACAATATAACTAAAATGTATGAATTGTTAACTAATATACTAATACCAATAGCACTGTATACATAACTATAACAGACAGTATGGAAACTACTTATAAACGCTCGGATTTCGCGGTGATGTCCGTAGTGTACCTTTTAAAACCTCTTGTCGGTGCGCATGTTTGTATCAGTGTGCCATTTTCGAGAGTTTGTAGGTAGTTTCCGTACTGTCTCTCATATTTATACTGTGCCAATAGTGTGAGCGGTTCAATACTGTGTTTTGGGTTTAAAGAATTTTGAGGTTATTTTTGTCAAAGCGTGTGTACACCGTATAATTATTACATATATATGTATAACTTTGTGTTTTGTTTTAGTACGTCAAGTGTGAATGTATACAGATACAGCTCTCGTCAATCTTTTTGGCCATTTTGAATATAGCCATATGTTTGTTCTTGCGCGTTATACATTCAAGAGCTTAATATAAAACAATGATAAATTTTATTATTATGGGAATGTAAAATTGGTACTTATTTGTTCTCAAGTTCTCTTAATGTTATATCTATACATATAATAAAAGGATAACGAAATGAAATTTGTACGTTAACTATTAAAAAAAAAAATAACCTGCTGGGGCTTAGAATTAATGACGGAACACATTTCCATAGTTTTTAAAATTTCTGTATGTTTGTCTTTTGTACAGCATTCACGCAAAAAGTACTAGATGGATTCTGACAAAATTTGGTACGGTAATAGTTTATACACCGGTATAAGATACAGGTCATTTTTTATATATATAACACATTCGTACAGTGTATGTATATCTTACTTATAAAAAACACAAAAACAGAAGGCTTATTATAAGCTGGTTCAATATGTGAACAATTTTCATGTCAGGAACTAACACCTCTCACGTGCTTCTGACAAAAATGAACGTAGCTATAATGTTTGAAATAGGTATACGATGTACATCTAGATGATGTGATGCTATAATGCGTCTCAGAGAACAAAATTGTTTACAAAGGGTGAATTAAAACGCCGATGTCGTATTTTAATACACAATACAATCTTATGATTTGACTAATCACTGTTTCTTAATTACAATTTCAGGCAAACCTAGTCGCGGGCACATCTAGTATATAATATAAAACGTATTTATACCAAAATTTGTGATCTACGTAACTATCTTCATATTTATTTTCAAAATATAAACACTGTTTAGTGGTAGTAATCAGTTTTCTTCTATGTCCAAGTTAGTGTAAAGCAAGGAAGTGTATAGGCATAAGCGCCAAATCTTCTATATAATATTTCAGACATTTTTATCTTCTTAGTCGTCGAGTAATCATAAAATAAATTTTTTCAAATATCTCCAAAATAACTCAAAGACAGGTTTAAAGTTATCAGGACAAACTAGGAGATTGATATTGAGATAGTGTCGTGCGATTATTTCAATGTTCCAACAAGGCGGTGGCTCACTTGTTAGAACTTTACAGGGTTTTTTTTGTGGCATCTCAGAATTCATGCTCCGTGGTATTATTTTCCATTCACTTCACTTATACACAATAAACGAATCATATTATATAAAACACCACCAATTTTACACAATATTGAGTTAAGTAACACAAGATTATGAATAAAATATAAATTTCACTACATGACAGACTAAAATCCCGTCAAAAACTCTAAACAGTGTAACGCCAGTGCCAGTGTATAATTAGAAATACATATTATATACAACTTATTTACAGATATACTCTATTCATAGCGACTGTTCGACCACAGACTAATAATCTTTTAGCTTTTATGCCTTTGACATTTAGTATGAACGTAAACAATGAATATTTTGTTTTATGAATCTAAAACACATATTATACATACATTTTGTCTCTGTGCGTTTCTTTTCTATATGAACTTTAACTATGTCAAATATCAAGCTACTCCGTGCGTGCAATGTGTTTAAAAAGGAGTACAAAGTTTCTTCACGTACAGATGAAGTTATATTACTATTATACTAATTTGGCTACAAATGTTTAAAAACTACTTTATTATAGAAGTCATTTCGAACGGACATTTAATAAAAAGTTTCAAGCGCTTTGCAGTCCTGCAGACGAGTTACGAACTAATAAATACGTCAAGAATAAACTAAGAACTTCCATGTATTAAAATAATAAATTGTCTTTTCAGACCAGGTGGCCGTATCCATTCTTGTTGGCTTGGTGATATTGTTGCAGAACTTGGCTCTCACTGGAAACCTGACAATTCACACATCCATCCTGTTTTCATGATGTCGGCTTCTGAAAGGCCTCCTCGTCCAGGATTTCCAGGGTCAGAGAACACTAGAGGGTTATTTAATAGAGTCGTAGCTGGTAAAATGGCATACCCACCCACAATCACAGCCTATTATAAATTTCGTCAGATAGAACAGGAAGCTGCAAATATTTATTGCCTCGGTGGGAATAAACAGCAAGGATCACTTATAAATTTTATGAGTTTAAGAATTCAGCAAGAACTACATGAATATCCAGAAGAACAACAACACGATGTAGCTAGGATAATGTTTGGCCTTTCACACTTGCTTAACGCTAGATGCGGTGATGATACAGCGTTGTTGTGTGCTGATGACTTTGGTTGTTTTATGAACATGCCTGGTGGTGAGGTTCGTGTTCCGCTGGGTTTAGTTGGTATCTTAGCTCCAATATTACGACAAATACCAGAAGGTGTTATACGATATTGCAAGCCTGTAAACTGTATTTATTGGGGAACTTCACAGAAGTCAGGTTATCGAGCCACTGTCTGTACAGCAGACGGTGAAGAGTTCCCATCTGATTATGTAATTATTACAGTGCCTTTAGGCGTCTTGTGGAAAAAAGCAACGAGGTTATTCTGCCCAGCTTTACCTTCATCAAAGATTGATGCGATGCGTTGCCTTGGCTTTGGATACTGTAATAAAATTTATATGGAGTATTGTCGTCCATTTTGGTTTTGGCACAATGGCAATTTGAATTTTAAATATTGTTGTAAAGAACTTTGTTGTCGGTGGGACTGGACCCGAGGAATAAATGCTATAGAATTAGTGCCGAATAGCAAACACGTCATGTGCGCCTGGGTGGTTGGTCAAGAGGCGGTTATGATGGAAGGTTTGTGCGATAAGGACATTGCTGAAGGCTTGACGGATGTCCTACGTTTATCAACACATAATGAAAACATACCATACCCGGTAACAATTTTAAGATCTAACTGGGCTTCGGACCCATTTTTCTGCGGTGCTTATTCATACGATTGTAGCCGTTCAGGTGGCCAGGCACAAAGAGCTCTTGCTTGTCCATTGCCGGGACCGAGTGAGCCTTTACCACCTATTCTATTATTCGCTGGAGAAGCCACGGTTCCCGGCCATTTTGCGACTGTTTCAGGAGCTCGATTGAGTGGGATTAGGGAAGCTGAAAGGATTGTTCAATTGACTTTACAGTTCAAAGGACCACCATTACCACTATCTAATTCTTCCGATTCGGCTTCCAAGGACGTAAGAAAAATATCAAGCAATATATAATACTTTAATGCTTCGAACGTTTGTAGTATTAATGTAGCAGATGTTCAGTGTCTTGTCATACAGAAGGACAAATTTATGTGCTTTTACTCAACTAACGTTTTTATCCGGCACTCGTGAAATCGAATCGCTCTGTAATTCTTTTGTGGAGATTTCTGAAGTTTTCATTGTTAATTTTGAAATCGGAGTGTTATTTATAAAAAATAATATCCTTGTATCCTTGTTTTAATTACGACAAACTATTTTTTTACCCTGGCGCTTTGCTTTTCGAATATTATAATGTTTGTGTTCAAATATTATAGATATTTCAAATGCACCTATTTTAATAAGAACTTTAGTATTTATTTATTACAACAGATTTTTTTTTATATTTTACAATTATATTTAATTGCAACTATATTTAATAAAAACTATCATATTATAGTCCTCATCAATCTCTTTGACCGCTCTGAATATAGCCGAAAGTTCGTGGTAACGCATAAAATATTAATAGAAATAGATTATCTTATCAATAAATATCTCTGCTTCCTTTGTTGTATTCGATACCACGTCTTAATATACTGTAAATTACATTTAATGTGTGATCCCTGCCCTATGTAGATTTTTCTTGCCTGTCGGAATGTGATTTAAGAATTGTGCATGGTGTCCAGAATTTTTTAGGACCGCCTAGTTAGCTACCCTCAAATTGAAGATCTGTCATCAAACGCCAATAGATGTGTTCTGGCGAATACACTTAAGAGCCAATTCCTTCTATCCTTAACTTGTTTAATATCGGAGACCACATCATTTTTACCATCAGATGAGATGGAAAGCAAATGCTAAAGCCTAAAAAGTATTAAAAAAAATAGTTGATTACGCTTTTTACTCTCTAATCTAAAATCTCCATAGTAGGAACTACGGTTTACTTTCTTTATTATAGGAGTAAATTAATGTTCCCTCTTTATTCGAGTGGTCGAATCGCCCAGTGAAGCAGTCACGCAGTATGAGTTTATTCAATTAGCTATTTTTTCGTTAAATACTTGATATCTTTGTGGCTAAAATTTGGATACTTTAAGAACAAAACGATCTTGTAAAGGCTCTTTCGTATAACATGCTCTGTCTAGATATAATGGCCTATTAATTTATTATGATGTTAATATGTTATCAAAGTTATACCTTATACCTACCTTAATTTGGAACTTTATAGTAAGCGCAATATTTTTTTTTTTTTTTATATTGCATGATACATTTTATTTTCAATATTTTACAGTGTAGTTGTAGCAATACAAGTAAGCCGCAAGCTATTACTCACTTGGTTCAATGATGCCTATGCATTAGTTTCAATAAGCGTGCAGTTTGTCAAGCGATTAGTTAGAAGGCTAGAGATCTGGATTATTGATGTTGACAAGTACAGTTTCACAGAATTCTGGAGTTGATGTGTTGTTGTGTGTTGATGAACACGTAACATTACCTAAGAGCATCAGAGAGTAACGAATTAATTATATTATTAAATTGCCACTTCAGGGAAAAATAGAATATGTAGAAAATATATTTAATGAATTTTGGTCGCGGTTTCGCTGGTGTTAATGTATGTTTATCCTCGGGAACAGAACATTTATGTTCGATAAAAGATACCCTATGTCCTTATTATACTCAGGAGAAAGTGCATGCAAATTTTATGGTGATCGTTCGAGTACTCTTTTGGGATGTACAATAAAAAAGAAAAAGTAGATTTAGAATAAAAAATCTGCGTTTTGAAATGTAGAATCAGACATTGTTAGCTACCGTCCGCCGCATCTATAGACTCGTTTCTCTATAGTCACTTTTATTCTTTGTTAGTTTAGAAAAAATATAGATATATTGTATATGTATAGAAATATTGTCATTATACAGTTAAACATTTGTTGAAATTTGATAGATAACACCTACTTCGCCCATTTCTAATCGTACTAACGTCGGTAAAGTCTATGATATAACAAATACAAGTTTCATATGAATTGATTCGACCGGTGATTGATGCGTTCTATTCTTTCATTGAATAAGGGACGTGTGTATTAATTCAGAGAATGGACTATGTATTTGCTCAATATATATCTTTGCTTGCCGAACAAAATATATAGTACCTACTTAATATAAATAACGCTATAATCATTTTGCATTTATAAAACAAAGTTTTTATAGACAATTGGCGTGTTGCTAAGTAAATAAGTAATGATAAAACCTTATGTACACCTTAATAATAAAAAGTTATTCATTTAATAATTTCATTTGGAAATTTATAAGAAAGATACTACAAGAAAATAATCTTAATACGTTTGGAGTCGTAATTGAGAGATAACAATCAGTATAGTCTTACCTTGTTATAACGTCACTTAAACCGGGTGAGTTTATGACCAAAAATGTAATAAAAAAGAGGCATATAACGTCACAATAAATGTGATATCGATTAGGTAATAACTTTTAACTATTTTATCAGTTAATCATTTACGCATGATAATTAGGAAGTCGTAGAATAAAAGCTAGAATTTGTTATAGATTTTCAATGCATCATTTTAGTTTTCCCGATGATAATAAAAGTCGTAGAATAAAAGCTAGAATTTGTTACAGATGTTTTAATTTTCAATGAATCATTTTAGTTTTCTCGATAATAAGCATCACGATGTGTTTTCTGTATCTTGTCTATAATGTAATTGAATAATAATTTATACAAATCTCACGTGATGTTAGGTAGATGTTAGATATAAGGATGTTAGGACCATATATTCATACGCTATGCGTCATATGCTATATAGTTCGCGCAAGGGGCTCTACTGGAGAGATCATACTCGTGCGTGATAGTATATTTTAACTTAAAGGTGTCATTTGAATATTAAAAAAATTACTTCGTTTAGGTATGTTATTTGAGTTTAATGACCATTATTGATTGTACAATGATTTTTAACGAGAATTAAATGTATTATATTAGGGTGGCATTATTGATGTGTATTATTTAAGAGTCGTTATGGAATTATTGGTGAAGCTGATCTATTAAATTCCAAACATAGTATTCCTAAAGGGCATTAACACTGAGTGATGCGAGTGGCGACGCGCCGTCTCTAGCCAGCCACGCTTCCAGCGAGTCCAATCCCGAGCACGTCTCTGCAGATGGCGATTTGCGGGAGAACGCAAGAAAGTGTCGAGACAGATGCGTGACGCAGCGCGCAGGAGCGGGACCCCCGCGCCGCGCGGTGCGTGTCCACTCCCCCGCAGCTGCCCTTGTACGATACATCTCCCGACAGAACACATCGATATTCGCGCGGTGCGTGAGACCGCAGCGTGCTCGCCGGTTGTGTCGGGGCGCAAGGGTTATCGGGTGGCGTGCGGTGTGGTGTGTTAGGGCCGGTGCGTGGTGCCGGTGCAGGCGGTGCTACGAGCGCGCGTGGCGCGAGCTCGGGCGCGCGGGGCGGATACGCCGCGGCCCGGGCGGCAGTCGCTCTAAAGCAGGCGGGCGGTTCGTGTCGCCCTGCGGAAACTTTGTGCATCGTTGCAACGCTGCGCTCGCGAACCCGCGATCAGGTACGCGAATTGATGCGAAACGCTCCGGTGCACATCTACTTAGTTGCATGTAGGCATTTTTTATTTAAGTTTTATTATTTATATTCAAATAATTAGTCGAGTCCTGTTATGAGCAAGGTTATTTCCGGATTTTCACATCTAAGAAGCTTTCTCTTCTTTGTGATGATAATTATCCTGTATGACTGAATTTCGTAAAAATATATGATAATTGAGTTATGGTAAGAAAAAAATCATGACTAAACATACGCATGTCTATTATCTGTCAGATTTACATTATACTTGTAGGTATTCCGTCTTTGACAAAATATGTTGGTTTTACTTGATTAACTTCACTTTTATAGATTAAAACTAATATAAATTTTTTTATCGAACATTAAGGTTCGACTTGTCTTATTCTGTAGACATTGTCGTTGAGTAGAAAAGAGCTACAGCACTGGCCTAATGCCAAATACCGACAGTGGCACACATCTTTCAGTAACAAAATATTTTAGAAATATCAGGGACATAACGTAAGAAAACGTACATATTAGTGTGACACACGTTGTGTGAAGATCGACTAATCCGCCTGATAGTATTTCTAACTATAAATATTACGCAGCATAGCAACGCATTTTCGCCATTTCTTTCAAACTAGTTTCATAGGGATGTTGTGGGCGTAATAAAAAAAATATAATTTGAAATCAACAGATTTTTGTGTAATATTGTAGAGAAACTGAATTTTGCATTGACTATAATATTTCATCTCCTGAAATGAATAAAGATGATTTTAGGAAATCTGTTAGAATGTTGAATTTTTTAGCTATTTCCACAGGCTTATAACAACACAATCTACTCAATTCTTATAAAATATTTCTGATTACTGATACTAAATAAAATATACATATCATATTTATGCTTCAAAGTAGATTATGAATTTTTTTACAGAAGAATAGAGGGTGTTCTCTTACAGATTACCTGCTATCAATCTAACAGTTATAATTATATCACATCAGATATTTACCTAATTATTTATAGACATAACACGTGTTAAACAAATGAACAAACTTCATTGAGATACGTTGTAAATTTCTCAGTATTAAAATAAATTTGTTTTAGTATTTATATGAAATTATTTAAATGTGCACAGTACATCGCAAATATTCTACGTGGTGGTGTTATAATAAACATCTAATCAGATGTTATGAACCACCTACGACTATTCGGAACGTGGAGCACTGGCCGACTGATGGACTTGAATAATAACTATTTTATTTTCTGTCTGCATTTTAAAATATCGCCAGTGTTATCTTTGAAGAGTACTGAGACCACTTCTTTAATGTAATATTGTCAATTGTCATTCAGTATAACGTGACTAGTATTGACGAATTGTCGTGTTGTTATACTGTACCAACTTTATATACATTGTAAAGAACTCTAAGCTATATCCATTGCAAATCATTTGTACATAGGGTCATACTCGGTTCATGAAGGTGTTTAAATCACAATTTTGAATACAACTAAGCCTAACGCTTTAATTTACAATATTACTGTAATATTATGTGATATTTATGTTGTTAAATGTATATAAATGTGAAGATAAAAATTAAAATTGCACACATATTATAACTACAATTAATAAACAAAGTCGTCTGCCACATGTGTCTGTCTGTCTGTCTGTTCGCGATAAACTCAAAAACTACTGAACGGATTTTAATGCGGCTTTCACCAGTAGATAAAGTGATTCATGAGGAAGGTTTTGGTATATGATTAGTCAAGTATTTTTTTGTAATCAAGTCGGAACAATGTCCACCGTGCGTGCTAGTTTTCAAATAAAATATAGCTTGTATGTATTATAGTAATTAAATAGTTCGTATACCCAAATATATAAAGTTAAACCTTGTATAGAACACCCATGTATAAAACTAAAAAATATGCTCAGCGTTCAAAAGTAATCTATATACGGGTATTATACCTGTGACCTCTCGGCTCAATGAAGAGTTTACGACCACTGCGCCGCAAACCATATCATTGTTTGTTGGTTCAGTTGGAACTATGTACATTATTTTAGATATTTTATTGCGCTACTCATGATATTAAAGTTTG
Source organism: Antheraea mylitta (assembly GCA_014332785.1). Taxonomy (NCBI): domain Eukaryota; kingdom Metazoa; phylum Arthropoda; class Insecta; order Lepidoptera; family Saturniidae; genus Antheraea; species Antheraea mylitta. Next base: position 5,260,953 of record JACEII010000008.1, read on the forward strand.
ATGTGAATATAGTGCAAATCCTAAGGCAAAATGATATATACAAAAAGTCACTAGATATGAATCTAACTTGCTTTAAACATTCTGGAATGAATAAAAAAAAAAACAAATACATAACATATAGAGTCTCGTAAGAAGCAACCTTCAGCATTCAAGTCCGATTCGATTTAATTAGTATTTTTAAATTTGTTAACATATCTCTTTCTATTCAATCCTTTTCAATTCTACTGTTTGAAAATATTGTTAGAGATTCAGACAATTCCAACATGACTTAATAGCTCAAATATGACTTTAATAGTAGTATTGTTTCTTGTAAACTCATTACATTTAAAGCTTTGTCAGATTTAAGCATAAAATTCATAATATCTCAGAGAATTAGCCAATTCTCAAGTTACAGCATTGAAAATGCTCTTTCCAATATCTTATGAAATGTAATAAATCTATGGCTGTTGATAAATTGTCAATACCCGAAGAGTACTGACGTTTCCAGCAATTAGTGATGTAATCCCAAGAGACGTAATTTGGTCCTCCGCCTAATTGCTACGAAGTTAGTCGGAGAATTATATTTTGACCGAGTTACGATTTCCAATTAATTCGTCTTAAAATTTAAGTCTCCTAATATTTTATGTATATATTGTAAGTTTATCGGCAATTATTTAAACTGAAAATCTACTGAACTCTTGTTCTACTTGAATTTAATATTGAAACTATGGTATCTCGCTGAAATATGCATTTACAATTCGGCTCCTCGGTAATGCTAGGTTGTCGTCGGACAGTCAGTTCCTCCTCAACGTCTGATCCCATGTGAGTATTATTATTCTGTTTTCATTAAGTGTAGTTAGTACCTTTTGACTTTCAATTATAAATTATAAAAAATAGGCCAAGTTAAAAGAATTCAATATCATATTCTCCTCTGTTTGTTAACTATTTTTCTTTAACTATTGACGCGGTCTAGTGTTAAAATAAAACATTTTGTAAATATTTATTTTCCATATCGTAAACGAGCCAAAACCTTTAATTATAAACCTATACTTATAACACTTTATGATCGTTACGTCTATTAAATATTACTCGTTACAGTTTTTGCTATTTAGAAAAAAATAAAAAAGAATACAAATACCTAATGATATCTATATTTTCTTTATTGAAACACGACATAGTGTCTGCACTATGCCTGATGTTAAGCACAGTACAATCCAAAAACATCGGCAACCACCGAGAGACAGATTATCCATCGCTGGTCGCCGCTGTCATGCCGGTCATAATGACGAAAGTCACCCGGTACTGGATATGCACAGGCTGATCCCGAAACGCGACGCGCAGAAGCGAGTCACTATGACGGGCTTTTTCGCCATATACATGGTGGTTGCGACCCAGTCAGGCTGTAAAACCCTACCACCCCGTTTTCGTCATTGCCTCGTTCGTTATTCAGCAGGGTGCACCACGTGCAGGTGAGGTTGGCTTGGGTGTTTTAAGTCTTAAGATATTGCTCGACATTCCTTACACCCCAACTATTTAACACGCAAAGAAAAACTTAGTACTTCTAATTAAAGTTGAATTTCGATCACTGGATGACCACTAGATACTATAAATGTTAATGCAATCGTCCAAAGAATTTGTAAATAAAGTGAGATCAACAAACGCTGGTCAACTTTTCGTAGCTTATTACATTATGATCACACTCAAAATTTATGTCATATCAATAATGCCCGTGAATCCGCCTACGATTATTCTTATCTCCTAGTATTTATTATTTTATGTATTAAATATATGAGTTACAGCAAAATGAGTATTGTGTATATATTCTCTAACAATTTTCCGTTTTCATGACGGTCGGTTGAACGACATAGAGGTTAATGCACTGAAGCGCCACCTAACAGCGAGTATCTTAAAATAACATAAAACCTGTATAGAATAGATAGAATGTAGTCTTCATTTCTGTACATCTAACTTTCAGTTATTTTAAATTATCTTTTTAAACTTTTTCGGTACATACCCATTCTATATCATAAGAACACTAAAATGAAGGTGATTTACTAGTGAAAACTAATTCGAATCTTTATAAATAAATCCTAAAACTATCTACCGTATTGCCCATATAATGCTAAACAAATCATTTACATTCATACATTTTTAATTATTTTGTGAGTTAAGTGAATGTCTTAAGAACGCTCATTTTAGGGTTATTTTTATCGAGATCTTATAATATTAACCTTGCTCTATAACTGAACGCAAAAATTTGCTATTTTAATAATGTCCTTGGTTCGAATTAGTACATTATTGTTACACATTAATTGCGCCCGCGGCTCCACGTGCATTTATTACGCAGAAATTATAGTAGTCTCATAATTCTATTTCTTTTTGCCATTTCTATAAGAGTCATTGATATTTTTATGTATCAAAATCTTGTAGCCTATAATTGAAAGTATCCATAATAAGTTGTCAGAGTTTAACTATTTTTGAGTTACTGACAATTGTTTTTAATATCTTGGAAAAATTAAAATTATATATAGAACTTCAGATCTATTCATATATGAAGATAGCTTGTCTAATATTGTATTATTTTAGTTTTTTTTTTTATATATCATAGGAGGGAAACGAACAGGCGGGTCATTTGATGTTAAATGATCTCCGCCATCCATAGACAATAGAAACACCAGGGGAGTCACACGTGCGTTGCCAGCCTGTGTTTGAGTGAATGGGAGGAGGAAGGGAGTAGGGGAGGGGGAAGGTGAAGAGAGGTGGGCCTCCGGCGCTCTCACTGACCGAACGAAACGCAACAATGCAATCACTGTTACTTTACGTCGGTTTTCTGTGAGAGGGTGGTACTACCCCGGTCGAGTCGTCCCATTCATGCTGAAACCAGTAATAGCTTCAGCGTGGCTCTACCACTATACTACAATTTGAAAATCTATCGCGAAATACCTGTTGTTATCTTCTAGTAGTTGTACTTTAGAATCAGTCCGTATCTAGGTTTATCATATTACTATCTTAGACATTTAACATGAGCTGGGATTGTCATCAAATGCAAAAACATATACAGTTTTATTACAAGTTAATTAAGTACTAAATACTTGCTTTAAAAAGGTTTCGTTTTAAATGCATCACGCTCGCTGAAAGTTCGCCATCTTGTTCTTTTGTCTCAGTAAGGTTAGGTTAGACTTGTGAAAAAAGGATAACGCGTACTTGCCTCGGGCGTTGCGCGGTACATTTAGTACGAAACCTTTTTAAAGCAAGTATTTAATGCGTATTTAACTTTTTTGTAATAACACCGGTAAAGTGTAAAAAAAGTATTTTGCTATCGCGTTACTCTTGCAACATGCAACATACGTAATTAGTGCTTTCCTTTGCGCAATAAAAATTGATAATCCAAAGGGATCGATTTTACGACCGGAAGAACTTTATTCAGGGGCAGTAGAACAGTAGTCTTACATTCTACGATTGAATTAAAAAGCTATTAATAGGTATTCATTTACTGGCACTTTTTATAGTTGCAAGTGAGAAGAGAATGCTTTATATTACAGAATATCTGATAAACAATACTATTTGTTGAATAAACCGTGTATTAATTTTGGGAATTTCTTGTGCACATAATTTGATTATTTGGCATCAACATTATTTTCGACGATCTTAAACGTCATTGCGACGCGCCATTGACGTGATGTCTCGACCCACTTATAAAACTAATGGACGCAATTCATAAAAACAATACGTTACTAATGATGAACAAAATCTCAGCTATAAACTATCCTACGATGCGTGGAATTTTTAGCATGTAACCTATATATTTCTCGTGAGACATGGAGGGCTAATATTCAAATAGATAAATCAAACGTCGAGTCCTGACGACTTTTTGCTCTCGAAGATTGATAGCGAAATTTTTGTAATAATTCTATTGTCAGATTAGTGACCGTTTCTTTTGTGATGTAAATAACTGTGTTAGAAAAAAAAAACACACTTTTCCAGTGTGCAAAAATATATAGATAATATGAGTATATATCTATACATATAATAAGAATGTAAATGTAAAGTCAGTATTTTTTCGATTTCTGTGAAAAAATTTGTTGCAGGTATCTAGGAATAAGAATAACATACATTTCAATCAATTTTAGAAATGTCTATCTGTCTGTCTATTTGTATGAACACGTATCACTGCGAAAGTACTGGGTTCAAAATAAAACTACACAAAGACAATTATAAAGCATATCTTCAAGATTAACTTAGACTATGTTTCATTACAATCGGTCTACTCTATCAAAAGTTATTGGCATTTTAATGACGACACGGCGTAAGTACGAGAGGAAAGTAGATAAGTAAATGGACTTGATACATTCAGATGACTTTATAAATCACTCTTTTTACATAATCCACATAGACAAAGTCGCAGGTACAGCTAGGTGTAAATAAAAACACTCTGCTTTCATAAGTATTAAAGTAGGTAATAATTTTATGAGGTTTAAAATAGCTTTCTACTAAATTATAATTATAAATACTAAATCATAATATATTAAACATTGTATTTCTTCAAATCAAGCTTTGATGAAGTCTGGCCTACAAATAATATTTTACATTACATCGTAATGTGAATAATTCAATTTCAATGTCATTATTTTTGTTCCAGGTGCAAGATACACGTCGCTTAGTAAACAGTTTAACGATCTTCTGGTATGTTATGAATAATTAAGTTTGTGACAAATTATTAGTGTATAAATCAGAATTTACAGTGTATAAACAGACGTTTTATTGCTGTTTAGAATTGTTTTGTCGGTATTAAAATTGTTATGGAGGTATAAGACGTCGCATCGTAGACAATGTTGTAACTGAAATGATAGTGTAACTTTTATTTTGAGAAACGTACTCTATTGAAGTTCAGTGGACGGTGTTTTCATCACAGCGGCTTTAAAACTTAGCTATTATGATATAAAGGTAAGAATAATGTTATTTTATAGATATTTTTCTTTTAATAGTCCTAAGTTCGATTTTCGTATTCGTCTGAAGATTGTTTGTAGGACAAAACATAAACTAAGAAAAATAAATTGAAATACCATTATGAATTCTATCATAATGGGTGAGTCTGATATAAGGCGGTAGAGTATTTGCACTAGATTACAATTATGGTTTAACCCATCACAGTGACTTTATTCTTGTTTACCGTGATTCGGGAACAGCCAATACGTGTTTGTCAGCTGAAAGATTGTCTGCTGACAACAACAACTGACGCTAGATTACAAAATATTTGTTGTAGATTGTATTGTGTTTGCCGTTAGGTATAATGCAGTTACTGTGTTGAGATCAGATAATTAAAATGTATTGAAAAGATATAAAACATGCGTGCAAATGGTAAATGTGTCAAATATGGTATGGTCGGATAGAAAGAATATGCAGCACATAGCAGTGAAGCAAATAAAGTGTATTTAATATACGCGCCCACACACACATAAGGTAGTCGGAAGCGGTGGCTTAGAAGAAGCATGACGGCATAAAAGAGCGTTATGCCGTCTGCCGTGACGGCATAGGGTAGATTTTACTGCCAAGAGGTGCTAATAAATTATTCACTACAAACAGTGTTTTATCGGAATTTGAATAGATAATACTACTAATTAATTTATTTGGGTTACTGATACTTATTTCAGTAATTAGAGTAAGCATTGTTGTATGTAAGAATTGATTGAAAATAGCGTGAAGGTCACAACTATGTTTACTACGACTAAGTCTGTTGGTACAAATATAAACATTAACATAGAATATTTTCTAGGCACGCACCTTTTTTCCTTATTTTTACTAATATTATAAAGAGGTAAAGTTTGTGAATTTGTGACGTGGCGTTGTAGGGGTTAATATCAGGAACTACAGGTCCGATTAGAAAAATTCAATATTATATAGCTCATTTATCGAGAGAGGTTATAGGATATATATCTCCACGCTAAGACCAATAGGAGCGGAGCACCAATAAAAAATGTTTCAAAATTGGGATTTATCTTCCTCTTGAGAGCTTCCGTTACGTGTCAGCGTTAGCTCAAAGTAAGACATTTCTAAAAACATATTTTATTACTGATTCCTAACAATTTTTTTGATGAAAATCGAAAAAGTACTGACGCGTTAGATGTACATTCTTATTACATGTATATATATCTTATATATATATATATATATAATAGATGTAGGTTTATTTTCCTGTGTATCATCTTGTTTCCTTGTTGTCATTAATAGAAACAGATTGTAGTTTCCTATTATTACATTGGCTCTAATCCAAAGAGTCGCGACATTTGCCATGGCCTTCGCTAAGGTTAATTATTTTAATCCAAACACGAGTGTTCATTGTAATTATCACACCTTAGGTAAGTATGTGTCGAGAAATTACAGACATTTTAGTTGTCGGTGTTTGTTTGAAATCTTGTTATTAATAGTCATAAAAAATAATTAAACCTAACAAACAAATCTTAAACCTCTAAACGAGCAATTCTTGTATATTTTTATATTTGTATATATTCAGGGTCTCGGAAACGGCGTTATCTATTTCTGTGAAACTTAGTATGTAAGTAGTTTCGGATCTAGCTAGATTTTATTCATACAAAACTTTTTTAACTCAGTTTTCAGGCAATGAAAAATTATATATATATAGCTAGAATATGAAGGTATATTTCGCCGTTGCTGTCAAAACAAAAATAGCTCGGGTGGAAATTGGTTGCTTCGAAAATCCGTGTAACCCCAGTTCGAATCCGAGTGTATATATTTTTTTTTTTATGTGAAAAATTATAATTTTGTAAGGTAAACCTAATAATTTAAAATAAATAATTTTACTATTATAATTATAAGAGAGATATCCTTTTTAACATATATATATATATATATATATATTATTTTTATGTGAAAAAATGCTAATTTTGTGAGGCAAACTTAACCTTTCATTCATTGAAAACTTTTTCTAACTGAGTTTTCAGGCAATGAAAAAATATAGCTAGCATATAAAGGTAAATTTCGCCACCGCTGTCAAATCAAAAATGGCTCAGATGGAAATCGACTGCTTCGAATATCCGTGTAACCCCAGTTCTAGTCCGAGTGACAGCAGAAGAGATATATTTTTTTAATATTTTTTTTAATGTTAATTTTATAAGGCAAACCTAACAGTTTTAATTTAAAAGTGATTTTCAAAGAACCGGGCTAGGCTCGGTCGCCCAGGTACCTTCATATTAATACATAATAATTAAAATAAATCTGTATTGTTTTATTTCACATTATATGAACCTCTAAACTAAATATTATCTAGAGAATGTTAAGTATTTATATAACACATACCACAATTAATTTTCTTGACTTTTCTCTTTCTTTAATATTTATAGGTTTTTAGGAACAATTTGTTCAGTAGTTCAATTTTGGTAAACCGACTTCGTTAAAAAGTTGCATTATACATGATTCTTGTATGTAAGTCTGTATATAAAATGGTAGCATAGTATATCTTACTTATATCGTCAATACATATAATAAAAATGTAAACCTAAAGTGTCTGTATTTTTTCGATTTTCGTGAAAAAAGTTGTTGTAGATGTCTAAGAATATATAACAAAAAAAAAATTCAATAATGTATAAAAATTCCTGCCTGTCTTTTTGTGTGAACACACATCACTCTTAAAGTACTAGGTTTACAATAAACCGCACCAAGAAAATCATAAAGCATATCTTTGAGAACAACTTAGTTTTTGTTTCATTAAAATTGGTTTACTCTATCAAAAGTTTTTGTAATTTTAACAACGATGCGGCGTAAGTACGAGAGAAAAGTAGATAAGTAAATGGAGTTACTATATTCCGATGATTTTATTAGGTATTGATTGTTTTCATTAGGTTCCACGCGGATGGAGTCGCGGACACAGCTAGTCATATACCTTTCCATAAATGCATAGAATATAGTTTCTTGGGAATGTCGTGCACCTATTAGGGAAATATATCACATATCTTTGAAGTCCGTTAAAAAACTTCAAACCGATCATTCCAGTCATCACAGACAAATTCATTTAAATAATAAGCACATAATCTTTTTTTTTTCTAACTTATTACGCTATTGAACTAGCAAGATCTTAACTGCTTCACCGGAGTCTTTACAGCTCACTGAAACACATTAACTTATTGTAGTGTTTCTTTAATTGTCTTGAAGGAGTGGAAACATTTCAAATATTTTTCATATGAGTGCCTGGTAAAAATGTCATTTATTAATTCTAGCTTTGCTTCCCTTTGTAATAAGATGAACAGTAGTGTAAGAGTAAAAGCATTTCTCATTCCGTTAGATCGTAAATATCGATAAAGCAAACAGCTGTTAATATTAAACGTTATTATTATAATACTTCATTTATAATCTCGCATCTAGTCATGTTTTTTCTTCACTGATTGCGCGTTAAACACCATTTTAAAACATTGACTAAGGAGATAAGGAGATAAGAGAGAAACTTTACTGAAAAAGTAATGTAGAGAAATTTTCTAATAATATAAGTGTCCATAACCTTGTTGTCTATTGTTTCTGATAGTAGCTTATCTATATTTACGACTAACCCCTGCCCGCGACTTCGTCCGAGTATTATAGTTACTTTGGGCTACCGCTAACACGTAGCGGAAGTTCTTATGAGGAAAAAAAATCCCAGTTTATAAACATTATTCATTAGTGCTCCGTTCCTATTGGTCGTAGCGTGGTGATATATAGCCTTTAACCTTCCTCGATAAATGAGCTATATAAGACTGAAAAATTTTTTTTAAATCGGACCAATAATTACTCAGATTACCCCCTACAACGTTACAAACTCACAAACTTTACCTCTTTGTAATATTAGTATAGAATCACTAAGTTACTGAGATTACCCCCTACAACGTCACAAACTATACTTCTTTATAATATCAGTATAGATGTATCCAAGTGTGATTAGATTGCATTTAGAAAACAGTTTAGCAATGTTACGACATTCCACACAGTTTTATAGTTCATAAAATAAGATAATAATAAGAATCTAAGATGTACTTTTTAGAGAAATATGACGAGATATCGTTATAAAGGAATATTATTAGATTATTGTTTATTGGTAGTGCTAGTATAAAAGGCACAAACGTATGAATAAAGTTAAAGCGATAACAACAAACTCAACTTAATTTTTTTTTTATATCGTAGCACGACAAAGTGACTGCACTATACCTGATGGTAAGCGTAGTACAATCCAAAAACAGTGGCAACCACCGAGAGACAGATCATCCATGGTCGGTCGCCGCTGTCATGCCGGCCATAATGACGAAAGTCACCTGGTACTGGATATGCACAGGCTGATTCCGAAACGCGACGCGCAAAAGCGAGTCACTATGACGGGGTTTTTCGCCATATACATGGTGGTTGCGACCCAGTCGGGCTGTAAAACCCTACCACCCCGCTAAAACCCTACCACCCCGCTAATATCGAATATCGAAATATAACTAAAAATATACCTATAGATAGTAAATAGATAAAATGAATATATATACAATTTACATTTAATCATAAGTAACTATTTCAATAACACACAACATTAGTCCTAGAATACTGTCTTATATTTGATAAATACATTTATACAAACGTGAAACAGTGACATAAATACACTTTATTTTGTTGACAGTCCCATTTAATGGTCCGTAAGTCGTAACTCGTAGCGGCGAGCAGATCCCATCAATGGTTCAGAAGCCACCTGCTACTGTACAAACTAATGTAGTGAATTTAATTCCGGAACTATAAATTATGAATTTGCTTTGACGGAATCGAAGCTTTAATTTTAGTCAAATAGATTGCAGGCAGAATAAAAACTACTAGATATATTCTATAGTTACTGAAAATATTTGTATAGTTAATCTATGATAATAAAAGCTCTTAAGTGTCTCCGTAATATTTCTCTCTCTAATTACCCCGTTTACGCGACTTTACATACACTTTCAAGTACATTACTTGCTGTGAATCTCGCGGAAGCTGTAATTAAGAACATTGAGATTTTTATCTCAAACACAAATGGTTTCTGTAAGAATTCACCTATTGCGGAATGTGAAATATTCAGACGTCTTATTTTACTTTTCCAGGTGGAAGAATACGATCATTGTATGAGACTAAATCCAACAACCATACACCGTGTGTAATATAGAGTACCTGGGCGACCGATCCTAGCTCGGTTCTTTCAAAACATTTTTAAATTAAAATAAACTGTTAGGTTTGCCTTATAAAATTAACATTAAAAAAATATATCTCTTCTGCTGTCACTCGGATTAGAACTGGGGTTACACGGATATTCGAAGCAGCCGATTTCCATCTGAGCTATTTTTGTTTTGACAGCGGTGGCGAAATTTACCTTTATATGCTAGCAATATTTTTTCATTGCCTGAAAACTCAGTTAGAAAAAAATTTCAATGAATGAAATCTAACTAGATCGATTTATCGTCCCCGAAACGCCCTTTCCGAGATCCTGAATATATCCAAATATAAAAATATACAAGAATTGCTCGTTTAAAGGTATATTAGATTTATTAATACACCTAAGCGTGTCTTGTTCTGTTATCCGTCAACATATATCTGTACTCTATCTATACTAATATATAAAGCTGAAGAGTTTGTTTGTTTGTTTGGTTGAACGCTATGATCTCAAGAACTACAGATCCGATTTCAAAGTTTCTTTTAGTGTTAGGTAGCTCATTTATCGAGGATGGCTATAGGCTACATATCATCACGTTAAAACCAAAAGGAGCTAAGCACTAATGAAGAATGTCTCAAAATCGGGCTATTTTGGAAGCTTCCGCTGCGTGTTAATGTCAGTATTATATGCGTTGCCATGGTAACGCGATAACATTCTATCAAAAATATTTTCATAGTTTATTTTTTATTCCTATTCAAAAAGTTTATTCTACGTTAGTTTTGTTTTCGATTTTTAATTATACGTGTTACGTTTATATCGCAAACATTTCTTAAGTTTATTTTGTGTTGTTATTCAGAAAGTTTAGTAGTAATAGTATTCGTCCAATAAGACAGTCGAAGGTATTAATCCATACAGCCAATTCTGAAGTTGTCGATATAGTTAGTTTTCTTCTATGTCCAAGTTAATGTAAAGGTATAAGCGCCGAATCCTCTACATAATATAACGTAATTTTTTATCTTCTTAATCTTCAAGACCATAGAATTAATGCTTCGTGGTTTTAGTTTTCATTCATTTCACTTATGCAAAATAAACGAACGATATTGTATAATACGCAACCAATTTCTACACGATATAAAATCATGTAACACAATTTATGAAAAAAAAAAATATATAAAATCCACTACATGACAGACTGAAATCCCGCCAAACACTCTTAAAAAACTCTATTCTACATTAGTTTTTTTTTGCCAATTTTTTATTTGTGATATATTACGTATTATAAAAGTAAAGTGAGTGTAATTTATATTAAAATAAAATATTTTTGGTGAATACAATCTGTGATGCTACCTACAAACATCAACATTTTTTTAACTCTGTCGATATGTCTGTTTTTTTATTTGTTCCGGGTAATATCCGAAACGACTGGAACTATTTGAAGGTTTTTTTTTTTTTTCTTAGAAATGACTACGCTTAACAGCTTCATCGGACTACAAGTAATATTTGAACGGGAATTTTACGGGCAAATAAGTAACTAATTAGCTGTTTTATTGTTCGATAATGTGTAGCTTCATATTTTCATTATTTTCTTATATAGTGTGAGCACTGAGGGTGATATATAGTTTAAAATTCCAGTTATGTGGCTGATCATAATCCCATCCCATTCGATACACTATTAGTATTCACATACATAATGTACACGTTACCTGTTACAGTAGATGATGTGCGTGTGATACAAATATTTTTGAAATAGTATTATTGTAATTTACACTAGATGTGTAATCACAATTTTAAATTTATTTAATATATTTAAGAAAACGCGTGCGAAGCCGCGGGTAACAGCTAGTACTAGTATATAAAGCTGAAGAGTTTGTTTGTTTTTATGGTTGAACGCGCTAATCTCAAGAACTACCGGTCCGATTTGAAAAATGATTTCGGTGTTACATAGCTCATTTATCGAGGAAGGCTTTAGGCTACAGATTATCACGTCAAAACCAACAGGAGTGGAGCACTAATTTAGAATGTTTCTAAATCGAGTTATTTTTTCCTTTTGGAAGCTTCCGCTGCGTGTTAGCGTTAGTATTATATACATTGCCATGGTAACGTGATAACTTTCTATCGCAAATATTTTCAGAGTTTATTTTGTGTCCCTATTGAAAAAGTTTATTCTGCGTTAGTTTTGTATCCAATATTTGATTATACGTGATACATTTCTATCGCAAACATTTCCAAAGTTTATTTTGTGTTGCTATTCAAAAAGTATAGTAGTAATAATATTCGTCCAATAAGACAGGCGAAGGAATTAATCCATACTGCAGATCCTGAAGTTGTCAATATAGATAGTTCTTATGTATTCTTTAGTGTTCTTCTATGTCCAAATTAATGTAAAGGTATAAGTGCCAAATCTTCTATAGATTATTTCGTAATTTTTTAACTTCTTAATTTTCAAGATCCCAGTATTCATGCTGGTCATTCATCGTGATATTATTTTTTACTCATGCCACTTATGCATAGGGATGTGAGTTTAATGAAAAAAATCGATTAATTAGGAATCGATTTTTCTTTTTTTAAATAATAATCGATTTCTTAAAAATCGATTTTATTGAAAATAAATAATCGATTTTTTCAAAAATCGATTTTTATAATATTTAAAAATAGACATGCTTTCCATATTCCTCTAATAAGCCTAAAGATTTAAAATAACAGTTTATCAGATTAAGAATCACATAAAATTATACGTATCAAAAATAACCAGTTCAAAACAAAATAAAAGTGAATGTTCTTTTAAACTTTCAAGGTAAAGAATATAGAAACTAAATACCATAGAAATTTTCAGTACTATTTAAACATTATATCGCAATAAAAATGAAATGATAAACATCCTAACAAAATGACAACATTATTAATTCTAACTGTAAAATTCAAAACGATGAAGTTCTCTTTTAAATTTTCATATTAATCATAGTGTGACTGAGAAAATTAAAATTGAAGATTTTTTTTTATTGAATAATTTCAATAATAATTTATAGTTTTGTAAACTTATCGATGTCGAGTTTACCATAAGACATTTTTAGTAAACATGTACTCGCATGACAGACCTTTTTAGTTTTATTGAAAGTTTTAATTTTACAGAGAGCGGTATTTGACTGTCATAAGAACCACAACAATCATTATAAGATATAGTAACTCATGTTACTTGTAAGGCAGTGGGATGTTTTCATTCTATGTTCTTTTTAAATTTGTAGTTTCACTACAAAATTTTTCATTCTATCGAACAGAACATGCATATTACTGTGGTATTATTCTTTTTCGTTATAAAATACTTTCGCCAGCCGCTTTTAGGTGTTTTGCGGCTAGAAAACATTTTAATTTTTTACAAACATATTATCTCACTATGCTCACTCTTCAATTGTAAATAATAATGAACTTATTTTGAGTTTTTTTCATCCGTCGCATAGATGTTTATAAAAATCGATTAAAATGCGTAATTTATATAATCGATTTTCAAAAAATCGATTAATATGAAAATAAACATCGACAATAAAAATCGATTATAATAAAATAAAAATCGATTTAATTAAAAATCGATTATTTTTTAACATCCCTACTTATGCACAATAAACGAGCCATATTACATAAGACACCACAAATTTTACATAATATAGAGTCAAGTAACACAAAATTATGAATAAAATATAAAATCTACTACACGCCAGACTGAAATCCCGCCAAAAACTCCTCGAAAAGTTTCTTCTACGTTAGTTTTGTTCCCAATTTTTGATTTGTGATCTATTACATATTATAAAAATTATAAATTATAAATTTTATATTAAAATAAATACTTTTTGGCGAATACATATGACTAGAAATAACAGCATTTTTTTTAAATTCTGTCGATATGTCTGTTTGTTTATTTGTTCCGGGTAATCTTCGAAACGCCTAGACCTATTTGAACGGGAATTTTACGGGCAAATAACCAACTAATTAGCTGTTTTATTTTAAACGAGCGGGTTCAACAGACGTTGCCCGTCCTGATAATAAAACAAACTATGTCTAAACCTTGTCCAAGAATCATTTTATATATTGGCGAAAACGGCATGAGGATGCGTTGTGTAGTTTTTGATCTTATCACGAACAGACATATAAAGAGGAGTGGCAGACGACTTTGTTTTACACTATGTAGTGATGAACTGTTACCCGTGCATTCGTCCGTGTGAAATTGATCAAAAATAGCTTGATCACTGTAAACGTGAGACGTGCACTATACTGGTGTCCAATAATAAATATAGTTGGAAGTTAAATGTTTATATATGATTTAAATTATAGCAACGTATATTAAACTTAATTATATGGATATATTATATCCATATAACTGAGGGTGGTATATAGTAGTTTAAAGTTCCAGGCATGTGGCTGATGATAAATCCCATCCCATTCGACACACTGTTAGTATTCACATATATAATTTACATGTTATCTGTTACAGTAGATGATATGCGTGTCGTACTTACAAATGTTTTTGAAAGAGTATTTCTGTAATTTACATTTTACATTTATTTCATGTGTTAAAAAAACGCGTGCGAAACCGCAGGTAACAGCTAGTCTATACATATAATAAGAATGTAAGTCTAACGTGTCTGTGCTTTTTTTTCGGAAAAAAAATTGTTGCAGGTGTACCTAGGAATAAGTAATCGAATACATCTCAACTATTTCTATAAATGTCTGGTCTGTCTATTTGTCTGTCTGTTTGTATATACACGCATCACTGCTAAAGCACTGAGTTTACTATAAAGCTTGAGAAAATTATAAAGTATATTCTAGAGAGTAATTTAGTCTTTGTATCATTAAAATCGGTTATCTCTATCAAAAATTATTGTAATTTGAATGACGGCCCGAGTTAAGTACAAAAGAAGAGTAGTAATCTATACTACTATTATAAAGCTGAAAAGGGTTTATTTGTTTAGTTGAACTCTCTAAACTCGAATACTGATCTGATTTGAAAAATTTGTCAAGGATTTTTTTAATAATTAGTGCGCGATTACGTCTGCCAGGCCCGCGAGTTCATTAATAGTCTTGTATATGTGCACTGTATGTATCTTGTATACGTGTCTTATTGCGAATCATTATAAACAATATAGTTTTATAGCAATTTCATTTGCCAGTCAACGTTCTACGTTGGCGAATATTTTGAATTTAAAGAGTAAGTACGATTTAGAGCATGAAGTCTGGCGATGTTCCTATTCAGACAAGTAATGACGTGTTTGAGGCTAAATCTTGACAATTATGAACGAGCAGCAATCGTTACACGTGTCACAATAATGTCTAGCGCAACTACGTCGTGGAATTCCACCAAATAGTAAATTATTTTAGAGAAATATTACTTCATCTACAACTACTATTTTTTACGTTTGTGAAATATAGTATTCTAAAATGTTTCTGACTTCAACTGATACATAATCGGTGTTATTACAAAAAAGTTAAACACGTATTGAATACTTGCTTTACGTTTTAAATGCACCGTGCTAACTGAGTGTTCGCAATTTTTCTCTTTTGTCTGATTTTGGTTAGGTTAGATTAGACTTGCGCGGGATTAAACGCATTGCCAGTGGCAGCTCTTGTTCTCCGGTCTGTAGGTGAGCGAAGGCCCCATCGGGTTTTAGACCGTGCAAATCGGACATACCCCACCCTCAGCTGCCCGGCTAGGATGGGTATCCGTAGGGATTTCTTCATGTAAAAAAAAAGGTTAGACTTGCGAAAAAAGGATAACGCGAACTTACCTCGAGCGCGGTGTATTTAGTGCGAAACCATTTTAAAGCAAGTATTCAATACGTATTTAACTTTTTTGTAATAACACCGAATATGTTTATTATTTAGTAGCTATGGTTTATTAATTTTTTGGTACATAAAAAGAGTATCTCGTGTCTTAATAACTTCCCAAGAATACTGTAATATCACAAGTTCCGAAAACTACGACGTTTACATTTAAAATGTACGATACGAGGAATCGAAAGAAAATTCGCAGAGACAGAATAATAAATAAAGATGATGGTTGGTCGGTTTATGATTCTCATCATGTTTTATTAAATCGTGTTTCCTTTCCTTTACTTTGAAGATAACATGCAGCAATTCTAACAATCTTCAATCAATTGGTAGTATTTAAAAATCTATTATCATTGTTACCTAAGTGAGTTTTATGTCATAAAACATATATAAATATGTCATCACATATTATGATTAATTAAGCAGAATCCAAGTGGTTTAATTTTGAATTTAATTATTTCAAAATATAAGAGAATGGTTTTTTTTGGAAACTGCTACACCATATGATACAGTTATCCGTTTAAAGGAAAGATCAACGCACTCGCATTATCCACTCTGCTCTTGCCGCAGTGCGGTCTGTTCGAACAATACCCTCTGCTGGCTTCTAAAGATTTCATCTAAATATTTGTCTTTCACATCAAATGGAACAAATGTAATGTTGAATATGCATTTATTGATATAATAACTAAAGCGCACTCTATATTTACAACGTATTTTGAAAATAAGAAATTGAATTATTAAGAATTGTTTTGTTTAGCTTTATAGTATTTCAATTTTGATTTCGCTATCAAAATGTAACGAAAGAGAGTATTAGGTACATAGTCAAAAACGAAGAAAAAAATATAACTTTTAAATAGAATGTCTATAAATTATAGGATACTAATCTATTTCATTAGTTTGAATTAACTTTCAATGGTGCTGATTTAGCTATAAAAGCCCCTAAAAAATAAAAAAACCTTCCATGTATATAATAAACATATATATAGGGTAAACCAGAGAGTAATTGCCCACTGATAGTGATTGCCCACTTTAAGAATAATATTGTCAAGTGCTGACTTTAAATCACTCTAGTTAAAGTTGAAGTTACTAGATGGCTCCGTTTGTGATCAATGTATAGTAGATTTCAAACTGACAACAGGCAACACTAAAAAAAGCAGTAATGGCGGATTTCTTCAAGACGGAGTGAACGTGTTACTCAAACAGGTAAATAATTTAACAATTTTCATAAGGAATTACTTGCTTAGAGTTTTTTTTTTTTTTCATTTTACTTAATATTCAACTATTGGTGCATAGTTATGATGAAATTATAAGTGTTTTCTCCGTTTTTTATTAAAATATCAGGTAAAATCTGATTTCTAACGGTCATTCTAACGGTGGGCAATCACTGCACATAAATGTGCACATTTTCTGTTATTGCCCACCATCATTTTAGTTATTGCCATATGTTAATGTCTATAGTTATTGCCTAGGGCAATTATTGTGATGACCAAATTTTGAACAAGTGTGTTGCTATCACAAGTAGTAGTGTTTCAATTGTTCATTTCTGGACTTGTTTCGCAATCTATAGGCACAAATATTGAAATGGTTACTATTGTTACATTTTCAGTATGTCAAAGACACCAAAAGTCCATTATAGCAAAGAAAATTTGCAAAAAGCGATCAAAGCTGTACAAGATGTATCCAACAATTTATCAACAAGACAGATTGCTGAAAAATACGATGTTCCGAGGTCCAGTCTTCGATACCATATAAAAAATCCGGGACATAAAACCAGCTTAGGACCATCACCTATATTAACAGTATCTGAAGAAAGTAGTTTAGAAAATTGGATTATAATTTCGGCTCGAAAAGGATTTCCCGAAACAAAGATGACATTTTGGATACCGTGCAAAAGTTCCTAGAAGAAAACCCGCGCCCTAATTCATTTTTAAATAATAGGCCAGGAGATGGTTGGTGGAAGGCATTTTTGAAGAGACATCCGAAGTTAACAATAAAAACATCAGAAGGAGTAACAAAAGCAAGTTCTTGTGTTTCGAAAAAAGGTATAAGAGGGTGGTTTACTGAGATTCAAAATTATGCTGCCGAAAACGACTTGACTCCCATTTTAAGTGCACCACATCGCATTTTTAATGCAGATGAAACAAATTTCCAAATTTGCGTTAAAAGTGGCCAAGTATTAGCAGAAAAAGGGGCAAAAAATGTCTATAATGTTGAACAATCTCAAGCAAAAGAGTCTATTACGGTTTTGTTTTTGCATTCCACGAAAACATAAGGAACATATACCCGACAGCTCCGATTTACATTTGTTTATGTGCCATTTTTGTTTTAAAGTAGATGATTCTGTTTCTGGCGATTCCGACTCATCAATATCAGCCAAAGAAATTTTTAATATGGTTAATAAAGCCAAACGCAATTTATTTTGAAATTTTGAAGACTGTGTATATTGTCAGATTCAAGTTTAATGTCTTGTTTTGATTATTTTAAAGTTTTATTTACGTTTAAAGTTTATTTTGTTATTTTAAGATACTGGGCAATTGCTGTGCTGTGATGTGGGCAATTAGTATAAGTAATGGGCAATGACTGTACTTTTTAGATGATTTTAAATTGATTTCATTATTTTCTAAATTATGTAAGTTTTGACTAAAAACTCTTAATATTCTATGAAAGCGTTTATTAGGTTATAAGAAAAAACTAATAAATAGTAAAGAAATAAAATGCTTTTTTTAATTTTTGCTGTCAATGTGTTTGAAATCCTTAAGTGGGCAATAGCTATATGGTTTACCCTATATATAATACATATTGTGTATAACTTTCTTTCCCATATATATGTATT
Source organism: Antheraea mylitta (assembly GCA_014332785.1). Lineage (NCBI taxonomy): Eukaryota > Metazoa > Arthropoda > Insecta > Lepidoptera > Saturniidae > Antheraea > Antheraea mylitta. Next base: position 5,279,720 of record JACEII010000008.1, read on the forward strand.
ATTTATTTTATTGTCTTTTATTATGATGTCATAAAAACATGTGGTAAAAGGGAGAGCAAAAAATAATGATTATATAATTAATTATAGTTAAAACCTATGGATCTCATTAATTTTTCAGAGTGGTGAAAAGTTCGCGTTCTCAATGTCAAATTTACATAATTTTCACGTTACCTGACTGAGGAAAAGGTTAACATAGAAAGTATTGTAACAAAAAACGCAATCAATCACTATAATTTTGCTCTTTGAATTGTAATTTATCGTGAAGAACATTTTATAATACTACGACTGTGTAGTTAACTTTTATCGGAATAGGTAAGAACCGTTAACTTCAGTCACGATCCGGAAATGAAATGTAACTATTATTATATTACTCAAAACGTGCTCTATTATTTCAGCACTTAAGGTTCTGTTATTCAACTTTCCTTACTGTTCACACACACATCATTTAGTGCAATAATATTTATATCATACTCGTTGATTCACACCCGCTTCGATGGGCATAAAAAAATGGCTAAGGGGTAAACGAATCCAAAAAATAAAGCTTAGAACCACCTAGGAAAAATTCCGCAACGAATGGGCATAGTCCTAAGCAGATACATTTCACGTCAATCGTTTTGGCCTCTGTGAATCAGCTGTAGGTTTAGAGTTGCATGTATATATGTCACAAGCCTCTGCCCGCGACTTCGTTCGCGTGGAATAGATACACTAACACCAACACTAATACGCAGCAGTTCTCAAAAGTTCTCAAAAAAACATCCCAATTTTGAAATATTTTTCATCTGTGCTTCCCTCCTATTGATTTTAGCGTGATGATATATGATAGATGATATAACTATTCTCGATGAATGAGCTATATAACATTGAAAGAATTATTCAAATCGGACCAGTAGTTCCTGAGATTACTCCCTACAACGCCACAACGCCACAACATCACAACGTCACAAACTCACAAACTTTACCTCTTTATAATATTAGTATAGATATGTTATAATAGGAATCTACAATTGTCATTTATTTGCCCTTAAGTTTTCTCAATGTCATGCAAATAATATAATGTATTTATACCAAAATTTGCGTTCTGTAAAACTATATTCATAGCGGTCAAAAAGTTTAGCGCGGACTGTACGTACAATAGTTTTGGCGTAATTGCGTCTCAAAGGAACTGTATTTTCATGGTATATTACAGAATTTGCATATAGGAAAGTAAATAACCTCAAATATAAACCATTAGTCTATCACCACTTCCTACAAGTTACAGAGATAATATTATGACACAATTTAAGACGTTACTTTGCGGAAATCTATCATTAAATATTATAATGGTGTTACTTTGCATTTCCGCCTGAAATTTATAGACCACTACTACGTCTCACTGCAAAAAAGGCGTTACTTTACTAAAACAGTATTGTTTCCTAATATCAATAGTTACTAAAACAATATTATTTTAGTAAAAAACACTTTTATTTTGTTACAGTAAGACGTAGTAGGGGTCAATGATACAATTTTTAGTGAATAGTTTATGTACTGTCACTTAATTTTGACGTATGATGATTTTATTGCACTAATCAGATCTGTTTGCTTTTCTTTTTTTTTTAAATGAGACTGAAAGAACACTTAATCTTAGTGAATTAATAAACAATGAGTAGGAACCAAAACGGAAGACGTTACTTTAAACGTTAAACTTATACAACTTTATCTATTTTGTTAAGACTTGTTATATTCACGAGAGATTTCTTTCAGTCTGTCAACGTGCAATTATTTTTCCTTTCGAGCGAGTAAAAGTTTAACAAACGGGCCACGGAATACACATAACAATGTTTACACCACTTTAGACAGAACAAAGAGCTGTTTTCTCAAAGACAATCGTTTGATTGCATCGGCGTGTGAAAAGGAGATAATCGATACAAGGTCGGCATTATTGTCTACGTTAGATATTTACATTAACTTTAGTTATTTTGTAGAATTTTAAATTTATAAGTAGAGAAGCCAGAGCTTTTTGGAATTGACTCCTCTCTATGCATCCACTATAAGCTGTATAATGTATTGGAAATGTATGTAAAAAAAAAATACCCAATCAAGTTTCTTGCCGGTTCTTCTTGATGGCTGGGTTGTTTTCCGAACAGGTGGTGGTTTTTGACGTTCATAAGCGCCTTATTAGGGCTTAAACTGAATAAAGATTTTTTGATTTTGAATTTTGACCGTCAGTTCATACTATTGACTTTGCGTTTGTACTATTGGCTAGTTACTATTGACCCATATTTATGCACTTCTGACTAGCTACAAAAAGGGTGGTATCGACACTATTCAGATGGGGTAAGAAGAAGAAGAATAACAATCATAAACTTATAGAGGTAAAACAAAATAATCCCAAGGAGGGTTGATGACAGACAGGCGGCCAGTCGTAAAAATTAAGCGAAATCATACATCACAATATGACAAACATGTTGTACCGAACCTACTCAGGTGGGATAAGGGTAAGAAGAATAGGGAGACTAGCTACTATTGTCTGGAGGCTTTTAATATGAACTGCGGAAGGTCTAGGACGAGTACATCTTAAATTATATCATTATAACATTCATATTTTTACAGATATCTTGTTATAACGTTCAGAGTTTAGTAATTGTAGCTTTATTCTTAACTAGCTATTGGCTGGTCCGAGATTGCACTTACGTTATTGTAAATTCTGACTCATCCCTCGGAGCTACATTTTTTTGGATAAGAAATATTCTTTGTTCTGTTTTATACTCCTGAAAAAAGAAATGTTACCATAATCCGTTGATTAGTGAAGGGATTTAAGCGTAACAAACTCACAGTCACATTATAATATTAGGATATTTGATTGCTCTTGATCAACCGAACGATTAACGACATATATCTATTATACACCTATAATATATATCAAACAAAATAGCTCTAAGTAGAATTAATAAAAATTACAATGAGTATAGAAATATACCTAAAGATATCATATGTATTCGATGTCTATAAAATAATATGAAAACTGCAGTAATCCCACGACACAGTTACGTGAAGAGGCGAAAGCTCAGATCCCTGCGGAAGATGTACCCATTATGTTAGGATGAAACACTTGCACTTGAGACCCGAGTACGGGATCAGAATAAAAATACAATAACTGGGTATAGATAGCGTGTATCATACTGAGTGCACGTAGTACTGTATACAGTAAGGTCGCATGTTACTTAAAAATGAAAGTCGTACTCATTTACAGTAAAACCTATATTTTGTTGCCTTGTTATTTGGTATCTAGTCTAACGTAATATTGAATAGGAATGCAGCTGTACATAAAAAATTGAGCCATCACGGAACGCCTGGCATAAGTGAAGCTTCAAAATTGTCCTGTATAAGTTACATGTATAAAATAATAGATTACAACAGGAATCAGCTATGGTATATGAAAAGATAAAGCATTACAAATTTATTCCATTAAATAATTAATATTTATTTATTTATAACCGACGAAAAAAACGGAGGAGGTTCTCAATTCGACGCGTATTTATATATTTTTTATGTATAATCACGCATTACTTTTTACAATATAGTCCGATTAAAAAAAAAAATAAGAACTTAGCTATTAAGATTAATAAAGTAAAATTTATATTTAATAAAATATTTTTTTGCTTTTCAGTTTTTTCGGCGGTTTCTGTTAAAAAGTTTTTTGTTACATATATTTTCATTTTTATTAAATACTAGCATCTGCCCGCGACTTCGTCCGCATGGAATAGTTATTTTGTTGTAACTAACACGCAATGAAAGCTCTCAAAAGGAAAAATACCCCGATCATGAAACATTCGACACTGATGTTCTAATTAGTCTTAGTGTGATGATAATATATATAACCTATAACTTTCCGCGATAAATGTGCTACATAACACTAAAAGAATTTTACAAATTGGAGTAGTAGTTCCTGAGATTACCCCTACAACGTCACGAACTTTGCCACTTTATAATATTAGTATAGACAAAGATTCGACTAGGCGCGGTGTATTTGACGGTATTGTCAAAAGGAGCTAGGTCGTCGGCGCGTACCGTGTAACACTAGTAAAATGAGTGACCTGCAAAACAGTTTGAATCTTATGATTCTACAGATAGGGTTTCAAATGTTTATGAGTATTTCGTTAATAGTACAAAGCTCGTGTATCGCGTCGCCACGCCAACAATTAGGTTTACCCTCCGCCTATAGATGTTTCACATCAGTGACAAGCTTAGATTTTAAAGGGGTTCTAATTTTCAATTTAAATTTTTGTGCTAACCGATGAGTCTTTTGCGACAACTTGAATGTCATAAATTTTTGTGTAAATTTTACATGTCTATGCAGAAAGAAGATGGTAATGTTTTTTGAGTGCATGTAATTTAATGCATAATGTGTCGCTGGTATTAATATTGTAGGAGTGATATAGGCTATAACATTAATTAAGTATGACATTTGATAATCAGAAAGAGAGAAAAGATTAAAAAAAGTCTATTTGATTGATGAAGGCGTTAAAAATCCGTTATTAGATATTATTAGGTGGATGTTACTTTGCACTTCCGCTTGGAATTAATTGACCGCTGCCTGTTTATTTTTCTAGAACTGACTACGATGTTGACCTACTCAGGTCTTAACAGCTTCACCGGATTACTAAGGCGAGCGCTTAGGGTACTCAGCCGATTTTATTTGACAACTAGCTCAATGGTGCACGACACACCTCGGCTTGGGCTGTTGCCTGATATGTGCAATTTGCGAACTATCTGAGCTGACCTAAGCTAACTATTCATACATATATGAGTTGTTGGAACATATATGTGTACCAAACATACATAGCATATACAAGCATACATTTGACAACAAGCTCAAGGGTGCACACATCGGCTTGGGCTGTTGTCTGATACGTGCAATCCGCGACCTATCTCCCTAATGGATACACCACCCTCCCGGGGGAGAGGGTGAGTTATATCCGACTCGCACGGTCTAAAGCCTCACGGTGTACGTCTTCCGCTATGGTTGGAGCGACACGAGATCTCTATAGACTTCATCGTGCCGCCCCAGCGGTTGGCCCAGTAGCAAAAGCGCCGCCGCCTGACCCTGTCTTGTTAGGAGACAACCGTGTACACACCGGCCGCTTCCTCCGTCCGCCGGACCTGGGCAATGGGAAGATGGAGTCCCTCGACCCATCTTCCTTGGTCTGGTTATGGTGGGAGGTGGCGGTCAAACTGCCGCCTCCTCCTGCCTGTCCTTTGTTGGCGGAGACGGCCACTGTGAGGGTCTTGCTCACGGACCCTCTTCGCCACCTACTTCTGCGAGACGACCTCCTCGCTGAAGGAGGCCATAATATTCCATACATCTTCGCTGCCGAGCATAGCTTTTACGACGCTCGGCAGTGAGAGATCACCACCTACCGCCGCAGCCAAAGTGCGACGCCGCACCTACCACGCAGCACACTCGGAAAGAGTGTGCTATGCGGTGTCCGGTTCAACACCGCACTGATGGCACACGACGTGGCGGTCGGCTCCCTGCGTGTTATCCGGTGCAGGTACCAACCGAAGCACCCGTGCCCGGTCAGAATTCGCGACCTATCTGAGCTAACCTAAGCTAACTATTCATACATATATGAGTTGTTGGAACATATATGAGGCAACAGCCAAGCCAAAGTAGGCAACAGCCAAGCTGAGGCCGCCCTTGAGCTAGTTGTCAAAAATAAAATCGGCTGAGTGCCTTAAGCGCTCGCCTTAGTAGTCCGGTGAAGCTGTTAAGATTTGGCTAGGTCAATAGCGTAGTCAGTTCGAGAAAAAAAGGAGCATATATGTGTACCTAATATATATACCATAACAACTGTTATATATTTTCGTATCAGATAATAAATTGTCGCTATAACGTCCTACTGTTACGGTAATTGTGACAAGCGGAAGTGCAAAGTAAAATCATTCCTAATATTTAAAAATATTTTCTTTTACCTTCCAATACTTAAATAAACAAGTCTTTCATTAATTATCTCATTTAATAAATTTCTTCTTTTTATTGTTCGATCTTTTTTGTTTTTATTTATTAATAATTTCAATTGATGTATAAAAATATGTCTGTTAGGTATACATAAAATAAAAATATTAAAAAAGACAAGATGACTGTCTCCGAAAAAAAAAAGTGTCACAAAGTGATTCTAAAGTTGCTAAATCTATCTCACGGACTCTACCCCTTTTAGTTGTGCCTGTCTGTGAGGGAGAAAAGTAAATATCGGTTTTCTCGTAAATCCAGCTTGGCGCAGTTCGCCGCATGCGGACGCCACCAGAGAAAACAATGAATTTGTATCAATACACTCTTCCGAAATCGAATTGCATTATGTCAATTTTCTTTAAAAATTTCAGATACGAATCCGGTAAAAAATAAAGCACTATTACTGATATACATTAAAGTAGCATAATATATGTATATACAAACTTACAATTTGGTAATTTTTTTATACCTACAAATTCTGAAAATAGTAACTATAGTAAAAAAAGAGGGTTTTTCCAATGGTCTGAACGATGAAAATTACATTTTCTATGTTGTGGAATGTGGAAACATGTAAATTAAAAAAAAAAAACTATAATATTCGCGTTTGTAAGTCATTCAAAAATATAATATCACCTCACTATAAACATTGTTATCATTATACGAGTTATTGCTGTTGGTCAAAATCTATACACTCAAATAAAATTGAAGTGTCTGTCCGTAATGTCAAAATAGCAGTTTTTTATAACTTGGATATGAAAGTAAATACGGTACCTACTTATGACATTTTTTATTTTGGCTATCTGTCTGTTGGTCATCGAAATAGTTGAACCGATTTTGACATTATTTTTACTAGCAGATAACTGATGTTATAAGGAGTAATTTAGGCTACTTTTATTTAAAAAAAGTGTACGTGTACTTATTATATACACACGTTAGAAGTTATACTTTTTGGCTTGAAAAGATAAAAATATTTTCAAAAATTTATCTATCGCCTTATTCTACGTTTGTAGAAAAACGACACTAACAATAGAAAAAAGGTATTTAATACATTGAAAGTTTTAACAAAATGTTGATAGCTAACTTCAGGTTGTCGGTTTTTCGTGACGGTGTGCGCGCGTATCGTAAAAATTTACCCTTAATCTTTTTCCCTATTGCGCCAAAGAAGTATAACTTCAAAAAGCGCATCGCGCAAATATAATAAACTAAAGAATCTATGTTCTGAACCGCGCACTTATACACCGACCTAAAATTTCTATGCTAAATTCCAAGCGGTTGAAGTCGCGGGTAACTGCTAGCATAAAATAACATTGAACACATTTGCAAAATGCAAAGCCTTTTCACGTAGCTATAACTTTAAATAACCTGCAAACTTTCTTCTTTATACTTCCCTAAAGTCAATTTAAAACAACGAAAATCTTTTAGATGTTACATAGAAACCGCAAAATATGGGGCATTACGGATTGGGCCGTCTCCGTGCGGTAGGGTGTGACGTCAGAACAAACCGTGATAATTTCCTGCGGCGAGTGGCTGTGACATGTAGCCCTGTCGCGGCGACATTAAATCATTAATATCTGGTTTACGTGGTTGATTCAGGATATTAATTTAAATTAATTCATATTTCGTTCAACTCAGTAGGAAGGAAGGAATTCAGTAGTAACTCTGCCCTCCCAATACATTCCTAGTAAGTCAAAATTGCATACAATCCTTAAAAACTTAGAAAAGCTTGATCAAAATACCAACATGATTTTAATACTAGAAACAGTGTCGAATTGGACATCATCCGTGTTATTACAAAAAAGTCAAACACGTATTGGATACTTGCTTTGAAAAAGTTTAGGTACTTATGCATTAAATGCACTGCGCTCGCCGAACAGCCGACATCTTGCTCTATTATCTAGGTTTGGTTAGGTTAGGTTAGACTTGCGAAAAAGATAACACGAGGTTGCCGCAGTAGCGGTCGTTGAGACCGGTGCATTTAATACGAAAGTACCCAAACTTTTTTAAAGTAAGTATTCAATATGTGTTTAACTTTTTTTTAATAACACGGCATATGTTTTAGACTCAGTAAAAGTAGTAATATCTTTAGGTAATAGTGTTAGTTTCTATAACAAAGTTTCTAAACACATTACCGATTCGCCGGATAGCCGGATCAAGCACCATGTTAAGCCGGTTTCGGTGTCAAAAGTATATTGGACATAACATCCTGCTCTGTACATCTACAAAACAATTATACCTATAATTTATTAACATAAAATTACATACAATAAATATATATACAACAGATCGAGTTCTTGTCGGTTCTTCTGTATGTGTGGGTTGTTTTCCTAATTGGTATAATAATTTTAATGTTTATAAGCGCATTATTAGATAGTAAATTGTCTTTTTTTTTTGTTTTTATTAGAAATTTCCAGAAAACATATTCATATAGGTTATCGTAAATCAACTTGTTCCAAGTTCCTACGATGTCAACTGGGTTGCATCTTATATTAGAGGTGAATCTATTTTGGCTCATCAAGCTTCAAGATTAGTTTGTATATATATAGCTACCGGTAGACTTGTAAGTCTGGTTAACAACAATGACTGTAGATGAACTGTAGGTTTTTCTGGGTTGCATTGTATTTATCTCCAAATACAGGTCAATTAGTCTATTGTGTTCTGACGAAAAACTAAAACACTTAATCTTGCCACTGGTTCTGAGAATATGATTAATTTAAATATAGTAATAACACACACTAAGTTTTGTCTTATCTATTTATCTATCTATCTAATACCTTTAAACGAGCAATTCTTGTATATTTTTATTTTGTTATATATTCAGGATCTCAGAAATGGTGTCAGCGGTTTCCGTGAAACTTAGTATGTAGGTGGTTTAGGGACAATAAATCTATCTAGCTAGATTTCATTCATAGAAACCTATTTATCTGAGTTTTTAGGCAATGAAAAAGTTTTGCTAGAATATAAAGGTAAATTTCGCCACCGCTGTCAAAACAAAAATAGCTCAGATGGAAATCAGCTGCTTCAAAAATCCGTGTAACCCTAGTTCTAATCCGAGTGACAGTAAAAGAGATATCTTTTTTAAATATTTTTTTAAAATGTTAATTTTGTGAGGCAAACCTAACAGTTTATTTTAATTTAAAAATGATTTTTAAAGAACCGAGCTAGGTTCGGTCATCCTGGTACTATATACAAATATCTGCAATACAGACACGAAAAGCTGTACCATTATCGAATATTTTATTGTCTCCCTAACATAAATATTAATACGGTTTCCCAAAGAATATTGTAGAAAAATAATACTCACATATGCTTAAATGCTAATTTTATAACAATTTCTACTAAGCACACAACGAATTAACCAAACTTTTATAGGGCGCGGCATGTAACTTGAGAACTGGTAACTTATATGTTGCGCGTCGTTAAGGTTACTTGTTGGTTTCAGCCCGATGTGAATAATTAAAAAAAATAAAGTATATTAAAATATACGTTCTTTTTTGGATAAAAATCTTCTCCTAACAATATCAAACACAACAAAAAAAGAATTAGCGAAATCGGTTCAGCTGTTCTCGAGATTTGCGCTTAGCAACACATTCAGCGATTTATTTTTATATTATAGATAAAGCATTATCATAGATAAAGCATTATCTTTCTTATTTCATGTGGTGAATTCAATATTACCTACGAGTTCTTGATGTAGTATATTTTCATGCTATCCCTATTTCAATACTAATATTATAAATGCAGAAATGGCTTTCTTTGTTTCTTACACTTTCACACCGTTGCTACTTAACCGATCCTTATGAACTTTAGTATACACGTTGTTCTGTTTAAAGGAAAGGACAGAGTATATTTCATCAAAAAATGTACTATTTCCAAAGCATAATTAAAATCTACTTCAACGCAGGTGAAGCCACAAGTAAAAGCTAGTCTATGTATAACTCGCCACTAAGGCTATGTAACAAGTTAACAGGAGCGAGGTCAGAAGTGGTTACTAGTATATGATACGAGTGAAATACAGTCGTTTGAATATTCATCCATCAATCACGGTCAACGGCTGAACAGATTTTAATTAAATTTGGCATAGAAATGATATAGAGTAAGATATAGGATTTATGACTCAAACAAGTAAGCAGGTAACAACTTGTGATATATATTCTGCAAATGGAATTAAGTAATTAAAAAAGTAAAGTATCATATTGTTAATTATTTGATCAAGTTTATAAGTATACTATAAATTTTGTGAATTATTTGTGAAATGTGTATTTTACAGTTACTACTCTGTTAGCTGATTAATCAGATCTGTAATCTATCTAATGCTTTTAAACGAGCAATTCTTGTATATTTTTATATATTCGGGATCTCAGAAACGGCGTCAGCTATTTCCGTGAAACTTAGTATGTAGATGATTTCGGGGATGATAAATCGATTTAGATACATTTCATTCATAGAAAACTTTTTAACTGAGTTTTCAGGCAATGAAAATAATAAAGCTAGAATATAAAGGTAAATTTCGCCAGCGCTGTCTAAACAAACAAATGGCTCAGATGGAAATCGGCTGCGTCTAAAATTCGTTTAACCCCAGTTCGAGTCCGAGTGACAGCAAAAAAAGTAACTCGTTTTTTTTTATTTGCAAAAAGATGCTGATTTTGTAAGGAAAAGCTAACAGTTTATTTTCATTAAAAATATATATTATTATAACTATAAGAGAGATATGTTTTTTTTTTAAATAAAAATGATAACTTTGTGAGGCAAATCTAACAGTTTATTTTAACATAAAAGTGTTTTTTAAAGATCCGAGCTAGCTCGGTCGTCTAGGTACTATCCTTATAATTTACAATATGCTGGTAAAATTATCTGCTGGTAAAATTATGTTGATTTTTAAAATTTTGACATACACATGAAACAATTTTTCTAAATATAAAAATGTTGACAAAAATTGAAGGCAACCGGAACTCGTTAACTGGCGACATCGTTGAAAATATTAGCAACGAAGTATCTTTAAATTTTATAAACAATTTATGATCTTAAATCACAGTTTACTACCGTGTCAGATAAATATTAACTTTTTGTTGTAGTCTTTAAATATTAAGTAGCTTAATAATATACACGATGATGTAACTACTTTATTTATAAAAGCTATATATATGCTCTGGGCGTCGGTCGCGTTAATTTAAATTTAATCAGTACGTCTGGGGCAGTACATTTTTCTGGATAAAATGTATTATATCCTATATACATTTATGTGGATACCCCTGAAAATGTGTATGTACCGTTTCATGATCATGAGTTGAGTCCTTAAGACGAGAAAGAGTCACAACATACAAAGATGGTAGAATCACGCTGAAGCTATTACTGGTTTCAGCACGAACGGGTCGCACAGAAATACCCACATGAAGTAACAGTGCTTGCATTATTGCCTTTCGTCGTTCCACCCTGCCCCCTCTCCTCTCCTCCTTTCTCCCATTCCCCCCAAACACAGGCTGGTAACGCACTTACGAAAATACTTGTGTTGCAAGTGTCTATGGACGGTGGTGATCACTTATCATCAGGTGAACCAAGTTTGCCTCTTTTGATATATAAAAAACAAACAAACCTACATTCTTATTTTCGCCTTTATAATAAAAAATATACACACAATGCAATTTCTTTGAGGCTCAATTGTGCCAAAACTATCAAACAATCGATTGATATATCAATATGACGATTCGACTTATTTTTTGGATTCAATCGAGCTATTGTAATTTTTTAATGCTTAACAAAACGGACAGGGATCAGATAGTTTTCGATAAATAAATATTTAGTCAATGTATATTAAGTATTTAAAGTTAAATCTAAATATTTTTTTTAATATTCATTGTAGTCTTTATTACGTAAATACGTACCATATGTATTGCATATTATTCTTTCATTTATTTATATTTGTACATATTCCGTCACTTACAGATTATTTATCAGTTGCCTTGTCTTTATATTCGAATGGCTATTTAATTACTATTGGCTCTCGACCTACATGTTTTGACGGCGCTATCCGAACAAATATGTGCTACGCTTATTATCAATAACTGAATTTAGTTGTAAATTAATCTTTAATCTTAAACAAACGTCTACACTATAGAAACAACAAAATAGCTAAGTAACGAATGTGTCAAACTGCACCTAAATTGATGTAATTGAAACAGGCCTCATACATTGTCGAGGCTTTCAATTGCCCTTTGTTCATTAATGGCACGTTTAAATCGCTGTTGTTTTTGGTAAACGTTTTAGCTGAGGGGTGGGGGTGTGACGCACGCAACAGAGAGGCGGGGGTGCGTCTATAGCGTCAGTTATGACGTCACAAAAAGCTCTACGGTTACTGTGTCGTAGCGTTCTTCCGGATTCCCCTTAGATGTTTTTCATAAATGAATTACTTTTTACGGCAAAACATCGACTTCCTCGAGACTTTATTATTATTATTTCACGTTCTTACGTCTTGTTTTCTTTGTAGTTAGATAATATGGTTTATTAATATAGCACAATATGTGTGGTATATTTAGTAACAACTTATAACCGTGTATGACTATAGCGAGTGTAAATAATTAGAATTATTAATGACGTGAATCGTGTCTGTTTCTGATATTGGATTTTAATTTTGCACAATATTAATTTCGAATCGATTTTCATATAGTACACGTCACACTTATGGTGCACAAATTAAATGAGGAGGAAAGTCGAGTATTAACAGAAAGTGAAGTCGTATAGTTACACCTCTCAACTACATTTCGCGTATCTCATACTGAACGAGTAATCATATAATATATACATATGCTTAACAATGTATTCATATGCTGTATAATACACATAGATATGAGGAAATTATATAGTTTTAGATTTTTGATAGTTTGAGATGCGTTCATTTGCCTAATTTGCCTGTTGTACGTATTCTATGACGTATTCTTTAATACTTTATTGATATGAAGCATCTACCATATAGGCGTGGATAAACCTCATTTTTGGCGTGGTGAGTGTGTGATACGAGGCGACGCGACGCCATGCGCAAGCAACTGTGCGCAATCTCTCTTGCCGCATGAAACTTCTTAGTGCACGGTAGGGAAAACATTGCGGTAAGAATTACGTGTCAAACGTAATGTATAGGTAAATAGGTGTGCATTTGTATGTGTTTGTATGTCTGGGTCTAGTAGTATACCAGAATGAGTAAATGTATAGTTAAATATTTATACTACGGGATTTCGTATAGTATATAGTTTATGAACAAATGTCATATATACGTTTTAATACATAAAAGGCAAAGATTTTTTCATTCTCCGCGTGTACACACTGATACACGAATTGTGTTTTGATTAACTATATTATTATTATTTAAACATTTATTTGAATAGGTACATAAACCAAAGAAGTATTGTTGCTATTGTATGACACTCGCCAACAAAACCTCGAAATTCAATCAACTTAAGAGGTGGTTACGATGCGACGTTGGAATCGCCACGCGCAGTATGCAAGTAATATCCATTACTCAACAAAACTAAGACCGAATGCGCTCGTAGAAGCGTGACCGCAAGCACGAAATGTGTATTATACATTTATCTTCATATCTACATATTGGTTACTCTTTTTCCAAGAACGTCATTTATTTTATAACTTGCCGGTTTAATAACTAATTTCTTAGATACTCGGTTAAACTGCCAATAGATATTGACTCAACAATGTTATCCATAAGATAAACTGTCAAAAGGCCCTTTGAGTTTTACTGAGATTTATCTATTAACTGTGTGTTTAGAAAAACAATTTGACAAGTTATCGAACCGATAACGCTATTGAACAGATAAACTACAATTAAATTACCTCAGAAACCGAGCATTAGTGACCTAAAATCGGTTTCATGGAAATCATATTGGCTGAATTGAGTGTTGTCTTTTCCATTTTTATTGTAATGTTTATATTATTTAAGCCCTAGTACCTGGATGACCGAGCCTAGCTCGGTTCTTTAAGAACATTTTAAAATTAAAGTAAACTGTTAGGTTTGCCTCACAAAATTAGCATTATAAAAAAATATTTAAAAACTGAACGGATTAGAACTGGGGTTACACGGACTTTTGAAGCAGCCGATTTCCGTCTGAGCTATTTTTGTTTGGACAGCGGCGGCGAAATTTACCTTTATATTCTAGCTAAATATTTTAATGCCCTGGAAACTCAGATAAAAAAGTTTTGTATGAATGAAATGTAGCTAAGTCGATTTATGATCCCCAAAACCACCTATGTACTAAGTTTCACGGAAATCGCTGACGCTTTTTCCGAGATCCTGAATATATAACAATATAAAAATATACAAGAATTGCTCGTTTAAAGGTATTAGATAGATAGATAGATAGATAACACTTTCACACTGATTTTAAATTACCTGTTTCATTTTGGTTTATACAGAGTTGTAATATGTTTTATTTATACATCGCTCCTTTAATCGAGAAATGATTTAACTGAAAATTTTAATTCTTCTGGTTTTCATCAGAAAGTAAATTGACATTTCGATAACAATACGTCCATTTCAACAGCCAACTCAATACGACCAAAACTAGGAGAATAGATGACTGTTGTTCTCTATTCGATTTAATCACTTGAAAACCATCGTTTCCGAAGATTAGTGATAAATTAAAATGAAATGACGTCATGTTTTAGTAAAATGCAATTATTTAATTTACTTTAATTTATTCAGAAAATATATTAATTCAAATTTACGTCATTTTTTCAATAACCTTGCGACTTAATTTGGTTTTGTGATAATTATTGTAGCGCATTATGCTGTTACGCCATTTGTGTTGAACTTATTTTATAGGTAACAAATTTTATAAATAAAACTGGATTAACTATGAACTTTTTTAAGCACCTATTTAAATGTGTTTGTGCTACATTAATAATGATAATTTGTACAACAACTAAACACTACTTATCTGTACTTCTATAAGTGACTTACTTCACAATATAGTGCTTCATTTATTTTTAACATAAATTTAAGCCGAACGTGGTCACACTCTATAAAAGCATTTTCCCACAAAATTGAATTTCTGAGCTGCTTTCTTTTATGACTAAAGGAATGCTCACTGTATAGATTTGATACAAAAAAAATTGTACTTACACATACCTATATCTTTATTTATAGGTTATAATAAAATAGATAGCATAAAAACCTTCGCCAAGAAAAAACATGTAGTTGTGCCAACTTTCACGATGATAGTTTGATGATGATTCATCAACGGTGTTAGAGTGTATCGATCTCAGTTATACCAATATATACTTTTATGTATATATATAGATAATAATTGACTATTTATTTTACTGTTACCATGTGTATTACTCATAAATTACTTGAGTGATTAGGGTTATTTCTTTTTTTTATATATTTGACCATGTAGATCTTATACCTCTTGAGTTTCATTATCTTATGGAGATTGGCTAAAATGCGTTAGATTATTTTGTAGCATAGATTTTAATCACATATTTGAAAGATCTTTTTGTCACTATATAAATCATCCATGTTTTTTTATTGCGCTCCCTGAACGAATATAGTCTTCTTTGAATCATGTTTTAATTTACCATTTTTTTTTAGGTAGGACTTACGTTACGTAACGTTACGTTGTCCCGCCCTGGTAATAAAAAAAAACATTGACAAGTTATATACCTAAACCTTCCTGATTAATTACTTTATCTACTGGTGAAAACCGAATGGAAATTCGTTCAGTCGTTTTTGAGTTTAATTCCAACAGACGAACAGACAGACATGGCAGTTTGTCTTTGATTTTTTTAAATCTTTTTAATTAATCAGTAATTATCTCGTTATAATGTTATTGAACAATTAATAATTAAAAATATTTTCCATTGCCTTGACATTCGCCCTTCTCAAATCTTTTAAAACTTCGGAGAATTCGATTCATACCCATAAATAAGTTGAGGAGGCCTATTCAAAAGGCTATTCTTTTACAAGAAGGGTGATAAAATTTATGCTTTTTAAATGAACTTAACAAAATTTAACGTCGTTTTTGCTAGGATCTCTCCCGCTGCTTCGTTAACAGTAAATTGTTTGCCCAATTAAAACTTCGTAAAACAAACATCGCTCGACGAAACAAGCCGCTTTTATACATGTATCTACTTTTTTCGTATCTTGTAAAAAAACGCAGTAAATAATTTTGAGTTATTATATTTTGAGTTAAGGTTACTCACTGTCATAAAATTAATATTGATACCATATGTTCAGATTAAGTTCTGAGAGCCTCGGAAAAACTCTGAGTTGGTCTTTGTTAACATTAAAATCTACATCTATACATATAATAAGGATTTAAATATAAAGTGTCTGTACATTTTTGATTTTTGTGAGATAAAATTGTTGAATTTGTAAATAAGTAATAGAATATATTTCAATCATTTTTAGAAACGTCTGTCTGTTTGTTTTTTTTTTCTCGAAATGACTACGCTATTGACCCATCAAGGTCTTAACAGCTTCACCGGACTACGTCTGTCTGTTTGTGTGAACACGCATCACTACTAATACTAATACGCATCGCTGTATCACAACAGAACCACATCAATGAAATCATAAAGCATGTCTTCGAGAGTAACTTAGTACAAAAGCTGTTACAATATAAAGGAGTTTTTTTTATATATCATAGGAGGCAAATGAACAGGTTGGTCACCTGATGATAAGTGATCACCACCGTCCATAGACATTTGCAACACCAAGGGTGCGTTGCCAGCTTATGTTAGAGGAGGAAGGGAAGAGGGGAGGAAGGGAAGAGGGAAGGGGGAAGGTAAGGAGAAGTGCGCCTCCAGCGCTGTCACTGACCGAACGAAATGCAACAATACCAGCACTGTTACTTCACGTCGACTTTCTGTGGGTTGGGTGGTACTATCCCGGGCCAACCAACGCACTCATGCTGAAGCCAGTAATAGCTTCCGCGTGGCTCTACCACCTACAATCACCTAAATCTAATACCCTTAAACGAGAAACGGCGACAGCGATTTCCGTGAAACTTAGTATGTAGGTGGTTTCGGGGACGATAAATCGATCTAGCTAGATTTCATTCAAAGAAAACTTTTTCATCTGAGTTTTCAGGTAATGAAAAAATGTAGCTAGAATATAAAGGAAAATTTCGCCGCCGCTGTCAAAACAGAAAGAGCACAGATGAGAATCGGCTGCTTCGAGAATCCGTCTGACCCCGGTTCGAATCTGAGTGACAGCAAAAGAAATGTTTTTTTTAACATTTTTTTTTTTGGTAAATAAATGCTGATTTTGTGAGGCAAACCTAACAGTTGTTGGAACCAAGTTCCTTATCGCGCGTTGTGAACGGGGGCTAGACGGAAAAAATTCTTACGAAAAGTTGTAATGACACATTTTGCTATAATAAGCTATTGTAAGCTGTGCAGCGTCGCATGTTTCTCTGTCTGTCTCTCTCTCTCTCTCTATTATAGAAAGCAAGCCAGATATTTTCATTTCTATTTCGCATTGAACAGTGTGGTGTCGCGACGATTATTTTTGTTGAGTGTATACAGGTTTTTTGTAAATAATAAATAATAATTTAAATAAAATAGAATCCCAAACATATGTTTCCTACTTCAGTTACCACAAGCCAATTATTACGAAAATTGAGCCTACTGATTAAGTTTATATAACATTATATTTGTTAATAATAAAAAAAAATATTATTATAACTTTAAAAAATAAATTTTATTACAATTCCTTCAATAATTAATCGAAAGGAACTTCGTTCCATCCGGGTGTCCCTTGACACCTCTCAAGTTTTTTATTTTAATTTGAAAATGTTTTTAAAAGAACCGAGCTAGGCTCGAACGTTCAGGTACTACGCAATTAATCTTTATAAATAGGTTTATAGAAGTTTTTGGCGGGATTTTAGTCTGTCATGTAGTGGATTTTATATTTTATTCATGATCTTGTGTTATTTGACTTTATATTTTGTAAATTTGGTGGAGTTTTACGTAATATAGTTAGTCTGTTGTGCATAAGTGAAGTGAATGGAAAATAATACCACGGAGCATGAAATTCTGAGATGCCACAAAAACTCCCAGGAAGGTTCTAACAAGGGATCCACCATCTTGTTAGAATATTGACTCACACGACGCTTAATATTGAAATGATTGCACGACGCTTATAATATTATTGACTACTCGAAAATGGCAGTAATAATCTGAAAGATTGATTGCCAAAAATAAAGAGAAAAAAAAATAGGTTTATAGGACCAAAATATTCCTTTAAAGAAAAATAATGTTGAACAAGAAAGGGTTACTTTCACTTTACCTTCGGGCTTATATCAACGGTACGGATTACTATCGCTCCCCAAGGACACTATATTTACCACATCCACATACTTTATTTACTGCATCGACATTTTTCGCCTTTGGGAAAAGGCTCTGTGTAGTGTTTACATAGTGTTTTACCAGAATATCTGTGGGTACGTTCGTTTTTTTTAGATCATAAGAGGCAAATGAAAAGGTGGGTCTTCTGATGTTCAGTAAGCACCACCGTCCATAGACACTAGCAGCCCCAAGTTAGTCACAAGTTCGTTACCAGCTTGTGTTGGGGAAGGAGGGGGAAGGGAAGAGGAGAGAGGGAAGATGGAGAGAAGTAGACCTCTAGCGCTCTCACTGACCAGACGAATCCGCAACGCCTTCCTAAAGGCTTTGGCAGAAGCAGACACCCTAGAAGCCGTCGAAAGACGCCTGAGAGCCCTGCAAACCCTCCATAAAGTGGAGAGCCGGGCAGCTCAGAGGACTGCCCAAAGACAACAGTAGAGGAGCCAATAGTCACCAGATCCACAAGATGAAGCCCAAAGCCGCTTAGCGGGCTAGAATATAGAAAGACGCTCCCGTCGTTACGGGAGCCGCTTGAGACTACTACCAGAGGAGCCACCCTGATGCCGTCTCCCATGCAGGCATTGTTACTTCACGTCGGTTTTCTGTGAGAGGGTGGTAGTACCCCGGGCGAGCCGAGTTATTCATGCTGAAACCAGTGATATCATCAACGTGGCTCTACCAACTACATTATTATTTTAATGGTAATAATATTACGTCTTTCTCTTTATGTTGATCATGAAGTCTTTTTTAGTTACGTCATTTAATGAAGCCAAATCGCGTTTTTTAATCTTGCATACATACTATAACACTCCTTACATTATATCGGAACAGTAGCATTTGGTAATAATCTACACAGTTCCATTAAAAATATTTAATAGGATTCGGTTAGGCCTTTTTGTAGCATCTGATGGAGGACGCCTAGCTACAAGGAAGCTTGAGTTTAAAACATGTTTTGGTATTTCTCAAAGAGTTCAATTGTATTTATTTTCAAATGATAACATCTCTGCCAATGTTAAAAAATAAACAATGTTCAGAGTGAACTTACCTTCAGCACTATTACGTCTTTTTTATATAGTTCATAACAATAAAGCAAGTTGTTGTCATAATCATAAAAATAGTTAATAACTCTACTAAAATGGAACAAAATGTTTTACTACATATGAATTAAATAAATTTTCCTATTAAAAAGTTGTCACGCAAAATCGCAATTTTCGCCACTTTCGTCCGCATACAATGTTATTGTGTTAAATGTACACATTACGGCCCTTAATAACTGTTAAACTACACGCGTATATATTTTTTTTCGAACTGACTACGTTATTGACCTAGCAAGGTCTTAACAGCTTTACCGGATTACCTCGCATATACATATTTACATTAAATATATTATAGTTCAGAGTTACGTTAATGAATATGCTAAACCTTTGTTCTAAAGAATTAATTACTTATTATCTTGTCTATAATAAGCCAGCTCCTGACTGCAATTTTGTCCGCGTAGAAACAATTACTTTAGTCTAACGTTACCAAGCAGCGGTAGCTCTCAAAAGGAAAAAACAAAGCGATTTTAAAACATTTTTCATTGGTGCGCCGCTCCTTTTAATCTTAGTGTGATGATATATAACTTTCCCCGATAAATGAGCTATTTAAAATGTATTTTTATTCAAATCGAGCCAGTCGTTCTTGAGATTACCCCCTACAACGTCACAAACTCACAAACTTTACCTCTTTATAATATTAGTATAGATTGCTAAATTATGAATAATTAATGTTGCTTACCTTCATTTGTGTTTGTAATTTAACTTACTCTAAGATTATTTTTAAGATTAATAATTTTTAACCAAAATTAAATAATAGTAAAATAAATTAATACGTTCTACTTAAATATAAATATTAATTAGGTTTATACTAAATTAGCTATTCCTGCAGATTCGTCTGCCTTTAATATTAGTTGTAATCATTGTTGTTAGATTTTTTTTTTAATTTATTTAGGGACTTTTGTGGCTATATCGGACCCATAGTAACATTAACTTAATTTACAGGCTCAATATCTTAAATTAAACACATTATTAAAGCTAATATAAGCCAATATGGCGTCATTAATGAGGACTCAATATCTTAAATAGATTCAGTACTTCAATACTATTAGGTTTGGATACCCATGAAACATTCCAATATCTTATAAATCCAAATTGAGTGTCGACATCAGTAATTGTCTACTCACTTGAAACCAAATATATTCTGTTAATACATGACGCAGATCTTCTAGTATCCCATACACATTACAGTTTGGTGTAGGAGATTTTATTGTTGATGGATGAGATATAGAAAATTGATATTTTTCATTAAGATGTCGATGTTCTGCAGCGCCACCTAGTAACGGATTGAAGAAAAATAGCATAGAAATTTGCCCATGTAAAAATACGTACTTGTGTCAACTTTTATTTGCCAAACGGCATTTTTTGCGAAAAGATCAAATGGACATGACGACAATACGATAACATGTCTGTGCAAAATTTTGAACTTATAGAAATATTATGTTAATATAATATATTAACTGATATGTAACATATTTATGTATATGTATATTCATATATATTTCCCATTTTGTGAATCATCAGTTAAAACCGTAATAAAAAAATTATATAAAATACTTTACACTACAAACCATTTACTAGTTTTTAAATTATATTAAAAGAATAAGATATTCTTTCCTCAAAGGAGCAATTACGAAAATTCATCTTGTTTTACTAAACTTTAAGAAAGGCAACTAAGAACACTTTGTTCAATGAAAAATTTACTACAACGTAGCTGTTTTGTTGTTTACATAAGAAGCATAAAGTAAAAATTTAATTTCATAATTAATTTCTATATACGAGGGTATAAACAGAGCAAAATGTGGTGATAAATAAATTAACGAAATATCGTAAGTGAGGCTAATAATCCACTGGTTACCTTAATACGTCCATTGGCAACTTGTAGTCATTTGCGAATTAATGGCGACGTGTCTGTAATTAATCACCTGTCGATACTTGCTTATTTTGCACAGTATAAGCCTCACTCGATGTGTGTGCTTGAAATGTCTAAAGCATATTATAAAATGAAGTACAGTATTTTTTTAATTTTGCGTTTAATATCTAAAATATCTTTCAAACTACGTATAGCCTGTATCTTGGTAGGAAAAATAGGATTTCATATTTTTGATGTGAATATATTTAGATATACGCGAGGGTAAACCTGATTGTTGTCTTGGCAAGACGTGGCGACACAAAACACGAACTTGCCACTATCAACGAAATACTCAAAAACGATTGCAAAAAATGCCGCTAAACATAACGCGCCTAGTTGAATTTTTGTATTTTGTAATATACCTTGTAATTAAATAAACAGTCATTATTTTATGGAACAAAAGGGTAATGCTCTATCTTTTCATTATGCTATGACTGCTTCCTGTCGTAATCTGTTCTGTCAAGCATATAACGTATACAAAGCAATTTCGATGTTTCACATCTGCCAGGCATTCCGTAACGGCTCAATTTTTTTATGAGCTAATTCAATGCTTTATACTAAAATCTGAATGGATGGACTGGAATATACATATAAGGATGATTCGTTTTAAAGACAATGTATTTTACTTATCCTGAAAAATATTGCTCTATATAGTGAAAAAAAGTACCCAAAAAATTGAGCTCGTGATTTAAATTTTAACCATTTTTTTATTTTTAATATACTTAACCGCATTTAATGCTACTATAATAGACCACTGCAATTTGTAGATAATTGACTTAAATTTTAAATATGAATTGAGTTAAATTTTGAATTATTTATATGTGTATATGTGCACTTTTGTCATAATGTACGGATGCCCGTGATATCAATTTGATTATGTTTTATTAGTATTTTGGGAAATTATTAATAAAAGGTAATGTAAATAATCTAGTATATAAAGCTATATTTATTCGATTATCGCTGGTAGAGACTTTAGATGCTATCTAGAGGGTGTACTACTATATAATTGTAAGTGTAAACAACGACCTTTACAAGAGGACGCGCCGCGCCGGGACCTCGCGTCGCTGAGACATTTTATCTTGCATTGTGATCTATTATTCATCATTCTGACTTAAAGTTGTTATTTCGCAACTACGTACATGTATTTCTACTTTAATCTATACTTTATTATAATATTAACTCACTATATTCTATGTGCTAATTTTCATTGTTTGTCAGTACATATATAGCATACTAATGTATATACAGAGCATAGCGTATATATAGCGTATATAAATGAATTAGAGTGTTTGTTTGTGTTTTTGCAAGAAACGATAGAGATAA
The DNA here is from genome assembly GCA_014332785.1 of Antheraea mylitta. Lineage (NCBI taxonomy): Eukaryota > Metazoa > Arthropoda > Insecta > Lepidoptera > Saturniidae > Antheraea > Antheraea mylitta. The sequence continues at coordinate 5,302,389 of JACEII010000008.1, forward strand.
TGCCCAAATTACTTTTAATAGTTAGTAAATAACCTATCGGAATATTATATTTTATTGTCAGTAGGTACCTATATATCATAACCTTCTGATTGAGAGTTGTTCGCTAAAAACGTGATGTATGGAGGCAACTTGTTTAGGAGAGAACAAATACATTTGAGGATTAAAGAAGTCGTGACTTAGACAATAAACACGAACACCTCAAAAGTAAACCGCCTTCAAAAATAAACTATAACTATGTTAATGGTACCTAACATGTCCTTTTTGTGCTCGTAAATTTACAGCTAAAATTGGGTACTTCAGCCATTTACGAGCTAAACACCCCAGGTCCTGAATTTGGTCGCAGTAGCCAAACTCGGCTAGGAAGTCATATATATCATACTAATATATAAATAGATTAGAGTGTGTGTTTGTTTTTGTAAGGCTAGTCTCCGAAACGATACGGAGATAACTGCCACATTCCTTTTACTATTAGATAAAGGATTTTTTAAATATTATCTCTCATTACATTTTTTTCCAGGTCCTTAACATTAATAGCAGAATTTACTATAATTTAAGATCCGTAAAAGCGTTGTACGCTGAACGGGTTCAGTAATAATATTAATATAGCAATTAATAGAATGCAAGGCAGTCCACAAATATTATATTAAAAATAAAAGTAAAAAAAAAACTAAAAAATATGCTATTATAGAAAACCAAACTAAAAAAATTGTAAATAAATTTAAATTAAGAAAACTGTATAAAATCTTAATAAATATAAATTAATAATCGTGTACATAAAAAAATTTATTCTATTGTAAAAAAGTGTGGGGTGCTTGGTGTCTACTTATAAACATTTTATTGACAAATATGAGTAGAATGATTATCATTTCAATAATATGTTAAAAAACACCCAAGGTTTTTTTTTATTGTAGCACAGCAAAGTGACTGCACTGTGCCTGATGGTGAGCACAGTACAATCCAAAAACAATGGCGACCACCGAGAGACACGCTATCCCTCGGCGGACGCCGTTGTCATGCTGGCCTGCGTAAATGTCTCTTCACGTTACGCTTGAAGGACCCCATGTTATAGGAAGGAGGGAACACACTAGTGGGGAGATTGTTCCACAGCTTCACGGTACGGCAAAGATAAGAAGTTGCGAACTTTTTAGTTCGTGTCCAGATAGGATTTACCGTAAAACTATGGCTCGGAAGCCCAGCGCGAGTGGTTCGGTTATGAAAAGGAGAGGAAAGGATTGAGTTAAATAGCTCTGCAGAATATTCGCCATGATACAGACGGTAGAACACGCTCAGTGAGGCAATATCTTTGCGCAACTGAAGCGGCTCTATAAACTGTGTAATTTCTGCATCATTAACAATGCGGACAGCTCGTCTCTGCAACCTATCTAGGGCATCTAGTAGGTATTTGGCGGAACCGTCCCAGAGGTGCGAACAATATTCCATGCAAGACCGAACTTGGGCCTTATAAAGGAAGTATAGCTGATCAGGCGTGAAAAACCGCTGCACCCTGTTCAGGATTCCGAGTCTCCGAGATGCAGTGGAGATTATGCTCCCAATGTAATCCCTGAGATTAAGGTCGCTGCGAATGTCTATACCTAAGATATTGAGGCTGTCTCGCATTGCGAGCGAGACATTCTGGCGAGCAGGAAGAGGGGTAAATGGAGATGTTTTGCAGGTAAACGCGCACACCTGTGTTTTGTTAAACTCGACCAAATTAATGGCCCCCCATGTTGATATGAGCCGCAAGGACCGGTCGAGCTCAATGACAAGTTCCTGCCGTCTCTTATCTGTATCCACCCGACCGCAAGAAGGCTAAAAAAATAATTTAAGGTTAATTGAAAATTAAAACTAACATCATTTTCTGCCTTATCGACTATAAATAAACCTTGTATAATTAATGAATCTTATTTTGCAAATTGAATAATCGAATAATCATATCAAATTAGTGTATTGTTATCGGTCCTCGATAAATCTACTAAGTTTGAATGAAATCTGATTGTTTAAAGTGGGTCAAAGGATTCGGTTACAAAAAAACAAACATACATTATAATCGTATAAAAAAGACCTGGAGAATGGATTCAGAAGTAATAACTGATAATGAAATAATATGGTTTGTAATGTTATCATTTTATAAACTTCTCAAATTTTATTGTTGTGAAGGCGTGTAGTTGTATATCTTATCTATATATTAATACGTGAAGCAAAATCTTTGTACCCCTTTTTGACATATTTCCCGTAAACGGGAACTTGAAATTTGGCATAGTTAAAGTTTATATGGTGGAGGAGTGCAGAAAGCTGTTTATTTTATATAAAACACATTAGAAGTACATTAAATTAATTAAAATATGCACTACTCACACTACTGTTTGAATTTTACACAACATATACACATGTAAATAAAAAAGACATTTTGACAGGGCCGTCAACAACGACTTCAAAAAAGGTTGCGAAGGAGATTGCTATACTCGACTATATGTATTTTTTAACTCTTACGTTCCAATTACCATTTTTCGTCCTACTTTCAACAATTATATTATAACATATAACTATTATTATAATATTTATAACACGACTTACGTTCCATACCTTAAATACTCTTTTTAACTTAACTAGGCAATGTCAGATTAATTTTATAATAATATACTATGAAAATTCATAATATATTATA
>JACEII010000008.1:5305153-5364358 GCA_014332785.1 Antheraea mylitta
ATATACATTAAAAATTAATTTATAAACAATTTATTTTAGTACATTTATGGAATCACTGAAATTATGCTCTTTGGTTTTATTGGATGTCAAAATTTTTATGTAACAAGAGTGCTTTTATTTCATGTCATTTGATCTCATGTCATAAGAGTTTACCACCTGTTTTTTGTTTCAAATTTATACTTAATTTCAATTTTCATTTACACATAGATTTTTTTTATGATTATATAACTAAAGATCATGGCAAATAGCAAACTTAATGGCAAATTAAGTTCAAACTTTAAAATAAACTATGGTCGAATATCGACCACTGGGCGCCCACTAGTACTTATGTATTGTGTGTCTGTTTCCATAATTTTGTTATTTTTTTAGAGAAAATTATTTACCTCCTTAGTGCGTTTAATATTCTTGCCATTCGTCAAAATTGAAAACGTAACATATCTTAATATTCGTATATGAATTCTCGGGAGCCTCTGTGATAATTTTAATTTTATTTTAGTACAGACACGAGCAACGGGCGTTCGGGGAGACGTAATAAATGTTGCCCGTAAAGGTAACAAATGTTCACCGGAGGCCCTCTTGCCTTTCTGCCTAAACGCTTGTTCTGAGCCTCTGCCAAGACATCGTGTGATACGTTTGACACGCATTACACAGGCACAGCAATTGTAAATCGATTTCGGAAATTTATTGAATCCATTCACTTACGTTTTACTCTTACAAAACCAAAATATCCTTTATTCAATTTAGGTTCTGGAAAGGCGCTTATGAACTTCAAACCTACCACCGGTTCGGAAAACAACCCAGTCAGCGAGAAGAACTGGCAAGAAACCCGATCTGATGTACCTCTTCATGTTATATATTTTTACAAAACATAAACATTGGTTATTAATGGATGCACAGAGAGGGGTGTCATTTCCAAACATCACAATCACAAGTCGCATAAAGGCGTGAGAAAAACACGCATAATATATGTAAATCAAAGTCAATTTTCATTTCCTTCATTGGTACCGAATTAAATATATATACTCTACATCAATTAGAATTTTATTAAATATTCAATTGTTATTTTTAATATTACAAGTAGTCATAAAATTCTTTATTTACCATAACATATTATAAAACAAAGTCGTTTGTCACGTCTATTTGTCTGTCTGTTTGTTCGCGATAAACTCAAAAACTACTAAACGGATTTTCATGCGCTTTTCACCAGTAGATAAAATGATTCACAAGAAAGGTTAAGGTGTATAATTTGACAAGGTTTTTTTAAAATTATCTGGGCAGGACGACGTCCGCCGAGCTGAGTATTAACCTATAATTAAATTTTATTGAAGACATCATTACTCTACTATTGGTAATAAGTTGCCCGTTATTATAATTGGCACATCGAACGGTCTTATTGCAATGTGTTAGCAAGCAAGCATTCATTATATATCTACCAGTATGGCTAAAAGAGATAGCAACTCAAATTATTGTAACTCAAAGACACTATACAATCGACAGATATTCATTTCAATAGAGTCTCACTATTACATATTGGAATATGATACTTCTTGCAAACTATCCAACGGCGGAATAATCAACAGCAAATAACAATAATCACAACAACTACAGTACTAAAATAACAACAGAAAAACTCGTTATTAATTTAAAACCGTTATCGCTATTAATAACAGTGACTGGTTGTTTCACATAATTTCAAAGTATCCAATTACGATGTGGCTCTGATCGCAGTATCTTCTTAGCTTTTCGAAGATAGTACATGTGCAATCCACTGGTAAGAATGTCTGTACAGGCGGATAAAGAGTCACAGTGTCTCAATTTATGAGTGATGGTATGTTTTAAAAATACCTGTAGATTCAACTTAATGGATACAATTCATAATAATTTATGTTTACTATCGTATATTTTAATACAGGAACATAAATTATGTGAACGTAAATAAACGTTAATAAAGATTATGTTTACAAAGTGGAAAAATCAGTTCAGCAGTATATAGGATTTACAAGCAAAATGATTTATGTACACTGAAAACTCTGCTATCGTTAGACCATATGATACCCACCTACGCAATTCCTTTCTTGCCGATATTCAGTGTAATATATTTTTAGCACGTTCTTATTTTTTTAAAGGTTATTTATATATATGGAATTTTAATTCTAATGTTCGTAATTCTCCTTGTCATAAATTACTTGACTGATCTTTATGATTTTTTATATTCATACATCTTCTTTTTCTTGTTTTGGTTCCGCAGAAGCAATGCCAATGTCAATGTTTTGTTTCAAAGGAGATTAAAACATATTTTACACAATAAGTGTCGTCTGATTATTTCAATGTTCCAACAAAATGGCGGCTCCCTTGTTAGAACTTACCAGGGATTTTTTGTGGATAGATTTATGATATTCTATACATAAGTTTTACTGTTACTGTCCTTATAATCAAAGGAATTACTTACTGTGGGGTGTAAGGGGTGTCGAGTAACATCTTAAGACTTGAGACACCCAAGCCAACCTCTCCTGCACGTGGTGCACCCTGCTGATCAACGAACGAGGTAATGGCGAGAGCGGGGTGGTAGGGTTTTACAGCCCGACTGGGTCGCAACCACTATCTATATGGCGAAAAAACCCGTCATAGTGACTCGCTTCTGCGTGTCGTGTTTCGGGATCAGCCTGTACATATCCAGTACCGGGTGACTTTCGTCATTATGGCCGGCATGACAGCGGCGACCGGCAATGGATAATTTGTCTATCGGTGGTTGCCGATGTTTTTGGATTGTACTATGCTTAACATCAGGAATAGTACAGTCACTTTGTCGTGCTTCAATAAAAAAATAATAATAATAATAATACTGAACTGCTTTTACAGTGTATCGATCTTCAGTATACATTTTTCCTTTTTTTTTTAACATGAGGAAATCCCTAACGAATACCCGCCCTCCTGGGGGAGAGGGTGGGTTATATCCGACTCGCACGGACTAAAACCCCACGGTGTACCGTCGGCCGCATGTTAAAGGCGGCCAGGGACCATTCTGGCTCTCTTTCTGAGAAACCGCCCCTGCGGCAGCCTGGCAAGTTGGTCACCAGGCGTCGTCCTAGTATAGAGAGGCAACTGGGTACACAACCAGTCACCTCCCCTTGTCAGCCGGACCTGTGCAATGAAGGAATGAGCACCCCGGCTGCATCCCCTCAGGTCCGGCTACGGCAGCGGGAGTAGGCGAGTGTTCCGCCTCCCCCTTCTTCCGTCTTCAATATACCTACTGACGTATATTATCCCATAAGCTTACGCCTAACAAGAAGTTTAGCTTCTAACGCATTAAAAGTTTAGATTTTGATTTCGTTAAACACTCAGTTTCGTGGATTACGTCTGAAAAGAATACTAAAAGTAGCCTTTTGCATTCAGGTCGGGTTTTGCTCGGCTGAATTTAGGTAGCTTCTAAAAATCTAGGAAAATTGAACGCAAATCCGATTTGTTCGAATCTTGAACGGAAATCTTTCTAAAATGCGGGATAGTACCTACGTTCCGTCCCTATTCTTGAATTTATCTCGTTATTCCCACCATTGCGGATATATGGTGGCATATTGTCGCAATTTTTATCCTTTTCTTTAAAATGTAGAATATAATTTTTGATCATTTTAGGTCGATTATGGCTGTTATTTTTTTCCTTTCTGTTAATTGGTACAAGGATATCTATATAAATAGCGCATATATGATTTACTATGTTTTTTTATAAAGATACTTTTAATCTATACTAATATTATAAAGAGGTAAAGTTTGTGAGTTGGTGACGTTGTGATGTTGTGACGTTGTAGGGGGTAATTTCAGGAACTACTGGTCCGAATTGAATAATTCTTTCAGTGTTATATAGCTCATTTATCAAGGATAGTTATAGGCTATATGTGATCACGCTAAGACCAATAGGAGCGGAGCACAGATGAAAAATGTTTCAAAATCGGGATGTTTTTTCCTTTTGAGAATTGCTACGTGTTAGTGTATCTATTCCACGAGAACGAAGTCGCGGGCAGAGGCTCTAGTCTCTCATAATTGTGAGTGGCAATATCAATAATGAATTGCGCTGTAGTATTATTGTACAACGATCGTTTTTATAAACAATTGTCACTTTGTATCATATTGCACTTTATAATAACGGCGTGTTTTATGCCATAGGAGGCAAACGAACAGGTCATCACTTAACATCACGTGACCCACCAGTTCGTTTGCCTCCTTTGATATAATAAAAAAAAAAAAACTTGCAACACCAATGGAGTCGCAAGTTCGTTGCCAGACTGTGTTATGGGGAGGGGAGGTGGGTATCCGGTGCTCTCACTAACCGAACGAAACACACAAGCACTGTTACTTCACATCGGTGTTTCTGTGGGTCGAGTGGCGAACCGACCCATTCATGCTGAATCCAGTAATAGCTTTCAGTGTGGCTCTACCGCCAATATAAGTAATTTTCATTGTTATATTATTAGTATTAAGCTATTGCATAGCTTCTATCGCGGGCCTTGAGCGTGGAGACCGAATCCAAAAATTCCGTAATGAAAAAACCTAACACCAATCAAGTCTCAAACTTTTGTTTCTTATTTCAGTTACTATAAACCTATAGTTTCAATGATTAATATTCCTGAATAACCTACATGTATTGTAAGGTAATAAAAATATTTTGACCAAAAAAGAAAAAAATTGTTTTCTTATCGGTCACCACGCTCAAAAAGTGTAACTTGAATTAATATCAAAGAAAAAAAAAAACAAAAGAAAAAAAATACTGCATAAATAAAATAAATAAATAGTTATATAATTGCATAAGTTAATAAAAAATGCTATGCAATAGCTTTACCGCGGCAGTCCCCGAGTGCCACACGTTTTTTTTTTTTTTTGGCTTCGAGTGTGTGCAAACAGAAGTGCTCTCCCTTTTAAATGTTTTATTTATTGCATATTATTTGGTTATTGGCCCTTGCTACAACACCTGTCAAGCATTGTCAATGTCAATAAAGATAATGGAAAACGAATAATTAACAGCATAATAATGATGTGTTCAATGATTTATTAACCCTTCCATAGGAGTAATTCGGTTGTAGTATTCAACACTCCTACTCCCAATATATATTCATTATTTAAACAAGTAACATTGACATGAGGTAAATACGTGTTATTTTAAAAATGTATGTGTAAATATATATATAATTTAATATATTATACGCTTGAATATTGTAATAAAATATGAAAATAATTCTACCTATTTATTTCTTAAGTTTTCAGGAATAAACCTCTCATCTGATCGCATTTAAATGGAAAAACTGTAGCCTGGAAAGGAACGTAGACTACCTTTCTGAATATTTATACTATTATGTTATTTCCTATACTATAGGTCATTAATATGTCAAAAACAACAGAGGATAGCGCAGGGTAAAACTAGTTTCATTATATATTAGTATAAGGTTTCCCTTAATTTAGTTATATTAAAAGCCACCGAACATACTCGAAAATGTAGTATACGCGTTACCCGTGCCCCCTAATAACTTTAACACCATACATTCTGAACTTTCGCCAGTAAAGAGCAACTATGATGTCTGTTGAATCTGTTATTCAAGTTTCTACTCCCCTGATATTGTCGCGTACAGAAACCTATTGCAGTGAATTAACATAATAATGCTATAACCAATAATAATGTGTACAGATTTATTTGATTTTGTTTTTAATTACTTATAAGTTAAGCAACAATATTGCCTGACTCGTTATAATTTTCGTCATTTAAATGATCTTAATTCTAAAACTTGAAGCAATGGAGAGAACTAATTTATAAAATATAATGTATATAAATATAAATTTGTTTATAATTAAAGAGATTTTACCTATATGAATTTGGTTGTGATTTTAATCACATTATCTCATAATTACTTAATACTATTAATATATGCAAAACAATAATTATATTTTGTATGATGTTTTTTTTCGTTATTTGTAAACATAACGTTGTAAATGTAATTACATGTAAATGTTAAATTACTTGGACTAAACGTTCTATGAAGGCACGATTATTCACCACTATTTGAGATGCCTATTAATCCTAGGACAGAACCGATATACTGATCACGTTACTGTTTCGATCAACGACGAGACGTGTTTCCAGAGGCTTGTTTAGAGATACGGGAGGGAATAATCCAGGCCAAGGGTCAAAAGCTGTTTATCCTACCTACTTACTGCGTTTACTTTGCTGTTTTATCTTCATCTATCTGGGGAGATCTTCAGTAGAGCTAAAAATAGACGAACAATTTCTTCTTCCTTATACTTTATGTTTTAATATTCGTCAAAATATATTTATATCCTTTTTTTTGGCAACCAGTCTTTCAGATTATTACTGCCATTGTCGCGTAGTCAATAATATTGAAACTTCGTGCGATCACTTCATTATTAAGCGTCGTATGAGTCAATATTTATACTACGTATATATATACTTTATTACGTAAAACACCACCAAATTTACAAAATATAGAGTCAAATAACACAAGATTATGAATAAAATACAAAATCCACTACATGACAGACTAAAATCCCGCCAAAAACTCCTATTATATCTTTATGGATTCATAATATAACTAAGATCAAAATGTAGTTTTGGGAAAAGTATTCCGAACTATCGTCATATTGCTGAAATAGATGAATTTGAAATTACAAACGAAAACACTTTCGTCTGGAATTGATTGGCCGTTACCACCCGTCTCACTGTTACTAAAACCTTTGATTCTATATACGCAAGGTGTACCTGAAAAAGTTATATATAAAGTCAGTAATAGAAAGAGCGAAATATCAGTAGTTAAAACAATAGAATGAAATAAAAAAACACCGACGTGTTCTTCGTGGTTCACGGTTGACGATTGAACCTGACCTCGATTGACATTGTTGGCAAATAACTGTTAAATATATAAAAAAATATAATTAATTACAAATTAAATAAAATGTTTAAGATTAACGTGTGATGACTACAATCGATTATACGTGTGTCACTATTTCGCAAAGCATATTTTTTGCAGCAGTGAGATGTATTAGTGGTCAACCCATTGCAGGCGGAAATGCATAGTAACATCCTCTATAATATTTAAAGACGAATTTCCGCAAAGTAACACGTTTTAAAATAAAATATATTGAAAATTGTTTAATCATTGTACAATTGTTTAAAGTTTACATTTCTCGTACTCTGTTTCTGTCGTATATTGTTTTTAAATAAACTTTTTTAGTAATGAGCCGTGTATAAATAAAGGTAGATTTTATTCGCAAATTACTTTGTTTCTGTTTGTTAAACAGAATGTTAATGAAATACTATTGTTCCAAATAGGTACTAACATTTTAGAAGCATACGTATGCACTTTGCTTAATGTTTTTCGAGCGTGAGAAATCGTACACTAGTGGCTAGTCAAATAACCTAATGGAAACAAGCCATTCTTCATTTAAAGTAAACATTGTTTTTCATTTGGCTTGCGTCTGATATTCAGTTAACGATAGAAAAGCTTTCAATTTTGTAACCGACTTCAAAAAGGAGGTTTTCAATTTGGTTGTATTTTTATGCTTATTTTTTATGTATTCTACGTCATATGTAAACAGATTTGGAACATTATTTCTTATTGGTAGGGAAATATTTCCAAGGAGGTCCCACTTTCATTCCATTAGCATTGAACCTTATTTAAAAAATACGCTGGAACTACTTACAATCAAATAGAAAATGTAGAGTGAGTGACTTATTAGTAGGTTTATAACACTACTAGACTAGGTAGATACCTCACTATGAACAAGCGCATTAAGGTGCATTTTTTTTGTTTAGATTTTTTAACGTTCTAATTTATTTAAAACATTAGAAATGAAAATAAGGCTTAGCGAAATTTAAAGCGTTAAGTTATGCAACCGGCAGCACATGATCTTTGAATTTTGATACTCGTATGAACATGTAAACTCATCTACAGTAGACAGAGAGAGATGCAAAGTTGTATGGATAGGACCTAATACTTTTTTCTTACGTGACGATTTCTACGAGTCAACTCCGACCGTAAGCCCCGTTAAGACACAGAGTCCAAAAAGAAACTTTTTATAATGTAAGTTTCCGGGTACATGTATCGCTTCATCACCATAAAGCACATCCTGAACTGGGAAACTTTTGAGTACTGAATGAAATAATGACTTCGGTAATGTGTTATCTGTTGTATTCGAGTGTGTCTAATTTTTAAATACACGGGTAACAGGAAATAAATATTTCTTCTCATATTTTTCTATTCTACAATTTTGGGATTATGGCATCTCTACCTTCTTTCTTTATGTATATTTTTATTATATATTTTTCTGATATATTCAATAATTAAGGTAACTATTTAGTACCCTGTTGCCGTGCTTCTATGAGTATATATATTTGTACTTAATGACCAATCCTCCTCTTACACTACACCACTATTCATCAAATTTAATAACACGATATTCTTGGTAAAAACTTAAAATGACATTTCAGTAATAATAGAGTTTCAGTCACTTCTAAGAAATTTACATTCTAAAATTCCTTTTTTCATAAACAAACAATTCTTCTGTAGTAAAAATATTTGCATAAAATAAAAAAAACTCTGGCTTAAGAAAATTTTCTCATAAATCTTCTTGCATAATATTTTTCTTATTAGAATTTATAAAGAGTACGACACAGGAAAAGCAACATAAAAGATATCAGGCCACATTAGAACATTATTATTCGATACTACCCATACTACTAAACATAGAGTTTAAAATGTTGTCAATTTATCCTTTGAATTGTCTACATATTATATTTCCTTTATAGTATCGGAGAGTCTATAAAAATAAGGGGAGAATTTTCTCTGCTTCATAGTAGATAATAAAAGGAAATAAATCCATTGTGACTTGTCTTACTTCAAATGATCTTTTCGCCATTACTGCTCGTTGAGTCTTGTGTCTTGAATACCACATAGAACAATTGTTTTCATGAATTCTATGTTTCCACGAAGTGTAATCTATAATCAGAATAAATACAGGTGTGGAAGTACATTATTGTATGCGTTACGGAAATATTGGGTTGCGTTACGGAAATATAGGGTTGCGTTACGATAGACGTAACACGATAACTGGGCCCGCGTTTTTTACATATATAAAAGGAACTTGGAAAGACTAATTTGAGTTACTATTGGAATGAAAAAGCTGTGTGAACGTTTTTCAGTACCTTTATAGGTTTGTTTTAACGCGACAAATAGACGAAGCTTCGTTCCGCAAGTATAAGAGTATGACAGCGCTTTGATTCCCATTGCAAGAGTTAAAAAAAGTCAACTATGTAATTTATGTGCTCCTTGTATTTGTCTAAATAAACTTTTCGTATCGTTTGAAAGTTTTAAGGAATGAATACGATTTAATATTCTTTAAACTGTACCTAAAATGTTAACGAGAAATCATTGCTAGCTGCGATAACATTTGCGTGCATACAGTTAATAGAATGCTCAGCACAGCACAAAGATTGCATCTAAATAGCTTTACGAGGCTAGTTTAAAGATAAACACGGTACTGTGCTAAACCACCGCCACGGCCACCGCACCATAAATATTGCATACGGTGGCCCCACTATAATTTCCATGCTGTGTCGTGACATTCGATTAATTAACTATAACCTTGGTAGTTATAACGAATATATGACTTTGTTGCATATAGTAAATTGCATTAGAGGCCATACGAATTAGGTAAATTATGTCGGCTTGGAGTATTTTATGCTAGGTCGCCGGGCGGTTCTTTATTATCACTCATTAATGTATAGAAGTAAATTGTTTGTTTTTCTCTTATACTGAATACGAAATAACAAGGTTGCTTAATTTTTTTATTAGTCAAACCAAACGGACCAGTTAGACATATTGGTAGGTCACTGTCGGTGACTACATTTTAAAGTGAAACTTCTAATGCGACTTTTACAAAGGTTGCGTTAAACGTTTAACCCTAGAAATAGATGGGGTATGTAAGCACTATTGCGTTAAACGTTCAACGCTAGAAACAATATGATTTCACTAAAAACCAATGTCTACCCCTTCCTATTTTCATTTCCACATTAAGAAGTTTCACTATTTCCACGCGGAGGGACTCACGCACTTATTTTTACTATTTAGACCTTCGAAATAGCACTTTTGACTTGCTTGGGGATTCAATTTAAAAATCGTCCGCGTGCTACATACAGGGTTAAGCAGAGCATATAGTTGAGCAGCTTGGCAATACAACTTTGAATAAAATTTTAATATATATCTTTGAAATAAAATTAACATCATATAATAACTCCGCTATAGTCTCTTAACATATTTCGGTCTCTATGAAAGTTGGTATATTTAATTATTTTTTCAAGAGCAAGATTTTTATGTTTTCTATTTTGCTATGCAAGAAATAATCCACCGCTTAGCCGATCAATATGGATGGTATACATGGATGTTTTAACACAGAAAACATATCCACTGAATAAATTTCTGTACTTCCAACGACATGCAACATTTTATGATTGACGATTGAGTAGTTAAGGCATGAAAGCGTAACATACAAACACAGTCACATTTGCATTTATAATATCAGATAGGATTATAAGCCTGGACTTGAGAATTTCATTAAATAGAATTTATAAATTATGGACCTCCTTTTTTTAATGTCACTCGAATTCAAAACCTTGTATTCAATCGCACTACTATATCAACACGTACAATAAAAGTGAAAACTAAATTTATTTAAGGATTATAGGCAATTATTGACCGCAGTCACATCTGATGTAAAAAGAGGATATGGTCTAAGATGGTAAACACGCTAATCCTAGAGGATTGACTTTCAAGTTAGACTACCCACATTTAGAGTTGTTACTTGGCGAGAGATTTCCGTGCTGAAGGCGGTAGCTACCCAGACACGGTTAGAGAACGTAGCTGGACCTGAGGGGATGAGCCGGGGGCCCATCTTCTCATTGCACGGGTCCGGCTGACGAGGGGAGGTAGCTAGTATGTGCCCAGTCTGTCTCTCTAGTAGGTAGGAGTCCGGCGGTCATCTTTCGTCGGGCGGACCGTTGGGACGGCTATCCAAGGTTGAGAAGCAAGTGCGATCCCTTGCCACCCCAACAAATATGGTCTGTCGGTACGCCGTAGCGTTTTAGTCCGTGCGAGTCGGACATAACTCACTCTCAGCCCCGAAAGGGTGGCGTATTTATTTAAGATTTCCCCACATTAATAAAAAAACGCACGTTTATAGAAAGTCTTGCCACTATGCTTTGTATATATCGTCATATTTTTGTTCACTGAAAACTCTGGTTTGTTTGCAAGGTTATAAACCTATCTTTATCGATGTGGTGTCCGAACACACTAACAACAGTCATCATCGCTTTCTTGGATTTATACATGTATTTGCATTTGCAACCATATATGCTGATAGTAAGTATTATTTATCGCCATATACGTTAACGCGTTAATGTGAGTAAATATTCATTAGCGTTCCCGGCAAAGTTAATGAGCTTCTACATATCTGGGAGTATTTTAGATTCTCTGCGCTACTACGACACTTACCAGCCTGTGTTTTCATTATACGTTATTGACACATACTATGAATTCTATTTATGTGTCTTGTTCGTTACGGTATTGCCAGATATAGAAATAAATCTCGTAAAAAACTGTAGTAAACCAGATTTAAGACAGAGAAATGTATAGAACACTATTCATACATTTATTTTGAACTTATTGTTACTTTAAGCAAACTTATCTTTTTACTTCAAAAGACCCTTATACTTTTCAAAATAGGGAGTAATAAGAAGATGAAGATAATTCCCAGAATTGCTTTAAAGATATAACTTGCGTAGTTTTGGCAGAATGTTTATCACACGGGAGTCCCATTTGAAATAACTCTTCTGTTTTTGGTACACATATAGATATTAAACAGTGATACTATGTCATAAAATTATGCGACTCAAAATTCAACCTGTGCAAAATACATATCCGCCATCTTTAGATCGCCCTAACTATTAAGCCATAAAAATATTGAATTAAAGTTAAGTGTCTTCTTATTGACTACTCTTTACTATATTTTTACTTACTCTTTACTATATAGCACAAACAAAAATTATCAAAATTCATCAAGAATTTCATGCACTATAAATTTTTGTCTTTCGTCCATTATCCTTTAAAACCCCTTGCGTTTTGTGAGGCAAAAAGATAGATGTAACTTTGTAATATTATTAATAACTGTGTCAAGTTTTGTCAAAATTGGTTCGATACTTTCAGAGTTATACGTATTCAGATTCTAGATTTTAATCCGTTATCCTGGACAACCCCTTACGTTTTCTGGGACAAAAAGTATCCTAGATGTAATCTTGTAATATCAATTATCCCTCTATCAAATTTCGTCAAAATTGGTACAGTACTTTCAGAGTGATATGTGTTCACAGGGACAGGCAGACAGAAAGACAGACGGACAAAAATTATAAAAAGATTATTTTTGGCTTCTATATCGATAACAAAGTAAAAAATATTTAATGTACAGATTTGGCCTTGTTACAGTTTTTTTTTTTTTATCTTTATTTTTGGCAATCAATCATTTAGATTATTACTGCCATTATCACGTAGTCAATAATATTACAAGCATCGTGCAATCATTTCAATAATAAGCGTCGTGTCAGTCAATATTCTAACAAGATGGTGGATCCCTTGTTAGAACCTTCCAGGGAGTTTTTGTGGCATCTCAGAATTTCATGCTCCGTGGTATTATTTTCCATTTACTTCACTTATGCACGATAAACTAACTATATTACGCAAAACACCACCAAATTTACAAAATATAGAGTCTAATAACACTAGATTATAAATAAAATATAAAATCCACTACATGACAGACTGAGATCCCGCCAAAAACTCCTTGTTACAGTTTTATTAATAGTGTGGCTTTTCAATCACGTCTGTTCGCATTTCAAATTATCAATACCAAAAAACGTAAACGATCGTTCAGAAAATTTGTTTACGCGGCGAAACGACACCGGATCACGTATCGGGCGTGAAGAAGTGTCGTAACTTAAACATTCTGTTTTAGAAACTCAAAGGAAGTTTGATCATGAGTGTATATGACGTTTATTAGGTTGATATACGAGGGGATACAGAGATTAGACACGCGACTTCGTGAAACACTTTTGTTATTTTATAGGTATTTTCAAAGCAATCGCTAAAAAGTTTGTCTGAAGCGTTCGTAGTATTGAAGTGGGTTTTGTGATTCTAGTCGTTACGTTTACGATGTTTTGATGCTTTGTGAAAAGTATTTGTTTTAACTTGATTGATCATGGTTTGCCGTGAAAAATTCTTTAGCTGATTTGAGCGAACTTTGCTAATGAAATTATTTATGTCTGTATAAATATTGTCAGGTTAAATTGGTACAGGTACGGTTTTGGGAAATTAGCCCTTACCAAAAAAAAAAATACAGACACTTAAATTATATAAAATAACTAGCCGTGCCCGCGACCCTGTTCGCATGGAATATAATGTAAAAAAAACGTGACTAATAAAATATCTAAATATATTAAGTTTATTTATCTATTTTTGTCTCATACTTTAGTCGCATCAGCATTAAAATTACAACAACTTTTCATTGAGTGAAAAGCTTTTAATGAAACCAAGATTACCCAAATCTTATTCAAAGATATGCTTTATGATTTTCATGGTGAGGTTTTATCGTGAACGCAGTACTTTAACAGTAATGCATGTTTAAACAAACAGTCATATAGACTGAAATGTATTGTAATGTATTAGTAACTCCAAGACATCTGAAACAATCTTTTTTCATAAAAATCTAGAGAGTACAGATACGTTAGATGTACATTTTTATTATATATAAGAATATATATAATATATTATATAGATATTCTTTTCTATGTACAAAAATATTTAACATTGACATACGGACAATATATAGATTAAACCAGGGCCTCCAGAAAGTCTACCATTGTGACCCCTCGACCGCGAAGAGGTCTCTAAGGAGGGGCTGTCACCTTCCGAGGGGAAGACGCATTGCCAATGGCAGCTCCTGCTCCCCGGCCTATAGGTGAGCGAAGGTACCATAGGGTTTTAGTCCGTGCAAATCGGCCATACCCCACCCTCAGCTGCCCGGCTAGGGTGGGTATCCGTAGGGATTTCCACCTGTAAAAAAAAGGGCGTCCAGAAACGGTTATGGACAGCAGTTGCTTATATAACAGTAATGAGTATTGAGATAGGATTTTTAAATATTCATCTCCTAAGATGATTATATATTATTATAAACAGCATAACATTCCTGAGATACTGTCGTTAGGAAATCGCATCGGACAAATGCGAAAATTTATTTGTTCGTATTAATAAAAATTATTGACGAATGTATGTAAGCGCATAATTTCTGTGACTTCTGATCCATGTCAGGTATACAATGTAAGGCATGTGTGTGTTGAAGTGTTGAAGAGATTACGTGTTTTGGAAACTAGAGGGTGTATATTGCTTCGATCATGCAAAGTCCATATGGCCGCTTGCGAATCACAGTATATGGGTAAAGAGGGATGATTAGAGTTAGCTCAAGAAGAAGCTTTGTATATAGCAAAGAGTTCAGCCTGAAAAACTGAACTTGAGTTATGAATTTATATTTATTTATAGAAATTTGTTGGGACCCCATATAGGCGACAAAACCAGCACCAACGGAGGAATCTTTTAACTTTCTGCCATCAGTGTAGATATTGAGCATGGTGTCAGGGTAATCGAGAGAGGTATTGCTACTATCTGAAGGTATGTAGAGGTTGAGGGAGACTCTACACGCAGGGTGTAACAGCTGGTGAAGAGACGTTGGTTGTTCAAGCATAACCTGTGAGTTAATATGTTCGAGTGCATGTACCTCTAAAACTTTAAGGTCGAGAGGTGTTAGTTCTGCAAGAGCTAGCGCCGCTGTGGTCGATATTGTCCTAAATGCTTTGGTAATTTTAATGGCAAAACCACGTTGCATACTGAGCAATCTTTTCTTAATGCATTATTTTAATGCTGCCTTTCCCCATACACCAGCTGCGTATGTGACAATCGGTTCTATCACGTGAAGATATATAGCTCTTACATTTTCGGGATGAGCACCACAAGTTGGCCTACTTGACTTTGGCTGCAATAAATAAAAGTAAAAAAAATCCCCATATAAAATTGAGTGATTGACCGTGACAGTAGACAGTAGGCAAAGAGATCTTCAAAGAAAAATAGTGCGTAGAGACCCTCCGCGCAGAAAAAGTGAAAATTCGTAACGTGGAAATGAAAATAGGAAAGGCTATACATTGATTTTTAGCGAAATCATATTGTTTCTAGCGTTGAACGTTTAATGCTACAGTGCTTTCACACCCCCGCTATGGTAACGTTAAACGTTTAACGCAACCTTGTTGAAAGCCGCATTAGAAGTTTCACTTCTAAAAATATATACAGAATTAACGTTCATTCATCATCGTTGTTATTTTGTTTTTGCAAAACGAGGATTTGATCTCGTTTTTTTCTTTAGTACCTTCACTCGTGCAAACCCGGGGCGGGCAGCTAGTATTATCAACTGTTTTATTTCACCTAACATTATTATTCGTTTCTATACCATAGGATCTCGTTTTTGATGTAAGGGTCAAGGAATGGGACTTTGCAAAACGAGACGCATTCGCTTGAGTCTCGGGTAATCATTAACGCCCTCTAGCGGCCGCAGTGATTGACCCAGTTTTCACGTGTTTTGCTGATACCCCTACAAGTGAGAGGCCTTCCCTCAACAAAGGAAAATGAAAAGGGTTATTACGTGAATAACATCGTCTGTCAGGTTACATAAAATATTCTATTTCAATGATTATCTTTAATGAATAGAGAAGGTAATTTTACTCACTTACGATTTTCCTTTGCTTTCTAATATGTTATGGAATCCACTTCCTGTTGTAATAAAATATTTTATAACACTCACCTTTTAAGATACTTTGCTGAAGTTATTTCGATGGATAAATTTACGTTGGTAGGTTTGTTTGTCGGTGGTAGAGCCACGCTGAAGCTATTACTGGCATCAGCATGAATACGTCGGCTCGCCCATTGTAGTACTACCCTCTCATAGAAAACCGACGTGAAGTAACAGTGCTTGCATTGTTGCGTTTCGTTCGGTCAGTGAGAGCGACGGAAGCCCACCTCTTCTTACATTCCCCCTCTCCTCCTTCCGTTCCTCCCTCCTCCCCAACACAGGCTGGCAACGAACTTGTGACTCCTCTGGTGTTGCAAGTGTTTTTTCACGGTGGCGATCACTTATCATCAGGTGACCCACCTGTTCGTTTGCTTCTTATGATATAAAAAAAAACGTGAATAGAAATGGTATCTACGTCAACTAATAATACAATTCATTATTCTTATGCAATGGATAACAATTTAAGATATCTTTCTTGTCATTACCTTTCATCCGTTTACATTATTCACAATAGCAATTGTCGACCACTGTTAGCCATCCGTGTGTGAAAGGAAGAGCAGTTCACTTTCCCCGCACTTAAAGTAACGATACGAGCAATGAATATCCCCTTAAGTATCGAACGATTTTTATAAAATGCAATGCAATACAAACAACAAATTACCCAACAGAATAATAATTGACAACAGTGTATAAAATTGTTTTAACACTAAACCTACCAGTAGCGGTCAAATTGACCGTTTTCAAACTTTTTATCCAATTTACACATTTTTTAATGTTATAATATTGTTATCAAACTATATGACAATTCTTAGAATATGCATATCATATTTTCTTCACTCTTTACTTTAAGT
Organism: Antheraea mylitta; assembly: GCA_014332785.1. Taxonomy (NCBI): domain Eukaryota; kingdom Metazoa; phylum Arthropoda; class Insecta; order Lepidoptera; family Saturniidae; genus Antheraea; species Antheraea mylitta. The sequence continues at coordinate 5,321,938 of JACEII010000008.1, forward strand.
TATTTTTTTCTTTTTCCAAAAAAAAGTTGTTATGTGACCTACCTACCGCGGTCGGTCAATAAGACCGGCGGGAAAAACTATTATAAAGTTATTTCAAAGTAAATTTTTTACGGTTATCTCAGAGTCGCTTATTGTTGAAAAGAGTAGATAACAAAAGTATTGATTACAGTCTCAAGTAGTGCACTTCTAAAAAGGTTTTTATGTTCTTTTTTACCATTATTTATTTGAAGAAGAGAAGGTAAAGTATCTGTTGTAGATATTTACCCTAAAAATGTCAAAGCATTTGAAAATAACAAATTACCTAAAAAATATAACGGACATAAAAGAAGAATTTTCAGAAAACGAAGAACAAGAAACTTTTGTAATTGAAAAAAACATGGAAATAGACCAAGAACTATTTACAAGTGAATTAGAATCAGAAAGCGATAGTGAAGAGGAGAATATTATAAATAAGCGTTGAGGGCAGAAAAAAAGAGGGTTTTATTGTCATCCGAAAGTGAAATAGATTTAGATTATATTTAGATATATACATTTAGATTATTTATATATATTTAGATTATATACAAAATATAAAGAAAAACAGCTTTTACTAACACCGTCCACAAGTACAGATTTGTGCGTACGGAAAACTTGTCAAATTAAATTTTGTAAAGGTTATAAAACAACAAAAATCTGTTCGAAATGCGAAAAATATGTTTGCGGCAAGTTCACATTTCAGACTAAACTAATTTGTAAGCAATGCGAGGAAACCAAATAAAGTATATTATGTATGCATAACATTCTGTATAAAACTTTAATTTTATTTGTTTTTTTTATAAAGAATTTAAAAATTATATAAAATAAAATGGACGAAACTTTATGAAAATTATTTTATACACATTTAGCAACAAATCAACCATTATCTGCATTGAATAATGAAATAAATGAAACTTTTTAATTACCGGTCAATTTGACCGCACGCGGTAGGAATAGATATACAAGAATTGTCGGTAGGTTTAGTGTTAAAATAACACAATACCGTAACTCATTATTCAGTTAGTTATAGTTGATATTTTGATCCATATAAATGAGATACGTGTAACACACGTGACACGACGAGTGAAGGATAATTTTGGTTTAATCGATTGGTACTAATGGTGAGTCAGGTACTGCGAGCTGAGCCCTAAAGTCCTTGGTAACATACTTTTAAATTCAGTTTCTTTTTTCTCGAACTGACCACGCTATTGGCCTTGAATGGCTTTTACAGCTTCACAGCACTACAATCAAATTCAGTGTTACTTTAGTATCAGGCGAATAAAAAAGCCTTCCACTTTCACGTGTAACTGGTAACTGGTGCGTGCACGTGTGTGGAGCTGATATGTGTAATGTTGTCGCACTTATAAAATATTTTGTGTCACTGTATCGCGCGAGCAGCGTACTCAAAGGCTCCACGCCGAGGGGACGAACCTAGGCTTGAGCCGCTGCCGATTGGGGCCTAGTCTGGTTTAACGAATATTTACCATAAATTTATCCCATCTTTAATTTTCTACGTAAAAATACTCGTAATTCTATAAATTGAACTGACGTTTACCATTTCGAACTATACAGTTAAAACGAAACTCGCATCATTGATAAACTTTTGAAATTAGTTAAACAACTTTCATACATACCTACCAATACGGGATAGCTATAGACCCTTTTGAAGTGAAATGTTTCGTGTAAAATGGGGTCTACCGTGCGACGCGCCGCAACTATTCAACTTGACGTTTGAGGCTAAGATAGAATTTGTAACTTTGTTACACCTAAAATGTTTACCATTATTTTTTTAATTTAATATTTCTGTGTAACAAAAAATACTTTCTATAATTTTATTAAAGCTAGAAATAGTGCCTCGTTACCTTGTTTTATTATAATTATGTGCTTTACGTTACCATGTTATCAGTTCATAAGGAACCTGCTTTCGCCCGCGTCTACTGTACACTAAATATACTCTGTTTTCTATAACATTGACAATATGTAAGTATAATTTATTTATGATCGGTTAAATACTTAGGCGCGAAAGCGTGACAAACAATTTAATTAACAAATTCACATTTGTGTTTATAATTTTAGTTAGGATAGTTTGTGACATCATTATTATAGGTTAAACGCAAAAATTGCTGGCACTTATATATATAATAAGACAAAAAATATGTGAGCTATCACGGGACGCTTGGCAGATGTGAAACATCGAAATTGTTCGAATCGAACAACTCTCAAATTACACTATAGGTATGCGAGCTTAGTGCGGCAAGAGAGATTGCGCACAAACGCTTGCGCATGGCACGGATTGTATCGCCAAACTAATAATTAGGTTTACACAGGCTTATAGATGTTTCACATCAAAAAATGGGTTATTTTTATTCAGTAAAGTGTGAACACGACTGTATTATACAGCATCAAAATACTTAAAACTGATTTAATTGAAAATAAAGCGATGTTTAAACTCTCGTTACTGTGTTTAGCACAATAAATATGTTTTAAGCTCGATGTTTGCTTTCTCGACGTAACCGTAGTTAAATATCGGAAGAGTGTCCCGAGGGAACGTGCGCCGGGTGAAGTGGCTACCCATCGTTCGAAATTTCTTTTCTCCACTTTGACAAACGCAGACGAAAGCCTCTCAAATGTCTACTTTGAATGGAAATTGCGTAATCGGTAAAATTTCGACGCAGCCTTCGGCGGCTGTCATCCTTCCTTTATCGATGCCTCGTAATAGAGGATTCGGTCGCTTAGAAAATATCTGTTTTCCGTTTTTCGTTTCAAATTTTATTAGCATTATTAAAGTTCGAATTTTATCATTGATTTCTTTACGAACTTTTCCTCTCCATTACACGTTTTAAAGAAAAGTTAATAACTTAATTATTATAATATATTTATGTTATGCATTGTATGATACTGACTCTTGGCATGAACCATCGTTCCTGATAGAAAGTGAAGCTGAAGCCGTATAATAAAAACGGGTTCACTTGTCTCTTAAAGAATCCTAAACTGTATGACTTGGAAAAAACAGATAGTAAAAGCGAACCTAATACATTGGTTATTCGTATAATAAGCGATGAATAATTGACTGCGTATATGCGGAAACCACCAATTTTAACCATTCGCAATCTTTTTTAAAATTAAAAATTAATCTGTACATATAATAAAAATGTATTTATATTATATCAAAATAACGACTTTTTACAAACTGGGTATGAAAGTTTTATTGGTCCGACCGGTTTCGGCCATGGCGACCACTAAGCAGTCAGATGCGCAGGATACATTAAAATGCACAAGTGTACGTGCAAGACACAGGTGTACATACTCGTTCTTGTTCTTCTGGACCCACTGGAATGGGAACTGTTACAACCAGAGAAGGACTCGGACAGATGGTACACAATCCCGATGAGAAAATACAAGAGGACAGTACTAACTCACACTCCCTTAATCGATTTTTACAATACCCACGGGAAGATATAGGATGGTACTATTCTACTCTGACGGCACCATACAGCCTAAAAGTGAAAGTATATACACCACTTGTAACCAAACATAATATTTAATATTTTTGCCTGTCTGTTTGTTCATATGAATTCAATGCAAGGTAATTAATTATACAGCCGATCGTCATTGTTTTAGAACTGTATTTTTCTTACCACCAGATATAACATAATTAATTCGTCGTGCTAAAAGGAAAAAAAAAGGAGAAATAGCTTGTGAACATCGAGATAAATAATATTCAAAGTAATAATGATATATTATGCTCATACTGTCAGAAGTAAATCTATCTAAATTGAAATGTCCCTTAGGTTTTTGCTCATTTACGTCCGAGAACATTACTCTTAATAGCTAAAAAAACTAGAGGCAAACTACCCCGAAATATAGCAAGAGTGCAATTTGCAGGGCCTCTCTGCGAGGTAATATTACCCACCGCTAGACAGAGAAAGTCCATTAGGTTTTATGGGTTCTTGGGACGAATGCTCGCAGCGCTGAAATTAATTAAATTCTCACCTAAACGCTACTGAAAAGTCGAAGAGTAATGACATGCTAACCTTCTTTTATACGTGGATATAAATTCATTTATTTGAATATATTAAGTTACTGTATATATAGCATTTCATTTACTTTACATAAACCTACAACCATATTTCACATTTCATTCGTTTTTGCTCTCGGTTCATAGTACACAATTGTATGCTTCTAGTTCTACCGGTTTGAACTATGCATCGTACGTCCGTAAGCTTTTTTTATGCCATGGGAGGCAAGTTAAGTGATCACCGTCGTCCGTACATACTTGCAACACCAGGGGCGTCACAAGTGCGTTGCCAGCCTATGTTTGGAGAAGGAGTAAGGCGAGGAGAGAGGGGAGGGGAGGTGGGTCTCCGGTGCTCACACTGACCGAATGAAACGCAAAAATGCAAGCACTGTTACTTCACGTCGGTTTTCTGTGAGAGGGTGGTATTACCCCGGGTGAGACGATCCATTCATGCTTAAACCAGTAATAGCTTCAGTGTGGCTCTACAACCTACAAAATCTTAAAGATATTCAATTAAACCTGTTAACCAATTTTATTATTGTAAGGAAATGATTAAGTGATGTGTACAAATAGGTATGTGTCATGTATTATTACCACGCTCAATTACTGGTACAATGTTGCGGCAGTGCTTGCAAGGCGCGTTTCCTATTCAACAATACGTTGTCGTGTCTCTTCTATTACTGTATGATATTTGGTTCGGTAGACAAATTGCGGTCTTTGTACCGAACAAGGTGCCTAAACATTTAACTGAAATTAATGTTATAGTGTATAGTGTATAAATGGGCAAAGATAAGACAATTTCATAACTTTGCTCCATTTCTCAAACGATTATCTTTATTTATGTTTTTAGTAAGTATTAACAAGATTTAGTTAAAGACAACCTATGCGTGTATTTATGTACGCACGTAAATAATAGTACTTTTTTAGCTTAAAAAACACATTAAATGCAATTAATAACGTTTTAATTAAAGAATCATAACTATCTTTAAAAGTCTTTAAGATTAATTTTCGATATATATGTATACATAATCAAGTAACCTACCACAAAGAAACAGAATAAAATATCACTCAAATAATAATGAGTTTTAAGGTAAACAAATTGAAAAAAATACATATCAACAGTTAGTCTAGAGACCCACTTGAAAAAGTTTATAGTATAAAAGAAAACCTTTTAATCGTAAATATACACAACAAATTGTCGGTCACTACCATATATGTAGGTATAATTTAAAATCACACAAAATTAATTAACTCCATTGATGTAAAATACGTATTATAAGATACAATATTTAGCAAATGAACCTCAGTAATAATAAAACTTTAAAAAATGTGGTCGAATTTCGACTACAAAACGATCACTAATAACATTCAGTTGAACTATATAAGCAGTTTTTAAATGGTCGCAGTTATTACTATTTCGCTAACAGTTTAATATATCGTATTATAAATAAAAGTCATTTATAAATTGTACTAATGATAAAATGCCATGGAAGTAGCTGTTTGCAAATGTGAATTTTATGTTCAAACACCGCTTTCCTCTCAGTATTACAGTATTATATCAGAAAAGTTTTCTCGTAAAAATCTGACGTTCCAAAGTTAAATCCTACACCAGGAGAGTTACGGAATATATTTTTTAACGTACCATTCGGCCGAGTCGAAACTTCTAGAGTTAATGTTAAAATTTTATTAATAAACGAAAGCGGCTGCGGCTGCGGCACCCTGAATCCATTTGTTTTACTGCAGTCTAGTAAATTGTTTTAAATTAAACGAAACCTAATACTGAAATCGAGCCAGAAAATATCGGCTGGCGCTTGAAACGTTGCTAGATTTTCGTGGAAAGTTAAGTGACTTCGTACCACAGATGTTTTGGTTTTTTTCTTATTATTAACGAACACAGATGTATATTGTTTATTCTCCATTGCAAGAAAGTAATATTAGTACTAAATAGAGTTAACTACTCAGCTTGACTGAAATTAGACTCTTCATAAACATGAAATTTAAAATCACTTTTATTAATATATTCGTTCCTATTACCTCTACCCTTCCACTACATTTTAGATAATTTAGGTTTAAGTGAATTTGTTAATTCTATGTTAATTCTCATAAACCAATAGTTCTTTAGAAAATAACCTTAAAATAGAACTACTAACTTAACATACATATTACGATGTTAACAAGCATCACTTTAGTAGAATTATATTCTGAGTATGATAGAATCTGCGCTATGCCCAACTACGAAACAATCAATTCTATATTTGCTTTTACATTGGAGTAATGGTGTTCACACTAATGCATTGTAGTCATGAAGCGTGCATGGTACAAGAAGTATCTAATTTATATCATCTGAATACAATTTTAATTATTTTTAAGTTAAACATCAACATTGACCAAATAATGTCAAGTGGACTTTATCCTTTAACTTCCAGTAATGAATATATACGTAACATATACATAAAGAGCTGTTTTAATTAAATAAATTTGATATTTTAAATATTTTATAAGAAGAAACGGTAATATCTGAAGTTAATTCAAATTTTGTACGAAAATTTATTTGATACCATATTTTACTTAATTTTATACATATAGCTTAACGTCAGAATATTAATCTAATACCTTTAAAGAGCAATTCTTGTATGTTTTTATATTGTTATATATTCAGGATCTCGGAAACGGCGTTAGCTATTTCCGTGAAACTTAGTATATAGGTGGTTTCGGAGACGATAAATCGATCTAGCTAGATTTTATTCATAGAAAACATTTTTATCTAAGTTTTCAGGCAATGAAAATTATAAAGCTAAACTTCGCCGCCGCCGTCCAAACAAATATAATAGCTTCGACTGCTTCGAAAATCCGTCTAACCCCAGTTCGAATCCAAATGACAGCAAAAGAAATGTTTTTATTTATTTTATTTTTTTTTGTTAAAAGAATGCTAATTTTGTGAGGAAAACCTAACGGTTTATTTTAATTTAAAAATGTTTTTTAAAGAACCGAGCTAGGTTCGGTCGCCCAGGTACTTATAATATAAATTAAGCATAATGCAAAATATCTATTTTAAAATCAGTATTTATCAACATTATCACCACTATCACTATCAATTAACATGATATATACTTTAATAAGAGTTATATAACCGTGATCTAAGGTTACCATATCATTAATTTCAATAGCGAATAAATTCTTCAAAGCCAGGAAACTTTGGATAGCTTATAGACTTTCGTTATAAGGATACGTAGCGTTGATATAACCTAATCAGCTATGGGGCAAAAACTCGCTGTGGAAAAGAAACTCTTTAATAAGGAAGACGTGAAAGTATTGATTTCAGTTCAAGCGTTATATCCAATTCTTACGGAGCAAAATTTATATTTACGTGGCCGTGATTTGCGAATTTAGTAATAACCGTATAGATTATGTTCTTATGTGACAATACAAGTATCCTCTCCTAGTTTTATGTTTTGATTATGATATTTAGTGGTTATCGTGTTGGACACCGTGTCCATCGATGTAGGCTCGAATCCTTGTTGAGCAAGAGCTTTGAATCAGAAAGTAGTAATGAGACCATAGCATGGTGGTAGAGATTTTTCTAAGTCCATCTGATTAGCTATCACATTTAAGATTGAATATCTGTCGTTAAGCACCTTTGGGTGTATTCCAGCAGCTATACTTGAGAGCCAGTAAATAGGCCTAGAGTGTTTATCTTCTTGGATCACAATGCATCGCCATTTAACATCAGATTAGATTGTAGTGAAACGCTGAAACCTACAAAGAATTTAAAAAAAATGAGCCGTCACGGGACGCCTGGCAGATGTGAAACATCAAAATTGTTTTGTTTAAATGATATGCATAAAAGAACAGATTACGACAGGAATCAGCTAATGAAAAGATAATTATATAGTAATAATGTAGTTTATTTATTTTATTACATAAATATTCTTTTTTATCAAATACAAAAATTCAACTAGTCGCAGGCGCGGTGTGGTTGACGGCACTTTTCAAAGGGCGTTAGGTCGTCGGCACGTGTCGCGTAACATTAGTAGATCGAGTAACCAACAAAATATTTTAAATCTTATGTATCTCGTGTTTTCCATCGCCACGCCAACAATCACGTTTACCCTCCGTCTATAGATGTTTCACATCAAAAAATCGCAAAATGTTACGTAGTCGTATCAGTATTATATTACTCTAAAGGATTCAGTTAGAACATCGCAAGTCAGATGTATCGTTTGAAACCAAACACACTTTAAACTGAGTTTTCAGGAAATGACAAAATTTAGCTAAGTGATAAAGGTAAATTTTGCCGGGGCTGGCAAAACAAAAATAGCTCAGATGAAAATCGGCTGCTTCGAAAATCCGTGTAACCACAGTTTGAATCCGCGTGACTGCAAAAGAAATAATACCTTTAAAAAAATATTTGTAAAACATGTTAATTTTGTGAGGCAAATCTAAAAGTTTATTTTAACTTAAAAATATTTTTTAAAGAACCGAGCTAGGCTCTGTCGCCCAGGTACTATATCATTGTAGTAGTTACTTAGAAGGGTGTTGTTTTAATTATAATCACTCAAAAGTAGTGACGTCACTATTGTAATAAATTGTTCTAAGACAAAAAAATGTACTTACCATAGTAATATTTGCCAAAAAATGTACCCGTCAACGTAAACGTAAATTGATTACTACACAACGATATTATACATTCAATTTTAACGTACAAGATACTGGAATATTGCACGGCTTGCTATCTAAACAAAATAGCATTGAAGCATTGAATCTTTTTAAATTGGCTCTAAGTCAATAGCACTCCTTTTCATCAATAGTTTTTTTTGTCAGCAACTGTATTTGATTTGTATTTGCTATTACTTTGCGCAATTCTTTGTCTTCTATTTATAATTAAAATTCTGTGGCTTAAGGTTTACTCTTGGGAAGATATAGAAAACAAAGCTCTTAATTTTTTTTTTAATGAGGGGATATGCCATTATTATTAAAAACTACAGTCGTCTTAGAATACACAATGATACTAGATGACAATTAATAAACAAAGCAAAGAGAAATTAAACAGTTAACACCTCACAGTTAGAATCATAATTTAATTATGAATGAAATGCAAATAATTTTCATTTATCATTTATGAAAGCTCCGCATTTCATTTCGCATTCAATTATTTCTATATTTACATAATCTGATGGAATGTGGCAAGTATATGCATGATAATATGTTTTATTCTGTTAATAAAAATCTATTGTTAGCATAAAGGGTTTATTAACTTCTTTATTAAATTTGCGGAATCTTTCCATTCGCTTTTATGTTTGTATAAGAATGATAAATTTTCCTCAATATTTAATTCTATGTAAAAATCCTTTGCATTTGCAGAGATAAAGTATTCTCCTTCGATCGTTTTTACATTTCATTATTAAGCATATACAGCTATATGTTATGTCGCAACATATACATGCTGTAATTAATCAGTTAATAAACACATAAATTTAAGTTTTCATATAAAACTAAGTCACAGTACACATAACACCTATTTATACTGTGACTCTGTGAAGTATCACAAAGTGATTGTTATTAACTTACGATTTTGGATTTTAGTTAAAATTTCTACTTTGACGTATAAATTTTGTACACATCTTATTCTAATTTTAGGTGATTAAAAAAATATTACATTTTTATGGATTTCTTACTATTTGCATATAAGTATATCTTTACTTTTACAAAATATTACCATATTTTATTGTGTACAATATATAATATAAACAAAAAAAAGAGTGAGTGTAACTATCACACGCGATTGAAATGAAACTTTTTAAATATTTTTGATTATGTCAATAAATAGTTCATAAACAAATTAATCAAAAATTTTTGAAAAATAAAATGAATATAACTTATAAAAATAAATAATTATAGAAATCATATTAAACATAATTAATTATGTATATATGGCGTGCGACCGTGATGCTATCTGGTCTATCATGTAAGTAACAAATTAAATCAAAGCTTCATTATCTGTAGTGCCATTTATCAGCTAATTCTTAACTTAAATAAAACAGGTAATATTATTAAAAAATCTTTGTTATAAAGTATATAAAAATAGAAAAGAACGAACAGATTACAATGATAAATAACGAATTAAATTAATTATGATTTAATAGAATTTTTGGTTATGTTTAATTATTATCAAACAGGATGGTACAGAAACATGACGCCATATTACCGTAACGGACTTCCGTTGCATTGTCGTCCTGTTAACTCCTAGTCGCGCCTAAAGAAGTTTACTTCAAAAACATAAGAAATGTAATATAAAAATATTGTAAGCGACGTATAAAGCTTTAAAATCTACTTTAAAAATCTATTTCATAACAGTTCTATAAAGTTTCGTCGATTATACGATCTTTTGTTAAAATTACCGTGGAAGTAGCAAATGAAAACTATACTTACGTGTCTTTAGTTGTATAACATAGAAAAAGAGAGAGGAAAGGACATATTGCATCAAACAGAATTTGAAATATAGCCAACTGCATGCGTCGCCGTCTGAATTGATTTTGCAGTCTTTTGTGATCTCTGCGAAAAGATGTGGTCTTTTATTTTCGCAATCGGACGAATTTGTCTTATTTCACTGCCGCAGTTCAGACACATTTCTAGTATATTACAAACATAAATTGTATATTTTATCTATTTGAAATTAAATGAAAGTGTAATCAGCGTCCTTTATATTCTAATGATATAAATTTGTCTATTCTATATCTATAATCATTTAGAATCTAATAATATAATGGATAATATTGTTTACCAAATATTATAGTTAACAATAGCTTTCAGGTAAGGCAATGCCTGTATCCCGGAAGCTTGTAAGAAAGTAAGTTTAAAACTTCCTTTCGAAGACTTGGGAGACAGATAATGAATGGTTCTAAATGAGAATAGATGAGGAGTTATAAGTCACTAGTACTGTTGTTAGTTCGTACGTACGTCTTCACTTTGGAAATAATATTACGAAAGACGTTTTAAAAATCTTCCTAGGTACTATAATAGGGTCTAACTATAAGAGGACCTAAATTGGTAAATAAAAGCAATATTCCAGTACAAGTTGATATAGTTTAAGCTATCCCAAACCTAAATAAGTTATAGATTAATAAATATGAAATAGAGGTAACAACATAAGCTGAAAAATCAAAATCTTCCATCTTTTTTTTTTATTCGATAATAAAAAATTTAACTTTATAAGATACTAGCTAACCCGTGCAACTTCGTCTGCACCAAATCAGTTATTACCAGTTTCAATGGTATTTTTAACGCGAAAAAATTTTAATAAACCTAAAACCCGATTGAAGCGACATCTACCGTTTCCAATTGTGTATCCAAACTATACAGAGACTCACTCAAACATGTACTCAGTTGGTATGTGAGAAATCTTTTAAAATAAGCCTAGAACCCGTTCGCAGCATCACCTGTCGGATCCAGTTAAGATAAAAACTAACCTACATATCAATATATATGATAAATTATTTTTTGCCGATTTCAATGAAATTCCTTGTGATTAACCATTTAAAATATATATTTGCCAAAATAAATATTATGTATAACATTGAGGGATAATATACCTTTCTAACATAAAAAAAAAATCAAAATCGGATCGGTGGTATCAGGGAGTCCCCGAACACAAAACGATAAATGAGATATAGCTTTAATGTTTAGCTAATCTGTCTCCTACATATTATAGCACAAAAAAAATTACAAAGATACGTCAAGAATTTCATTAATTATATTTTTTTGACTTTAGTCCGTTATCCTGGAGAATCCTTTTTCTCAAACTCATAACTATTGACCTATTGACCTAACAAGGTCTCAACAGCTTCACCGGACTACCTCGAGAATCCCTTTCATTCTATGGAACATAAGGTATTTTAGGTGTAACTTTATAATATTAGCTATCACTGTGTCATGTTTCGTCAAAATTGGTTCAGTACTCTCTGAGTGATACGTGTTCACAGGAACATCCAGACAAAAATTGTAAAAGGATTATTTTTGGCTTCTATTTCTTTTTTTTTCGAAATGACTACGCTATTGACCCAGCAAGGTCTTAACAGCTTCACCGGACTACTAAGGCGAGCGCTTAAGGCACTCAGCCGATTTTATTTTGGCAACCAGCTCAAGAGAGCACGGCATACCTCGGCTTGGCTGTTGCCTGTTGCATGCAAAATCGCGACCTATCTTAGCTAACCTAGCTAACTATTCATATATGTATGAGTTGTTGAAACGTATATGTGTACCAAGCATACACGGCTCAACAACTCCTCCATATATTTATTATCGAAAAATTGAGAGTTTTTCAGTTCGATAAGGGAAAAAAAAGTAAACCCTTCCACTTTCATGTGTAAGCGTGTAGGCGTGCACGTGTGTGGGGGTGATCGTGTAGTGTTGTAGCGGTGATGTATATTTGTGTGTCACCGTATCGCGCAAGCAACGCACTAGGAGGCCTAATCGGGTGTGATCTATATCGATAACAAAGTCTACTCCGATAATAATTTTCAAAAAATATTTATTTACAGATTTGGCCTTGTTACAGTTTTATTATAGTATATAGATAGATAGATGTAAGCATGTACATAATTATTAAGAATTAGATTTATTTATTCTTACGAAAAAACTAGTACGATATTTTCCAAGTTTTTTCTACTGCTTATACACATACTATGTTAGTTATTCTTCCATAAAGCTACGTTATTGCGAGAATATTGTTCAAGAGATACGACGTAGTCGAAACTCTGCTGTACGTTTGCCCGATCCGTCTCGACTTACAGTAACATTTCGTTTTGTTCTTTTGTAAATAACTTCTACATTTATTTATCGATGTCTCTACATTTACATCGATTTTGAAACTATTGTAAATATGTTACGAAGTATAATAGCTACATTTTGTATATTATAGTAACGAAGATAAATAAACGTCTAAGCGTCTAATAAATAAAGCGTCTAATAAATAAAGCTTAATTCGTTGTCTATATGTAGTGTCCAGTATTTGTATTAACTAGGTTTTTTTTTCTCGAACTGACTACGCTATTGACCTAGTAAGATCTTAATAGCTTCACCGGACTACTAAGGCGAGCGCTTAAGGCACTCAGCCGATTATATTAACTAGGCTCATGATCATATTTAAGGCTAGTCGATACACGAGATTTAGTCTGCGCTCTTTAAGATATCGCAATAATCTTTTAGATAACAGCCAAGCAGTTTAAACATGTAATTAAAAAAAAATGATATCTACCCACTAGATTTTTTGACGGACCTTTATCAATTTATTTATATAGACAGATTTATACACCATAAGATACCCTGATTTAAGGATGAGTCTGATATACATTTATTTATCTACTCTTTTTTCATACTTAAATCGTCATTCAAATTACAGTTACTTATAATAGTTTTTTTTATACACTATAGGAGGCAAACGAATATGCGGGTCACCTGATTGTAAGTGATCACCACCGTCCATAGACATTAGCAACACCATGGGATTCGCAAGTGCGTTACCAGCCTGTGGTTGCGGGTGAGTGGAGAGGGGATGGAGAGGAGGAAGGGGGGTGGGTTGACGGCGCTCTCACTGGCAGAAAGAAACGCAACAATGCAAGTATTATTACTCCACGTAGGTATTTCTGTGGGTTGGGTGGTACTACCGTGGGCGAGCCAACCCATTCATGTTGAAAACAGTCATAGCTTCAGCGTAGCTCTACCACCTACAAGGGTGAACCGATTTCAATTATAATAAAAACTAAATGTTATTCGAGGATATGCTTTATGATTTTCTTTTGAGGTTTTATCATAGTTATCAGTAGTGGTCGAGCCAAGCTGAAGCTATTATTGTTTTCAGCACGAATGGGCCGGCCCGTCCGGGGAAACACCACCCTCTCACAGAAAACCGACGTGAAGTAACAGTGCTTGCATTGTTGCGTTTCGTTCGGTCAGCGAGAGAGCCGGAGACCCACCTACCCTCCCCTTCCCCTTCCTGCTTCCCTTCCTGTCCCCCCCGCCCTCCTCCCAAACACAGGCTGGCAACGCACTTATGACTCCCCTGGTTGTTGCAAGTGTCTATGGACGGTGGTGATCACCTAACATCAGGTGACCCATTTGTTCATAGGAGGCAATACTATGATATAAAAAAAAAAAAATTGTTAACTCAATACTTTATCAGTGATTCCTGTACAAAAAAACAAACAGACGTTTGTAAAAGTGATTGAAATATGTCTTATTACTTATTACTAGACAATTGCAACAATTTTTCTCAGAAAAATCTGAAAATTACAGACATAATATTATATTTTAGAACAAGAATATAAACGGACATAAAGAGGCAAGGGTGACAAACTAGTGAGAGTAATCGCGCTTTTTCCATGAAATTAAATGCAGAGCTAATAACCCTAACTAATTTGTACAACGATATAAAACAGTTTAAAATTCTCTATCTTGTTAAATTCATTATGAGCTTCTCGATAACAATGTTCGAAGTCACGATCGTCGAAACAAAGTTTTAAACTTAGAGAGTAAGTTTTAATCCTATAATACGAATCTACGGGAGACATAGTTTTGCAATGAGCAACTTGTTGCAAATTATAATTGGTTTGTAGAATATTGGAAAGCTTTTCTATTGTTTACGTGTTTTAGCGTCCTCAATCTCACATAATGTTAAGTGATTATGAGGTCCAATATAGTGGTGATATGTTAAGCATAAGAGAAGTGCTTGGTAACAGATTCTAAACTTTGTATAGTTGATAGCCTGATATGCATTAGAATGGAATCGACCATTATGTTATGATTTCATTACCTTTTCTTTCACCGAAAGTTCAATCTCATAGAGATTCGAATCTACATCGACTCGTATTTGTTATAAAGATGAATGTAATGAACCTTATTATCCTTTTTAATTGGTAATTAATTAATTGGTTAATTGCACAACACATTACTTCCATATAACCAATGATATTGTAATCAAAAATCAAAAACATATTTTTTTAGGTAATACTATATGAAATAATCAAAAGAATTATCAAAAAAAAATGATCAAAAAAAAATTAATTTTGAATACGAAATACACATATTTCTATGTATTCAATGTTTAAATTCTAAGTAATTAGAGTGATTTTATAGTATCATTTTATTTTAACACAAATATAGTTAGTTGCGAGTTTATCTATTAATTTAAAACCTTTATAGATTGGTATCGAAGTACATAATAATCATAGAAATATTTAAAATAATTTATAATAATATTTCTTATTATGTAATCAATGATAATATTTAGCTGAAGATATGATCTTCACAAGAAATACATTACCGAGATTAACGATTATTCTGACCCAATTTTAAATCGTAATAATAAATTACCGGTATAATAAAATATCCAGGTAAAACATCCGCCTATATCTCGCTACCTCACCTCGAAACGAAATAAAAAAGAAAGCGTAGCCGCGCGTTTTCCGAATCATATCCCTTGGTATTTTTCCCGGCCTGAGGCACTAATAGTAGCGTGCGGTACGGAATTTTTTTTGCATTCTACCTGCTCGTACCGGGCTGAATGCTTAGTCCTGCGAGCACTAATGAACCTACCTTCAGAGTATTAAGCAGAGTCAAATACAAAACGGTCAGTGTATGTATCCTTTTATACAATGAGCATTTCACGAGTATCTACTTTAATGTAATTGAAATAAGGTTTACGTTTTATAACTTTTGTATTAATGGACGCCGTTTGATGTCTGTTAAAACGGGGATTATCGAGTATTCATGACCGTTTCTATAAAGAGTCGAGTAAGCTGACGTTGGGTGGATTTGACAGAGAATGCGAAAGAATCGAAATAAACATTAAAGCGGATCAATGCTAAATAATACTAATGCTATTATTATGGCTTGTTTAGATACCTAATTATACACTGTTGTTATACGCTCTTTAACGATGAGCTTGGCTGACATTCTATATTATAAATAGACTCCGTATAATAAATACAAATACCGTTTATGATCTAACAGAATGGAGACTGTATATCACACGTTGACAACATATTATATATATATATATATATATATATATATATTTAAGTACATATAGTTGTGACGTCTAACTTAAACTCAAAATATCCTTTATATAATTTGGGCCCTGAGAAGGCGTTTATGAAAGTCAATGCTTTTTTTTTATTGAAGCACGACATAGTGACTGCACTATGCTATGCACTATGCACTATGCGCAACCACCGAGAGACAGATTATGGTAAAGATGGTAACTCTAGAGGAAATTTGTAGGTGATAGAGCAACGCTGATGTTATAACTGGTTTCAGCATGAATGGGTCAGCTCGTCCAGAGTAATACCACCCTCTCACAGAAAACCGACATGAAGTAACAGTGCTTGCATTGTTGCTCCTCGTTAGGTCAGTGAGTGCGCCGCGGGAGCACCCCCCCCGCCCCCCTCCCTTCCGTCTCTACCCCTTGCCCCTTTCCCCATCAACACAGGCTGGCAACACACTTGTCTATGACAGTGGTGATCACTTAACATTAGGTGACCCGATTGCCTCCTATGAAATAGGAAAAATAATTGGACTCAAGTGCAGACCACACACGTAAAGGTGATTGGCGACATGTTTTTAACTAACCACCCGGGCTTAGAAAGTCTACTACCATACTAATCACGATGTTTTTCTTCCCGAGAGCTCCGGCCGAACTTAGGGTAACCAACACGGTGTCAGAACATGCTATACACTGAGCCATCATTGTTTCAACTGATCGGTTACTGAGGTCATGACCACCACAAATTTCATAGTCTCTACAACTATTAAATGTGATTAAAAATGTTACCACAATGCAAACAGCATAGTTATGTCGCTTGGCAGTATAATCATATATCAGGTGTAGCACTCGGCATAATGGCACGTGTTGCAACAGCGTACTAATTAATGCGTTTGTCGCATATATCGCACCAACGAGAGTAGGGAATGCATTTGTTATTATCGCAAATGGCAGTGACGTGGGCCAGTTTATTCGTTCGTCGCTCGTAAAATGCGTGTCATGGGTGACCCTCATCATGGGTCACCACAATCTCATTTCTTTAAATCAGCACCACATTGTTCTTAAAGTCCTGCGTCTCATCTCTCAACTCACATAGTAAGCTCGTCAGCACCGACCAGCAGTATTCGAGGACAGCATATGACATAACGTTTATTTGTCTTCATTCTTACTAATTTGCATTTGTTTTTCTTAGTCACATAGGTAACCAGTACGTTTAAGTCAATAATCAAGAGATAGGGTTTCTGACGCTGATTGGATCGCTACCATCGTTTTCCCCAAAATGTCGACTTCTTAATGGTTGACTTTATTTTAGAATGCACTTTTTTTACAATCAGGTGCAATTCTTCATCATATCGTGCTATAAAATAAAAAAATTCATTTCTATTATGGAGTAGTTCTGAGATATTGCTAAAATTATTTCAAATAAATTATTCATCTCAGTTCTGTCTACATAGCTTGCGTTTAATTAAACATTCCTAAATGTTTATGCATGTCTTAAGCTATTTACATAACTTTCAAGTTAAGACATTCGCCAGCAGAGTTATAGTAACTTTTCACTCTTATCTTAATACGAAGCACTTCGTATTTTTTAGATTTTAATTCCATAATATTCTTTACATCAGTTCCATCTTACTTAAGTTTTTTATACAAATTCGTTTATTGATATTTCTACTATGTTTTGTAGTACAAGTTGTAGATTTCTTTGTCGTATGATTTGTACAATAAAAGTAGTGTAGACTCTCAAATTATGTTTCGAAAAAAAGACTTGATGTATGAAGCCAACAACTCTTTAAATATCCGATGGGATATCAAAATAGACAAGCTAGAATATAATATTGCATAAATTGTTATTAAAGTTTTTTTAGTGTGATAATAATTACGCAGTTCAATATTAATATTTTATTGAATTGTATGTAATTTTTTTATGTTATGGATATTATTGACTAGCTATGCCGGTGGCTCCTTACACAGAGTACCTTATATAAATAGAGTTCGCACTTGTTCTTTTCAATCAGCGCCTCTATAATACGAATATACACATACACATATATAGTTATGTATGTACACATAAAGCGGTACTGTGTAAATCGTATACAAGCTATTAATCATTTTTATTTGTATAGAATATATTCATCTAAAGGCAAATCTAAATCCAAGTATTATGTAGGAGTCAATGTTTATAAGTAAGTCCGTAAATAGATAGAATTGTTTGTGGGAGACAAAAAAAATTTAAGGGAGCACTTTCACGTAACAGAAACGTAAAGTGAATAAATATTTGAAAGTTGTCAGTTTGAAATGTCAAAAGTAATTGTCGTCCACCATGTTTTGTTATCAAACTTGTCAAAAAAAATTGCTTAAAGTGCCATCTACATAGCGAACCGATAACTAAAAATAGGCGAGGATTTTCCATAAAAACCCGATTCTCAGAAGTGAAAACAGCGTGGCTCCTTATAGGCTTACTTATTATGTCTTGTTTTTTTTTATTACTAGTATTTGTTGTTATTTTTTTTTTATGTAAAACATTTATAGGCGAGGGTAAACCTAATTGTTGGCAATAGATAGATAGGTAACGTCAACTCAACGTCAATCTGTCAACTTTTCAAACTATTTCTCTCATATAAACCTCGCCCTGAATTACAAACAGAATAAAATAGAACTAACCAAACAAGTGCAGCAATTCTAGTAACGTGCATAGATAAATAATGTGCATGCCATTAATATCACCAAAGAAACAACCAAAAAAGAACCATATAGTATCCTATAAATCGGATAAAATCTTGTTTAATAGTTTATCTTATTCTTTATCATAATATACACTTATAAACGAATTAAGCCATTAAACGTCCCACTGCGTATTCGATTGATCAACAACAATGTATTTATAAGCTTCCGAACCGTTAAACGTAATTTTATAGCTAACCGATATCCGTCCATAATCTAAATTATGGCACGTAATTAGTGCGAAAATAGCGGGTTACGTACCCCCCACGTGATAGACAGCTTGTATAGGTTTAGTCATAGTATTTGTGGTTATTTTCTTTTAGATTTTATCACATTTGATATTATTTTGATCAAATATGCATAAGTTTTATATTACCTCGATATATCAGGCGACTGTTTAAAGCTTAACACCCTTAAATCCCTTGGTAGTTCATCGTCATATTTAATATATATACAATAATAATAAACAAATACTAATAAACAACAAAGAGACCTTTAGTTAAAGTTTGTTCTAAAACCTTTAAAGCATGGGAACGATACTTTTGAAGATAAAAAAGTCACATCTAGATTCAATAAAAGTATTAAAAATATTACTGGCGACTAACAAGTTGCGCTGTATATTATAAAAGCATAGCGGACTGTTTAAATTTCTTTGTCACAAATTTTAAAAATAAATTCTTTGAGTAAAATATTTAACACAGGAGATATAGCACTTGTGTGTAAACAACGTTTGTAAAATGTCGCATTGTCTCCCTTTTTGATAACCTAATTAGGTGCCTGTACAATAGATAAAATTTATGAGCTCGTACTAAATAGCACAATGAAATAACGCTTAAACTGACTACATATAGTTTACATCGTAGATAAAGGAACCATTTCTATCAAGAGATAATTAGTATTCTGATATCTTGACTGCAGAATTCGGTCTAACAATAATTTTAATTTTACTAATTACAATGACTACATTTTTTTTGTTGCATCTATACTAATATTATAAAGGGGTAAAGTTTGTGAATTTGTAAAGTTGTAGCGGGTAATCTCAGGAACTACTGGTCTGATTTGAAAAATTCTTTCAGTGTGATATAGGTTATTTATCCAGGAAAGTTATAGTCTTTAGTTTATATATCATCATGCTAAGACCAATAAGAGCGAAGCACCAATGAAAAATGTTTCAAAACCCGGTTTTTTTCTTTTTGAGAGCTTGTGCTACCTATTAGTTAGCCCAAAGCAACTATTCCACGCGGACAAATTCGCGGCCAGGGGCTAGTATTTAATATATGCAAAATTATTTTACCAAACTGACTAAGTTATAAATACTAAAGTGGAGAAGGTAATACTAAAAATAAATAATATGTGCCTTATTACTTGAAATTTGATTTTATAATGATTTTCATAAGATTTATACTTGCAGTTAGATTTCAAGTATTATTTAGAGTACATAGTGCACTTTCATTAAAATCAGTAGATGAGTACTAGTATTTTATTAGTAATAACAAAATTACAATGGAAGACCTAATTTATAGCCTACAATTTGTTACAGATAAACACGTACTCATAGTAAAAGATAATATCATTTTTAGGACGCCGTGGCCATCAGATAGTATTTATATATAAATGGAATTTGGCAGCTTTAATTCAAACAGCATCGCGTTATGTATATAGGTAGTACAATATTTTTTACTTATTTTTCAGTTATGGTTTCAAAAGTTTATTTTGTAAACTCAATTATAAACTTGTCTAGAGGACGGTACTTCATTTACTTTTACGTTTATTAAGACGGGTAAAATACTTTTTTTACAAACAAATATTACATAAAAGAATAATGATAAAAAAATTAAGATAATTCTTGCTACAAATTAAATTATCTATATAATAGGTCGGATATAAGATTTGCATAAATGTAACGGCTTAAAAGTTATAGGCTCTCAAATTTGAAAGTATATTTGTGGCTTTCAAAAGTACAGAAAAAAAGTAATTTTTAAATCTTATATGCCGTTTAAAATAATTCGTATACGAAATAATTTGCATATTTAATTTGGCATTATTTAATTTTTTTATTATTATATAAGTTCTGTTTACGAAAAAAAGTATTTTCTCCGTCTAATTTGAACAAAAAAATGGACCTGGAACTTGAGAACAGGGTCTACAAATGAACTAACCTATTTTTCTAAATGTGAGATTTTTTTTATATTCAAAGAAAACTTTTGAGACGACAAGTTAAAAAAACGAACACCTACGTTCATAGAAGATAGGTATATATTAATGCTTCATACAATTTTACTGAAATTCTTATTATCGTGATAGCATATTCTGATTATCTGTCTATCTTCACCGTCCTTCGGTTTGTCACGAACAAATATCTATTACATCTAGGTGTTGTCTATCGCTTTTCTCTTCTTTCCTTCGATTACATTTCCCGGGATGAAAATACCGAGATTTTTTTTACATTTTGTTTCGTTTCCCAGTATTATTACAGAGATACTCGAGATCTATTTATATAAATTGGTTTCGTAGTTAACGCGTGCATACTCAAATTCTCTGTTACAAATAATTTGTCGATTGAGTTATCACACTGGTTAGATTATTTCATCACTTCAATTAGAGCGATAATCGTAATACTTTAAACATTTCTTTTCTGTACGAGATTACTATAGGTATTCTATTACTATCTACATAAAATTCAAAATCTTAAATCTATGAAAGTTCTTCACTGATCGCTTTGAACTTTTTACAAGATTTGAAATGCAAGACGTGCATTTTTTTAAAAGTCAGATAGACAGTCACGGCTTTATATATATGCTCAGGTGCATTTAGGTTTAACCCTTTTTAGTAATATTGCGATTAATGCGTATAAACACTCTTCTAAAAACTTAGTTATACTCATGTGGTACATATGTGTTGTTTACTGTACGAGACTTTTAAACAATTACTTAGCTTTAAAAAAACCTTTTAATCTGGTTATTATGATAGAGTATAGACAAAAAATACTACTGGTTATAATTTACGATTTTTTTTTAATTACAATTATTTTCTCCTTCGTGAGAGCTTTTATAAGATTCTCATACATGTCTGTTTCATCGCAGTTTAAACCTAAAATATACATAGTTAATTTTAACATATAATAAGAACGTAAATCCGACGTGTCTGTAACCTTTCGATTTTCCAGAAAAAAATGTAGCTGGTTTCTAGAAATACATAATAGAATAACATTTCAGTCATTTTTAGAAATCTGTCTATTTTTATGATCACGTATCGCTGCTAAAGCACTGGATTTATAATAAAACCTCAACACAAAAAATCATCAAGCATATCCTCAGGAGTAACTAATTTTTTGTTTCATTAAAATCGGTTCATTCTATCAAAAGTTATTGTAATTTTAATGACGACGCGGCGTAAGTACGAGAGAAGTTAATAAGTAAATGGACGTATTACAGTCAGATTATTAATCACTGTTTTTACATTAGATTTCACGCGGACGAAGTCGTGGGCACAGCTAGTATTCAATATTAACCTTTATTTATTTTTTTATAGGTTTTCGCGTTTTATCATGATCTCATATTAACGATGTAGTTTAGAATAGTAGACACGATAAACCTATAAGGGAATGTCACTCAAGTGCATGCCGGAACTTACCAAGTGCATGCGGGCAAGAAAGTGGACTTAGAGAAAACCCTACCACTATGCCATTTTTATATAATAGGAGATAAAGGAACAGATGGGTCATCTGATGTTAAGTGATGACCACCAGGGAAGTTGCAAATGCGTTGCCATGTGTTTGGGGGAGGTGAGCTTCCGGCTATCTCACTGACCGAACGAAACGTAACAATGCAAGCACTGTTACTTCACGCCAGATTTCTGTGGGTCGGGTGGTACTACCCCGGACGAGCCGACCCATTCATGCCTAAACCAGTCATAGCTTTAGCGTGGCTCTACCACCGACATGGGCTTATTACAGTATTTCCGTTACCGAAAGCTACGATTCAATCGCAAAGATTCGAAACTATGTCGATGGACGCAACATCACGATTTTTTATGCCAAAGGGCAGCAGACAGGCAGACGGCCCATCTGATGTTAATTGGTTACCGTCGCCTATGGACAACTGCAACACCAGGGCACAATGTGTTATAAGAGCCGATTTAGCGACACTTATGGTTTATTAGTCTATTTGATGGGTCTAGTTACGATGAAAACTAGACAAAAATACCGACACTATAACTCTGTTTACTTTTCAAGATATTAACAAAATCGAGAAAAGTCCATAGAAAAACCAAAAAAATACTTTATCTCCTTTACTTCTATTATCTATAGTACTAGGGCGACTGAGCCCAACTCGGATCTTTAAAAAACACTTTTAGATTAATATAAATTTTAAGTTATACATAGTTCTGCTGTCACTCTAATTCGAACTATGGCAACACGGATTTTCAAAGCAACCGATTTCGATCTTAGCTATTTTAGTAGTTCTGACTAGGGATGTTAAAAATAATCGATTTTTATTTAAATCGATTATTATATTGTTATAATCGATTTTTTATTATCGATGTTTATATTAATATTAATTGATTTCTTAAAATCGATTATATAAATTACGCATTTAAATCGATTTTCATAAACATCTAAGCGACGGATGAAAAAAAACTCAAAATAAATTCATTATTATTTACAATTGAAGAGTGAGCATGAGATAATATAGTTGTAATCAATTAAAATGTTTTCTAGCCGCAAAACATCTAAACGCAGCTGACAAAAGTATTTTATAACGAAAAAGAATAATACCACAGTAATTAATATGCATGTCGTGTTCGATAGAATGAAAAATTCTGTAGCGAAACTACAAATTTAAAAAGTACATAGAATGAAAACATCCCACTGCCTTACAAGTAACATGAGTTACGTTACTATATCTTATAATGATTGTTGTGGTTCTTATGACAGCCAAATACCGTTCTCTGTTAAATTAAAAAATTCAATAAAACTAAAAAGGTCTGTGATGCGAGTACAATGTACTTCAACGTGTTCACTAAAAATGTCTTATGGTATACTCGACATCGATAACTTTACAAAACTATAAATTATTATTGAAATTATTCAATAAACAAATTCTTCAATTTTAATTTTGTCAATCACACTATAATTAATATGAAAATTTAAAAGAGAACTTCATTGTTTTGTATTTTAAAGTTAGAATTAATAATGTTGTCATTTTGTTATGATGCTTCTTATCATTTCATTTTTCTTACAATATAATGTTTAATAGTACTGAAAAATTCTATGGTATTTAGTTTCTGTATCTTTACCTTGAAAGTTTAAAGGAACATTCACTTTTATTTTGTTTTGAACTGGTTATTTTTGATACGTATCATTTTATTTGATTCATAATCTGATAAATTGTTATTTTGAATCTTTAGGTTTAGGTTTAGGGAATATGGAAAGAATGCCCATTTTTAAATACTATAAAAATCGATTTTTCGCAGATATCGATTATTTATTTTCAATAAAATCGATTTTTGACAAATCGATTATTATTGAAAAATTAATAATCGATTCCTAATTAATCGATTTTTTCCATTATTCTCACATCCCTAGTTCTGACAGCGCCAGCGAAATTTACCTTTATATTCTAGCTATATTTTTTCATTGCCTGAAAACTCAGTTTAAAAAAGTTTTCTATGAATAAAAACTAGCTAGATCGATTTATCGTCCCCGCAACTACCTACATACATAAGTTTCACGAAAATAGATGACGCCGTTTCCGAGATCCTGAATATATACACATATAAAAATATACAAAAATTGCTCGTTTATATGTAATAATAATTAATAAATAAATAGGTATATGTAGATAGATAGATATATAAAGTTAAGTTAGTTGGACAAGGTAGGCGGCGATGAGGTTGACTTTTAAAAAAAATTCTTAGAATATTATCAAGGTAGGATAGCGTTTGCCGCGACCGCTAGTATATATATATATATTTAAATTTCTTCAGTACGTGTGTATGTCACTGAACTCCTAAACGGCTCGACCAATTTTTATGAGATTTTGTGTGCTAGCTCCAGTGGTTCCGAGAATGGTTTAGATTCACAATTGGAACCGATAGGATGTAATGCGGTTTAATTTTAGATAAAAGAAGTTAACATCAAGACATGACAACGTCCGCCCGGCCAAGTAGTTTTATTAAAAATGTTACATGGTCTCGTAGATTATCGATAGGGATAGGGATAGGGAACACTGTACCAGGTAACTCATTCCAAAGTGCGTTTAATAAAACTTCCAGAAAACTTTACGGTTGTTACCATCTTGGTTTAGAGTAGTACAGCGACGGATTGTATGAGTTTGGAACGGCACTGCGGGCGATATATAATTTATGATAATTAATTACTTAATGCATCAAATATAATAAGCATCAGTCATAAAGAACAATAAAAAAATAGTACACAAATTCATGTGTAGTCCAAACGAAAACGACTGATTTGATTGGAACAGTTTCATATCGGATATCTGTACATGTCAACATATTTCATATTGTTTTCGATGGTACAGCGCGTTATAAACTGCACAGCGCTTGATATGGTATGATTAATGGTCGCGTGAATGATTGATACTTGTCTGACAGCGTGCCGTCTGCTCCCGGTGTGACAGAGAGATAGGCCACGTAATGATTAGCTCACGTTTTGTGATACGTTGCCGAATAACCTAGCAATACACTGGTGTAGTGCAATATATTTTTATAATCCGTTAAACATTATTTATTATTTATATTCCCCGGGATAATACCACCCTCTCACAGAAAACTGACGTGAAGTAACATGTAGATGGTAGAACCACGCTGAAAGTATTACTGGCTTCAGCATGAATGGGTTGGCTCACCCGGGGTAGTACCACCCGACCCACAGGAACACCGACGTGAAGTAACAGTGCTTACATTGTTGCGTTTCGTTCGGTCAGTGAGAACGCCGGAATGCCCATCTCTCCTCACCTTCACCCAACACAGGATGGCAACGCACTTGCAACTCCTCTGGTGTTGTAAGTGTCTATGGGCGGTGGCGACCATTTAACATCATGTGATCCACTTCTTCGTTTACCTCCTATGATATAAAAAAAATACTGCATAAACAGACATATTCCGGTTTTACTAGTGTAATTAAAAACACATAACAAAAACAAACACATAACAAAAAAAACATTAATATATATTAAAAAGAATGCAATTCCAGAAAATAAAACCGTTTATACCATTATCAGGTACGGTGTCAGAGAGTTACGATGAATACTCAGTCACTGATCGTATTTCTAAATATATTTAACATAAAATGCTATTCAGTACTACCGTACGTACTATTCATTCCTATAAAAATTCTTATGATGTTTTTCGCATACTTTTGTTTGAAATTAGAGAGAGAAAATTTAAATATTTAGCTTTTAAATTTTGCTCTTAATGATAATAATTAAAGAAAAATATCACAGAATTTTACGTATTCCGCTTATTTCTTTATTTAATACACTGTATTAAATCGAATGATTATTTTGGAAAAAGCTTTTTTTTAAATGACTACTCTATAGCAAGGTCTTAACAGCTTCAACGGACTACTAAAGCGAGCGCTTAAGACACTCAGCCGATTTTATTTGGGCAACTACCTCATGGGTGCACGGCACACCTCGGCTTCGGCAATGATACATGCAATTCGCGACCTATCTAAGCTAACTTAAGCTACATGTTCATACTTATATGAGTTATCGAAACATATATGTGTACCAAACATGTACACCTTAATAACTCCAATATTTATTTTGTGTCGGATAACTTTTCTAAACTAAAATCAGTTCGATAAGGGAAAAAGAAAAATAAAACCCTTCCACTATCATGTGTAAGCATGTGTGCGTGCACGTGTGTGGAGGTGATATGTGTAATGTTGACACAGTATCGCGCAAGCAGCGTCCTCAAGGGTTTCATGCTGAGGGAACAGACCTAAGCTTGAGCCACTGTCGAGGGGTCTTGGAAAAATATTCAAAGTTACTACTACTATTTAAAACGTGGGATTGGCTCTCAAGTGTAGCTGTCGAAAATGCTCTTGTGTTTTTCAACGGATTCTCAACTTGAGACTAAACAAGCGAGTCTAAAAATGCCATTACCATTATGCTATAACTTCCTTATGATATTTTGCTTCACTGAAAGATGCGACTTATTGCAGGGTTCGAACCTTTCTTATTCATTTTAAAAATAAATGTATATATTCGGGTATTATCGTATTTTATTTGTACGTTTCTCCAAGTATTATTCCGTAGAGTACGATAGACGCTACACACAATACGCATTTTTATATCTCAATAAAAAGAGACAAATTTCAATATTAAAAACGTTTCGTAGAGATATTTACTACTTGATGAAGGTAATAAAAAGGCATCTTAAAATTTGGTAAACGTGATTACCATGAAATAGAACAAGTTTTTACATTTTTAGCAGAATCGATAGTGAAACTGTATGTATCTAATGTATCAATACCAGGTGAAAGGTTAGACACTCGCAGTATTCTCAGGTGTAACCCTTTACGGCCACATTTAAGATATAAAATAATAATATTAAAACACTAGCTGTTACCCGCGGCTCCGCACGCGTTTTTTGAATTTATTAAAAAAATATTAAAATTTGTTATTAGATGTGTAAATAACAATAATACTCTTTCAAACATATTTGTAAGTATGACACGCACATCATCTACAGTAACGGATAACAGTTCATCACTACTATGTAAAACAAATTCCTGTTCCACATCTGTCTATATATCTGTTCGCGATAAGATCAAAAACTACAAAACGCATCTTCATGTCGTTTTCATTAATATATAAAATGATTCTTGGGCAAGGTTTAGGTATAGTTTGTCTTATTATCAGGGCAGGCAACGTCTGCTGAACCCGCTAGTTTAAAATAAAACAGCTAATTAGTTACTGATTTGCCCGTAAAATTCCCATTCAAATATTACTTGTAGTCCGGTGAAGCTGTTAAGACCTTGCTAGGTCAATCGCGTAATCATTTCTAAGAAAAAAAAAACGTTCAAATAGGTCCAGCTATTTTGGAGATTACTCGGAACAAATAAACAAACAGACATATCGAGAGAATAAAAAAAATGTTGATATTTTTAGCACCACAGATATATGTATTCACCAAAAAATATTTATTTTAATATTACATACACACACACTTTATTTTTATAATACGTAATATATCACAAATCAAAAATTGGAAACAAAACTAAAGTACAATAAACTTTTTGAGGAGTTTTTGGCGGAATTTCATTCTGTCATGCAGTGGATTTTATATTTTATTCATAATTTTGTGTTACTTGACTCTATATTATGTTAAATTGGCGGCGTTTTATGTAATTTAATGTTTGTTTATTGTGCGTACGTGAAATGAATTGGTTTTGAAAATTAAGAAGATAAAAATTTACGAAGTATTATATAGAGAATTTAGCGCTTTTCATTAACTTAGACATAAAAGAAAACTGGCTAAAGAGTACATAACAATTACCTAAATTGACAACTTTAGAATTGGCAGTATCAATCAATTCCTTCGCCAGTCTTATTGGAGGAATATTATTACTACTAAACTATTTGAGTAATAGCACAAAATAAACTTTACAAATGTTTCCGATACAAACGTACCACGTATAATTAAAAATTGAAAACAAAACTAACGTAGAACAAACTTTTTGAGTAGGAACACAAAATAAACCATGAAAATATTTTCGATAGAATGTTATCGCGTTACCATGGTAACGCATATAATACTGACATTAACACGCAGCGGAAGCTTCCAAAGTAGCCCGATTTTGAGACATTCTTCATTAGTGCTCAGCTCCTTTTGGTTTTAACGTGATGATATGCAGCCTATAGCCATCCTCGATAAATGAGCTATCTAACACTAAAAGAAACTTTTAAATCGGATCTGTAGTTCTTGAGATCATAGCGTTCAACCAAACAAACAAACAAACAAACAAACAAACAAACTCTTCAGCTTTATATATTAGTATAGATTTACTAATAAACAACAAAGAAAACCTAAGTTAAAGTATGTCCGACTCGAAGTTAATAACTTTCGCTGGTTAAACGTGCCTCTTTTGTTTATTTACTGGCGTTTTCACGTTCCTTTCCAAATGAAAGCGAAATCACCCAACAGTCATTGGCACTGTGCTTTAACATAGACGCGTAAAGGATTGTGTATAATTTTTGTATTTATCTAGATAATTAGGTCAAATATTATGTACCTATTTTTTAATGATTTAGAATTAGAATCCAGTGCAGAGTGTTCTTCAAAAATGTTGTTACTGTGTAAACAGTCACCTGGTATAAATAATAATCAATTGCTGAATATATGTAGACTACAGGTATTTCGATAATACTTTTTTGTTATGGCCGGCTTGTATAAAAGAGTTTGCTTGAGAATTGTACGGAACACCAAAATATTGGAGTTCAAAAGTCTCCATAAAAACGAGTCAGAAGGAAGTTGGGAGATCATTAAAAATATTTACCGAACTATGGGATTGATTGTTTTTTGTTCAGTTACTATTTCATATATGTTATCGTATATGAAAAATTAGCTCTCATTGAGTTCGTTATTACACCTGGGCGAAGCCGGGGTGGATAACTAGTATACGACAAAAACGAAATGGTAGGTATGAGTTAATTATTTATATTTGTTTCATTATAAATTAAGTTTATTGTTTTAAAGTAATCTATAGATGTGTTATCAATTCGCAAAGAAAAAATTTGTAACCATTGTGCATTTCGGCGACTGAACGAGCAATAGTATAAATAATTCAATTCGAAGATACCGTAATCCAACACGATTTATCGCAGTAATCGTAAGGTCTTGTACTTAAATTAAACCCCGTGTTTGCGTGTTCCATGTGATCGGTACCCAGGAAATGGCATTCGCTGAGGAGCCAGGGCCAAATACGGACCTTCGCACTACTTATAAAACAACCCCATATTTAACAGTATTTAATTGTCTGTCTATTATTTATAATAATTTTTT
Organism: Antheraea mylitta; assembly: GCA_014332785.1. Classification (NCBI taxonomy): domain Eukaryota; kingdom Metazoa; phylum Arthropoda; class Insecta; order Lepidoptera; family Saturniidae; genus Antheraea; species Antheraea mylitta. The sequence continues at coordinate 5,351,763 of JACEII010000008.1, forward strand.
GTATGTTCTTATATAATGAACAACAATAATCTTTAAAGAAATAATTTTATTAAACTTTGAAACTTTCTATGAACATTAGAATTTACATGGAGAATTATGGCATTCTCGTGTAATTCTCTGACGTAATTGCCGTTTAATATACCTAGACTTATTTGTACCTTTCTAAACAAGTGAATAAATGTCTGATAAAGTTATTTTATGTCTGCATAAAATCTTTTAAAACATTTGTGAAATGGAATACACCTGTCTTTTTTAATATATCTCTTGAAAAGCTATCTAAGCAAAACCTCCTTACCTTTTTAATAATTTGTCAATCCTGTTTAAATTTTGGTATCTGTAATCTTTTGTATTATCAATTGTTCTAATAGATAACGTCTTATTCTTATATGATGATAAATAGTTTAATATAATAATAATTTTAAGTAAATATAGGAAATTTATTGTTCCACTAAATCGCGTGCCCCGTTTTATCGTTAACAATCAAATGTTAACATAAATTTAAGTTAATAACGAAGTATACTAAGTTGTCGACCGGCTAATCTTGCTCATCAAATTGTTTCTGAATAAAATAAAAAATGCTTAATTTATTATATGGAACATAGTAATAATGTTCTCGAACATAAGCTCATAAAATCGATGACTGAGTGAACGTTTATATTTTTCAGTATTTATTTAGATTTATAGTATTATCTATGATCTTAAATAATTATGTTTAATCTGTATAAATATTAAAATCCAAGTGTCTTTCTGTAATATCAGAATAATTGCTTTTTGTCTTGCGCTGAAGTCGCAGGCAACTGCTAGTTTTATTATAATTTTAAAAACTTAACCGACTACACGATAATAGTTAGACAGGTATTTTAAAGCAATAATATAATGTTCTATTTTTGTCTAATCCTTTCCTATTACACAAGACAGAAAAATGTAAACCAATTTGTAATAAAAATAGAACACGGACCTTTAAACTAGCGCATAACTTTACTGTTTGTAATTTACATACAATCTACTCTTCTGTCTAATATTCAGTTTTTCAGATCAATGTCTGGTCATACAAACTTTCACATTTGTATAACTAACCTCACGGGGCTGCTACTTTTGAGAACTAAGCTGAAACATCTCTTTATTCGATATTGGATAATTAAATCTAAACTAATATTATAAGGCTGAAGAGTTTGTTTGTTTGGTTGAACGCGCTAATCTCAAGAACTACCGGTCCGATTTGAAAGTTTCTTTCAGTGTTAGATTGCTCATTTATCGAGGATGACTATAGGCTACATATCATCACGTTAAAACCAATAGGAGCGGAGCACTAATGAAGAATGTCTCAAAATCGGGCTATTTTTAGAGCATCCGCTGCGTGTCAGTGTCAGTATTATATACGTTGCCATGGTAACATGATAACATTCTATCGGAAATATTATTAGGGTTTATTTTGTGTTCCTGGTCAAAAGTTTATTCTACGTTATTTTAAATTCCAATTTTTGATTATAAGTAGTACGTTGCTATCGCAAACATTTTTAAAGTATATATTGTGCTGCTATTCTAAAAGGTTAGTAGTAATAATATTCGTCCATCAATACAGGCGAAAGAATTAATCCATAATGGCAATTCTGAAGTTGTCAATATAGGTAGTTCTTATGTATTCTCTACCCAGTTTTCTTCTATGTCTAAGTTAATGTAAAGGTATAAGCGCCAAATCTTCTATATAATATTTCGTAAATTTTTATCTTCTTAATTTTCAAGACCCCAGAATACATGCTCCATGGTATTATTTTTCATTCATTTCACTTATGCACAATAAACAAACCATATTACATAAAACGCCGCCAATTTAACACAGTATAGAGTCAAATATTCTACGTTAGTTTGGTTCCCAATTTTTTGTTTGTGATATATTACGTATTATAAGAATAAAGCGTGGGTATATAATATTCAAATAAATACTTTTTGATGAATACGGCTGGACCTATTTGAACTTTTTTTTTCTTAGAAATGACTACGCTACTGACCTAGCAAGGACTTAACAGCTTCAACGGACTACGAGTAATATTTGAACGGGAATTTTACTTGCAAATAATTAACTAATTAGTTGTTTTATTTTAAGCTAGCAAGTTCAGCAGACGATACTCGCTCTAATAATAAGACAAAGTAATGGTAATTTAAAGTTCCAGCTATGTGGCTTATGATAAATCCCATCCCATTCGATACACTATTCACATATATAATGTACATGTTACCTGTTACTGTAGATGATGTGCGTGTCATACTTACAAATATTTTTGAAAGAGTATTTGTGTAATTTTACACATCTAATCACAATTTTACATTTATTTAATATATTGAAAAAACGCGTGCGGAGCCGCGGGTAACAGCTAGTCTTTAATAATACGAAAATATTGTAATAATTATAATCTTATAACATTTACACAGTTTCAAACCCTGTTACCCTTTGACAGTATTTTAATAAGCTCAGGTACATAATAATACTGCTGTACAGCAGAGACCGGCACCTCTTTAAACTCAAACAGTTGTTACCGTAATATGCCGTTTGCTCCACTTAATGCAGTATCCACTCGTTCGTTCCTATGTATGTAAACACTACCTGTATATTTAGGTAATATACTCAGGTTGTGTTAACACAAATATTGCAGTTTTACTTTCGTGTTTATGTCGGAGGTAAAGCTGTATTTTTGAATTTATTCAGTTGCATAGGTTTGAGATACTGAAATATCTTGAGATTTTAAAGCAGTTCTTTAAATTCCTACAAAAAATATCTTAAAATACTGCAGTCCTAAGGTCAATTTTAATAGTTGCCTACTGCTTCGGACTTGTAAATTTTTGGACAGGAACATAGTAGCGCAAAATAAAGTATATTATGTGTTACTTATTTGACATAGATTATCCACATTATAATACCTATAATATAAATAACAATTTTATAATTAATTTTCAAGAAAACGATATATAAATGTAAGACAAACAATATGAGAAACTAGTAATAACAGAAAGACAAGGAAAATTATAAAACCAATTAATACTCTAAAACTAAACTTTAAGAATAGTCTTGATATGTTTATATCGCCATTTTGAATCTAATTTTTTATTACTGAGAATTTCGTACGTTTTGTGTAATATATTATATGATCTATATATTCTATATGTACATATTATGCAATCTATTTCAAGAGTATAAAAAAAGTGTTTATATGGATTAAAATAATTTAGGGAACTTTTAAACTGCTTGTTATTTGGATAATCTTTTAATCAATTCCATACTTTTACAAAGATTAATCGAATGTATTAACATTATATGGTAGACCTCTTTCACCTACAACTATAAATGGAATAAATGAAGCCGCCATAAAGGATAAAAATCAGGTAATATAGTATAATTTTTTTTTCGAAATGAAAACCCTGTTGCCCTGGACATGTCTTTACAGCTTCACCGAACTATTGAGGCGAGCGCTAAAGGCACTTAGCCGATTTGGGATGTTTGGGCGACTAACTCAAGGGTACACGGCACACCTCGGTTTGGGCTGTCGACTGTTTTATGCAAAAATCGCGACCTATTTGAGCTAACCTAAGCTAAGCTATCTAGATATACGTATATGAGTTATTGAAACATGCATGTGTACCAAGAATGCGCGCCTCAACAACTCTTATATGTATTTTGTGTTGGAAAAAATCCTCTAAACTATATAGGATAGGATATACCGTATAGTATAATACCGTCGACGCCGTCCGCCCGGTCCTGCGAGAGTGGCTTGGGAGGGAGTGGGGCTCCCTGACGTTCAGGATGGTGCAGGTACTCACCGGACACGGCTGTTTCGGGTGGTACCTGCACCGGATCGCTCGTAGGGAGCCGACTACCGCCTGCCATGAGTGCGGCGCTGAGGAGGATACCGCGCAGCACACTCTCTCTGAGTGTGTTGCGTGAGAGGTGGAGTGCCACACTCTGGCGGCGGTAGTGGAGGAGGATTTGTCGCTGCCGAGCGTGGTTTCGTCCATGCTCGGCAGCGAGCAGGTGTGGCGAGTAGTGGCCTCCTTTGCGAGGAAGTCATCTCGCAAAAGGAGGCGGCGGAGAGGGCCCGCGAGGCGGACCCCCTCAGCGGCCGTCTTCACCAACGGAGGACTGGCAGGAGGAGGCGTCATTTTACCCAACTCCTTCTGCCACCGTAGCCGGACCTGCGAGGATGTAGTCGGGGGGCTCATCCCCTCATTGCACAGGTCCGGCGGACGAGGGGAGGCAGCTGGTGTGTACCCAGCTGCCTCTTTATAGGTAGGTGCCCAGCGGCCACATTCCGCCGGGCGGACCGTTGGGGCGGCTATCTAAGAGGAATAGCTTAGCACGATCCCTTCCCGCCCCAACACTACGGTCTGTCGGTACACCTTGGAGCTTTAGTCCGTGCAAGCTGGACATAACTCATCCTCTCCCCTGGGAGGGTGGGTATCCATAAGGGATTTCCCCACGTAAAAAAAAAGGAATATAGTATAATGTAAACAAATGTAACATAACGTAACCGTATAATATTTAGTAGTTAAGTAAAATGACAGTAGTTGTTCACATGTAAAACAATTTTTAACTATACTAATAAAATTAAAGAGTCTATAGAAAAAAAGGTTAACATCCAGAAAAACTGTCCCCGAAGATCAAATTGACATTAACCCGAGCGTAGTCGGTAATGAAAACTAGTATTCATTTAGACGAGAACGTATTCTAATCTCATTTTCTTACACATTGCACATTAAATCCTATAAGTATGTTTGTCTCTAATATTGCTTTCTGTTTCATGAAGTTTCAAGTCACAAAGGGGCTAAAAAAGTTTTCATTTAAAAAAAATCGCAACAGTTATATAAATTACAAGTGTTTGATTACCTAACTAAAAGTTTGCGTGTCTGTCGCGGTCGCCCTTTCAGATTTATCGTTACAAATATGGTAATTTTGGTGCCCAGTAGTTGGGGTTCGATTTGAATTGCTAAACACCTTGGTGAACCACCTTACTATGATCTTTAGAAGCACTCGCCCCTATAAACTTATGTTTATGTACATATCTGTGGCTTAAATTGAAATGTAACGGGAAGATACGACGGTAAATAATTCTATAGTTTCTTGGCCCAGCTTTACTAACACTGTTTGTACATAGTTGCTCAGATGGTATTAAAATAAGTTCACTAAACACTTTTATAGTAAATACGTGTAGTTATTATATTATTATACCTAAGCTTCGATATCACAATGGTGTATAAATGTATTATTATATTACAAATAAAATAGTGGACAACTATAATATTAACACTTGATTAGGTACGTCGCGTAACGCCGGGGAGATGAGTGGTAAGTTCGGCTACAATCGGCTTGTTTAGATTTTACAAACACGTTTTCTCTATAGCACACCGCAATACGGCAATAGAAAAAGATAACGCTATACAAAACCGAACTTAGCCGAGTATCGCGGTCTTCTCCCCAACATGCCAAATCAAAAGACTGGTACTGTATAATTTTTATAGCTTTTAATATTTCTGTAAATTGCATTTCACTACATATATTATATTAAAATATTTCTTAAATGTCCGTTGCAAAAAAAAAACATGTTTAAACTTATAAGATATAATACAATAAACCGTATTGTAAAATATAATGATAACATGCCAAGTATATTCACCAAGTTGTCTATTTTAATTGTGTAATATTTCATTGATATCGGTAATCCTCCAATAATAATTTCATAAATTTGTGTCACACATGTTGTAGTTAAAAGAGTAAATTGCTCGGCTTTAAAAATCCTGTCTAGGAGAAGTTGGATTTCGTGGTTGTTACTGTATGGTACTTTGTTTATACTAAATATTTTTATACATAAAGAGGAATATATACAGTTATTAATATTCCGACCAAGTATAACGTAGCTATTTCCCAAAAAGGTAACATGATATTTCGTCAACAACCTTACTTCCTCTTTATTTTGTCTACGTTTCCAATTTAGGTAAGATACACCCAGTAACTTGTAATATTAATAATATAGAAAGAGTTTATCAATCAACGGACATTTTTGATGTAAAACATCTACAGGCGCGGGTAAATTGACTGTTAGCGTGGCGACGACGTGACAATAGCGTGCGTAAGCGACTGTGTGTAATCACTCTTGCCGCACTGAGTTCGCATACCTATAGCACAGTACACATAACACCAAGTAAGGAAACTCCTTATAACTCCTTACTCCTTGTTTTCGAGCGTTTGTTCGTAGTTTCTGTACTGTGTCTCATATTTATACTGTGCCTATAGTGTAAGTTGAGAACTCAAGACTTTAAGATTCGTTCGATCGAACAATTTCGATGTTTCACATCTGGCAGGCGCCCGTGAGACTCAATTTTTTTATATAAACTTACATTACATGTTTTTTATATATAATCACGTCATAATTGACGGTGGTGTTATTTAAATACTTACATTTACAAGAAATCGCACGGAAGTTGATTTTTAAACCACAAATTACGTCCATTTACACATTTGTAAAAACAAAATACGTCATCGAACCATCCAGACAGCTAAACAATTCAACGCGTCGCGTGGGTTTTTTATAAACATAACTTTCATTCACATATGCAAAAGTTCATTGGATAGAAACAAACATTTTACGATGAAACAAGTTTGATAAAAACTATAACACGATATCATTGCAAAACTATTGACTTTCTAGTCAATACATAGTTCTAGTCAGTTATATACAGTTTCTAGTCACGCACATACCGGAGTACCTACGTATTGGTAAGTAATAGTTACAAATATTCGTTTTTTTGTAGTTTTCTTTTTCATCAGTTAAGTGATCATTACCGTCCATATACACTAATAACACCCGAGGAGTATTAAGTGCGCTACCAGCTTGTATTCGTGGGGAAGGGAGTGGTGGCCCTCCGGCGCTCTCACTGACCGAATGAAACGCAACAATGCAAGCACTGTTATTTGACGTCGGTTTCTGTGTGAGGGTGGTACTACCTCGGTCGAGCGGACCCATTCATTCTGAAACCAGTTATAACTCATCATGGCTCTACCACCTATCAAATACATACCTACTTAGTTCTAATCGCGAGTGAAAGAGACAAACATGCTTAAGTTTTTGATTTTCCTAAATATTTATATCTAAAATACATTTACGATACTCGCTTCGTATTGTCTTTCGTTATTGTGATCTTCATCTTTTTCACTTCCACAGTTATTCCTAAAATTCACTTTCAATTTGAAGTATTAGTTAAACTCTGTGTAAGTTGATTAAAAATTTATTTCATACTTATCATTATCACGTGACTATCATGTATATCAAAGAACACACTAATGATATTGCAGATAAGTGTTTGCACGACAATTGTTTGTTAGATTCTTCAGTTGATAGCTAATAGTGAATATTATAGAAGTATGAAAGAATGAAATATGAAAAAAGGAACAACATACTCTCTAGTATACAAAAGAACAGTAATAAGAAAATTTACTTTCTTATTTTAGTATTTTTTGTGTACCCTATATAGTACTGGCCTATTTCCAAATAGGTATTGCTTCCACGTCGAATACGGTACAGGCTATAAAGTGCCATGCAGCAATATATGCTGCCAAAAACTAACCAGACGATTTAAATTGTTTAGAAATTAATTTGTTCCTCTTAGGAATCGACTATATTCACTATTTAACACCGGGTTTACAAGATTTAGGCTATTTAATAAATAATTCACACAAAAAAAATTAAACCGTCACAGGACGCCTGGCAGATGTGAAACATTGAAATTGTTTTGTATAAGTTATATGCATAGAAGAACAGATTACGACAACAATCAGCTATGGCATAATGAAAAGATAAAGCATTACAAATTTGTTCCATAATATAATGACAGTTTATTTCTTTTATTACATAAATATTCATTTTTATTAAATACAAAAATTCAACTAGGTGCTGGTGCGTTGTTTTTGGCGGCATTTATCAAGGTGCGCTAAGTCGTCGGCGCGTGCCGCGTAACACCTAGTAGTAGGAGTGGTTGACAAAACAATTTGAATTTTATGATTATATAGATAGGGTTGCAAATGTTTTTGAGTATTTCGTTAATAGTACAAAGTTCGTGTTTTAAGTCGCCACGCCAACAATTAGGTTTACCCTCGCTTATAGATGTTTCACATCAAAAATGATTTCTTTAAAACAAACAGCCTAAGTAAGCTATTTCCTATCGTAAAGAATGATTCGTGAATTATGGTTATGTCGTCTTCATAAACTAATTTATCGTCAAAATTAAACCGTTCCGTCATTTAATTTCCTAAATGCATTACGTAAATAAGGGGTTGGAACGTGACTTACCGTGGCGCCTACGCGACACCTATTTGCCTTCTGCAATTATCTCCGCTCCTCCCTTTTCATATTTCCTTGTAATTCTAAATTACTGGCTCCGAGCTTATAATAACATAAGCAAATTATTATTGAGTATTAAGTAATATTCTTGTCACTACGTAATATTTAAGCCATTTTGTTATTTCGTTTGAACAAACGGATTTCTTTTGAAGCAATAATAAATAAATGTGAGGTTGCTTCTTCACACAGGGCATTACATTCCATACTATAATATAATTTGTATTGTGTTGGTTAGATCTAGATTTTTTAGAACTGAAAACTTTAGATAATCTATACTAGTGTTATAAAGAGGTAATATTTGTGAGTTTGTGCCATTGTAGAGGGTAATCTCCAGAGAGCTACTGGTCCCATTTGAAAAATTTTTATAGTGTTATATATCGAGAAAGGTTATCGACTATATTTCATCACGCTAAGACTAATAGGAGCTGAGCACCAATGAAGAATATTTCATAATCAATTATTTTTCCTCTTGAGAGCTTCCGCTGCGTATTAGCGTTAGCCCAAAGTAATTATTCCATGCGAACAAAGTCGCAAACAGAGGCTAGTAAGTAGAAACAAAGCTGATGTCAATGAAATCTCCGTAATATACAGGGTTTGAACGTTTCGGACCAATAGTGCAGCATAATACCCAAGAGCTAAACATATTATATGTTAAATAAATGAATATTCGACCTTTAATGTGTAGTAATAACAACATTTTATTTAAAAAGTTGCTATTTAAATCCCTCTACAAGCAATAATACAGACAAAATAAATAGATAGTCAAATTGCAGGAGATACCTACACAAGAGATACCGATTGCCAAAAGTATCGCTTTGTAAATTTCTAGTCGAACAGTTCGATTTGCAGCTTTAGAAAAAGCCCAACAAAGTATATTGAGAAGTCACAGTTTTTGTAGCGAACCTTTTGAACTTACTTATCGTGAGCTCGGTTCGATTGTTCCACATTTTATCGGTCTGATTTATGGCGCTTATCTCGGTTTGCTTCTTCGCTGATAGCGTAACGACAAAGTGCTCCGGTTTAATCAATCACTTAGCGGTGGCATTTTCAATTTGTCGTTTTCAAGTCACCAGTCAGTTAAAACCGATGTTGTTTCTAACTGTCACAGTTGTAAGTTAACCTCAAAATGTATATATTTTATGTGTTTAATAGCGTTGTATAGTTCTGTTAATATAAAAAATATATTGGTAATAATATATAGTCTATTCGCAGGGACCCTTTGATAGACAAATGGGTTCCCTGACAACATTAAGAAAGTCACACACACGCCATTTTTGTAATAAACCACTTTGAACATTATTAAGGACCAGCTGTACCCGCGGCTCCGCACGCTTTAGTTTTAATTGTATTAAAGAATTATAAACTTTTGAGACTATGTACAATTATAGAAATGCTCTTTAAAAACAATTGTAAGTACGACACGCATACGACTTACAGTAGCATGTAATGTATACAATAGTTATATAAATACTAAGAATGTGCCTAGTGAGGTTTACCATTACATATATGGGATTTTAACCCACCATATAACTACTATCTGAGTGCTCACTTACACTGTGTAAGGAACTAATGAAACAATAACTTAAAATATTATCATAAAGATTTACATTTACATTAATTTGTCATTATAATTACGATTTTGGGTCTATACAAAAAATTAACGCTTGTCTGTTCTGCAAGAAATTGTATTATAGACCTCTTTATGTATACGTTTATGGTCTAAAATCTTTTTAAGAAGACCTCTTCTGTCTTTGTTACTAATAATTATAATGTGGAATTGTAAACAATTAGTCATAATTATTTCTCTAATTAAAAAAAAGAATGAGTCGAAATCTTGAAACCTTGCTAAATTTCATACAGACAAATTCGCGGGTAATAGCTAGTCTAAAATAGAATAAGCTCAATTAATTTTTATAAAGTTCGCTGTCTACCACTGAAAGTCCCCTGAAAATCGGTCTAACCTTTTGGGGAAAGTACTGTCGGCAAAGCCATGACTAATAGCTAGTATAAACTAAAATTGCGTAAATTATTTTTTTTATATCAACAATATGCCAGTGAAGTCTTGTGAAGATCTCTCTAACCGTTTTGGAGATAGTATTACGGGCGAAGTCACGGTTAACAGCTAGTATAAATTGCTTGAATTACTTTTTTAGAATTCAGCTATCTGCCAATGAAAGTTTCTTGAATATCAGTCTAATCGTTTTGGAAATAGTACTGCAGGTGAAGCCACAACTAACAGCTAGTCTAAATTAAAATAGATTAAATAACCTGTTATGATGTCCGCTATCTGTTAGTGAAAGTTCCGTGAAAATTGGTCCAGCCGTTTTGAAGATAGCATTGGACAAAGCCGTGGTTAACACCTAGTCTCAACTTAGAGTAGCCTATGTGACCCGCTGTAATTTTATCTATCTGCCAGTAATATTCCCTTCAAATCGGTACAGCCGTTTCGGAGATTACCCGGAACAAACAGACAGAGCAACAAAAAATTATTAGTTATTGAGTTTTGCAATTACTTATATTTTGCTAGTATAGAATTTAAAAGCAATAGCAATTTAGTAGTATCGCACACTCTTTTATGCAACAATTAATTTAGACTGTTTATATTATTGCCATTTATATAAGACATATAAATAGATGGAAAAAACAATTACATTCATGGGGAGTTGCCTTTATAAAAGACATCATACCACAGCATTTTAAATAAATAATAATTTTAATTGTACAGGCAGAACTGCAAATTTGTTAATATACATAAATATATTCCTTTGTCCTATTTAAAAGACCGGCATCACATTTGTGACTCTGGGTACACCCGATTAGACCTCCCACGGCAGCGGCTCAAGCCTAGGTTCGATCCTTCGGTAGGGAGTCCTTGAGTGCGTTGCTTGCGCGATACGGTGACACACCCATACATCACTGCTACAACACTACACGATCACCTCCATACACGTGCACGCCTACACGCTAAACATCTTGGTGGAAGGGTTATTTTTGTTAATTTTTTTTCTCTTATCGAACTGAAAAACTCTCAATTTCCGACAAAAATACATGGAGGAGTTGTTGAGGCGGTAGCGGTTGCTTGGTACACATATACGTTTCAACAACTCAAACATATATGAATAGTTAACTAGGTTTGCTAAGTTAGGTCGCGATTTTGCATGCAACGGGCAACAGCCAAGCCGAGGTGTGCCGTGCACCCTTGAGCTGGTTGCCAATATAAAATCGGCTGAGTGCCTTAAGCGCTCGCCTTAGTAGTCCGGTGAAGCTGTTAAGACCTTGCTAGGTCAAAAGCGTAGTCAGTTCGAGAAAAAAAAAATTGTGACTCTGCTGTTGTTGCTAGACTCTATGGACGGCGATGATCACCCAACATAAGGTTTAACGAACCTGTTCGTTTGTCTCCTTATTTTATAAAAAAAACTTTTTCTCGACAGGACCGCTTTAGTATGAAGAAATATTTCGCGACCCCCCCTGCCCGCCGTCCCTATACCCGGGAGCCCCCTCCCCCATCTACGACTCCCCTACCCGTTGCTTTTCATTCATGTATTTTATTTTGTGACAAATATTCAATTTAAGATATTTATTCATTTTTATAATTAAGGTTCGGATAAATACATAAGAGTTCTCGTAAGTTTTTATTTTTTGTTTATTTAATACAAATGATTATGTCCTTTAGTTAGCATTTTTCTTAATAAACCTTTTAAAACTTTGTGTTTTTACTGCAGTTACTGTTTCAGCATTTTGCAACTCGGTAATAGAACTTCGCTTCGCGACCCCGCTAAAGAGGCTCCACGACCCTTCCAGGGGTCGCAACCCACTCTTTAAAAAACACTGATTTAGATCATTCTCTCGCATATCACTCCAGTTACACAAAATTATCTGATTATGCGACTCTGTTACTGAAGAACTTGTACAACATATGTATTTTTCGTAAAGCACGTAAAGACCTAGCGGTTGGTAGCAGCCGCGTGCATACAATACAGCGTTTAATGAAATTTGCCGTATAACCGTGGCATTCAATGCACGTCCGCCCACTGGCGCGGCGGCCTCTAAAATTACCCACTAATTAAATAACGTGCAGTCTCAGAGGGGAGTTTTGCCTCTTTAAGCGCCTTTTTACATTTTAAAAGACGACAGTATATAATAATAAGAAAAATTTATATTGGAAGTCACAAGTTACTTAATTTGTTCAAATAGTTTTTATTTTGTTTTCAC
>JACEII010000008.1:5364368-5486042 GCA_014332785.1 Antheraea mylitta
AAAAAAAAAATTAATAGGAGTATAAATTACCTACTGAAGCTGCTCAGTCATGGCATTGAACATCCTGAATTTTTCTTGACTTTTCATTAATAGTCAAAGTAACTGAATAAACTTTACTCCAAACATGGTGTTCTGGATATACCCGTCCTTTTACAATACAAATATTATTTTTACGATTTAGTTGAACATAACCTATAGCTTTGTCGGCGTAATCTTCTCTCGCGCCATGCTCTACAATTTATGAAATAATAATTATATTTAATGTAATGGAGAATAAATACTTAAATATTTTCATTTATTATATTATTTTTTAACAGATTTACCTTGATGCCTTGGCACCTCGAACTTCAGCGGAATTAAACAGAACGTCATTTTTAAAAAAATTGGTTATCATAAATTTATCAACATCAGGAATATTATCAGACTTTGCCTTAATAAATCCTTTATCACACATAGCTAATCGGAACCAAGTAACAACTCGTTTTTAACTATAAATTTTCAATATTATTGTTTAGTCACGTGTAATAGCCGTAATTTTTTTTTCTGGAACTGAAAACGATGTTGACCTGGAGAGGTCTTTACAGCTTCACTAAACTATTGAGGCGAGCGCTGAAGGCACTCAGCTGGTAATAGCCGTAAACGCTGTACTGTTATGAAATAGCTATAATATTATGACGTCACAACAATGGTGACCAATCATGGCGCGTTTATAATCGTGTGATTTTTTTTTAATTTTATCAATTTTTAATTGTTTATAAGCTAACCTAGCTAACTATTCATATATGTATGAGTTGTTGAAACGTATATGTGTACCAAGCATACACGCCTCAACACCTCCTCCATATATTTATTATCGGAAAATTGAGAGTTTTTCAGTTCGATAAGGGAAAAAAGTAAACCCTTCCACTTTCATGTGTAAGCGTGTAGGCGTGCACGTGTGTGGGGGTGATCGTGTAGTGTTGTAGCGGTGATGTATATTTGTGTGTCACCGTATCGCGCAAGCAACGCACTCAAGGGCTCCCTACCGAGGGATTGAACCTAGGCTTGAGCCGTTACCGTGGAAGGCCTAATCGGAGTTCGCACTAACCTTTTTTCACAAGTCTAACCTAACCTAACTAAAGCGAGACAAAAGAGCAAAATTGCGAACATTCAGCGACCGCGGTGGATTTAAAATGAAACCATTTTTAAAGCGAGTATTCCAATACGTATTTAACTTTTTTGTAATAACACCGGAACTATCTAAAACTGACACATAACATTTACATTATTATGAATCCAGTATAGATGCATAAGATGTAACTCTAACAATATTAAATGAACATTAAAAAATACAATGTCATTATTTTCACTCAACTAAACAAAAACGCGGCATCGTTTATTGTACTACAGACATGAATTTTCATTAGTAAACAACTAACATCTTTAAAACAGAAAAGGCTTGGCTGAAAGCGCCGTACTGCTCAAAGGAAGAGAAACCACTACTAAGGAAATGTATTCCCGTACTTAGATAATTATTTTCACTCTTCGAAAAGTTCATTGATACTGCGGATAGATTCAGCACTAATATTTTTTAGAATTGTACATTATGCTTTGTGAGAAATAGTTTTGCAAAATTTTTGCAATTCATCGAAGCTATTACAGCATGAATGCGTCGGCTCATCCGGGGTAGTACCATCCTCTCCTAAAAAACTGACGTGAAGTAACTGTGCTTGCATTGTTGCGTTTCGTTCGGTCAGTGATAGCGCCGGAATATCACCTTCCCTCCTTCTCCTTCTCCCCTTCTTTATTCCCTCTTCCCCCAAAAACAGGCTCACGACGCACTTGCGACTCCCCTGGTGTTGCAAGTGTCTATGAATGGTGGTAATCACTTAACATCAGGTGATCTACTTGTCAATTTGCCTGCTACGACATAAAAAAAAATTAAAAGTATTTGTAGTTCCAACGGGAAGTATAAATTATTCAGGAATTAATAAGTTATATAAATTATTAAGAAATCTTAAAATTATAATTACAGAACAATCCCAATCGAATTTTGTAACATTTTGTACACGAGTAGTATATAATTCTAAAATTGATAGCCCAAAAGAATCAAAAGAGATAGTTAAATAAATCATATTTTAAGAAGTTGGAGTAATATAGGAATTCGAAAACAATTGCTACTATTTCAAAAATGCTTACGAAGCCGCAGACACATACTAGTATAAATGTATAACTGCTTTTCATGATATTGGTAGTGTATGATAAACTCAGTCTGCTGGGAATTCGTCTGCTCTGTCCGCGGCCGGCGAAGCCTGATTCGACAAAGTATTCACTACGAATTGCCAATATATCTTTGAATGTCAAATAGATTCTCAATTTCCTTTGAATATAAAAATAGATGTGATATTAAAAACTTTAAGATTTTTTTAATTTTTCGTTTCTGAACTAATAAATAAGCTATCAATTCACTTGATGTTAAATAATCAAATTCTACAGTTACACAGTCCAGTCTACATTTATTGATGTCCAAAATCAAAAGTTTGAACACCTCAAGTGGTATTAAGTACTGCCAACCACCCTTCAGACAGGAAAGGTAACGCAACTTCCCCTGATTTACTTAAGAAGCAGAAGTGGTTAACCTTTCACATATTCTATCAAATATAGTTTTATATCTTATATAAAATCATCGTAATTCGTTTAAACAAGTATGTATAATTGTTTATTAAACTTAGGTTTCCGAAGATTTACTATTGATATCTACACTGATAATATAAAGAGGTATAGTTTCTGAGGTTATAGGGAGTAGTATCTGGATCTACCAAACCGATTTTGGAAAATCTTTTACCAACAGAAAGCCACATTGTTTGTGAGTATCATAGGCTATTAACCCGAAAAATGAAAAGACGTTTTTGTGGTAGTCGTATTTGCAAAGTAAATCTGAGAAAAAACGGTCGAACAAAACGTTTCTTACGAACGCTGCCTTAACGATGAGAGATATATGATTGAGTTCTAAAGAAAAGTTGAGTATGTAGAGCACGATAATGCCTACAAAAAGTCAGGGACATCACCGGTGTTATTAAAAAAAGTTAAATACGTATTGAATACTTGCTTTAAAAAGGTTAGGCTTTAATTGCACCGCACTCACTGAATGTTCGCCATCATCTGTCTCGCCTTGGTTAGGTTAGACTTGTGAAAGAGGATAGCGCGAACTTGCCTCGGGCGAGCGCGGTGCATTTAGTACGAAACCTTTTTAAAGCAAGTATTCAATACGTATTTAACTTTTTTGTAATAACACCAGAAATGTCTACCTTTTATATTTAAGTCACAAAAACTAATTTTTAATATTAAAAAAATATTAAATCGTTAAGTGATGTTTATTGGTCATTTTATCAACAACAATTATGAATTTTATCAATATCTAATGGCTTAGTAACTGAACCACAGCAGCGTGTGGTCGTGTCAGCTAGTATTTTAATAAGACGCTATACAGTTCTAGCATGTATTAAGAGTTTATATTCTTAGGCGAGAAGTGTAATTAATATCCTTGTTATAACAGTGTAATTTAGTCATGAGGTAACGAGTCGCAGCGAGTTATTTGAGAAATAAACATTTCATTTGAGTTAGCTCGTATGTCTTGTCTTCCATAGAATTCAGATCTGGACAGAAAATAAAGAGGGCAATACAATTGCATAAATATATCTATATAATAGGAAAGTATAGGCGAACCAGTAATTATTAAAAGCTATATTGTTCGTACCGATTAATCAACGTATTGTACAAGATTCTATTATAAAGGCGAACAAAAGGGAACGGATGAAACAAACGATTAGGCAATATTTCTGCACCGTTCGTTCCAATGAAGTAATTTCGTTAAGAGTCTACTACAGCTATATTCGACATAGGAATCGATGCGAATTCCACGGAGAGGCTTGAGTTCGAAATTAATCAGTTTCCAGCAAAATCTCTATCTCGAATTCGGTTTAAAATATGTTTTGGTTGTGATTGTATGGTTTCGATAGTATTTGAAAATTTAAAATGTTATCTTATTGTTTTAAAATACATGCGGTGTTATTGCAAAAAAGTTGAATACGTATTGAATACTTGTTTTAAAAAGGTTACGTTTTAAATGCACCGCACTGGCTGAATATTCTGCGTCTTGTACTTTTGTCTCGCTTTGGTTAAGTTAGGTTAGACTTGCGAAAAAAGGATAACGCGAAATTGCCTCGGGTGAACGCGGTGAATTAAGTACGAAACCTTTTTAAATGTAAATCAAAACCGGTTTTATAAATCGCTTTCTGTGCATTATTTTCAACGTAGCTTTTTTTTTCGAACTGACTACGCTATTGACCTAGCAAGGTCTTAACAGCTTCACCGAACTACTTTGGATGAGCGTATTATATAGTGCTTATCTGTCGTTATCATTTTGGATCAATTTTAATATGATACTATGTTCAAGAGTAAGTACAGAGCAGTAAAAGTATATTGTTCATATATCCTATCCATTAAGATTCTAGGTTGGATCTTGGTTCGTAGCCAAAACTGTGGTTATCGTTATTTTTGTATTAGAGTTCGTACCTTTTGAACGCTCAAATGCTACAAGATTTGAACGGTGAGTGTTTTCTGTTTGTATCATATATTTATAGCAGAATAGTTAAAAATTGTGGAACCTAAACATTATTAAATCGTCTTGAACAGAGCATTAAAACTACGAGATAAGCAGAGAATAATATTCAAATGTTAATTTTTTCAAGTGTAACCTGACCATTCTTCTATTCTCTATTTTGTTCTATCCTCTAACCTAACCTATACCTTGGGAAGAGTACATTTTTTAGGATGAAAGGAACGCTATTGTCTCTTCGATATCACGCGTATGCAAAATTTCATATAATAATTGGAGTATTTAAACAGTGAAATCGTAATAAATAAATTCATATTCGCATGAATAAGGGTGTCATGAATTATTATAAGGATGTGTAATATTTTAATGACTGAATTCGACGAAGATTACAAATTTCGATAAATAAATGATCGATTATATATTTATCGATATATTGTGGATATAATTATGAATTTCTCAAAACAATTTATAAACGAACGTTTTCGAAATTTGAATTATTTGTAAATATAATTATATTTTTCGCACTGACTGCACTATGGGCCTGATGGACCGTCTCAGCTTCACCGGACTACTAAAGCAACTAAGCTTGGCAAAAAGCTTAAGGGTACCAAAGTGGCCAAATCTCGGTTTAGGCTGTTTCCTTGGATGCATTACCGCGGAGCTGTCTAAGCTAAACTAAGCTATCTATTCATACATATAAGAATTTGTGGGATACAAATGTCTACCGACATCTGTGCCTCACGACTTTAAGCGTGTGTTTCGTATTTGACAAATAAAGTAGAACTAGTATACCGACGTGAAATGATATACAAACAAAAACTATATTTAAACCGACAAGTCTACTATGCAATATACCTATGGGTATCCGTTAATGATCGTTCAAACAAAGTGGCCCGCGTTTAGTTCGCTAATGGTTATTTTTCGCACAACATCAACAGACTGAGTCACGGTGTTAAGTGATCTCGTGTCGGCACACACCCTACGCAATCTATCTTCTACTTTCACCTTAAGTATTTTGTGGATAGATTGCTCACAATATAATGCTAGCTTATTTATTATTTCTTCTAACGGAAGAAATCTATATTCAATCAGAAGATAGATTATACGGAATATTATCAGCTTCATAGACAAATGACTATTACCTGTAATCCTGTAACCGTGTAATAAATGTTATACTTACCAAGTGCACAAATATTAAACAATACTAGTGGGCGCCCATTGGTCGAAATTCGACCATAGTTAATTGCTTTTTAAAAGTTTGAACTTTATTAGAGTTCTTTTGTCAAAGGGTATATATACTTCTATAATCAAAGGTTTTCATCATGGCTTGAGTAGCCATTTTGCCATTTGCCATGATATTTATTATATAATCATTAAAAAAAATGTATGTGTAAATGAAAATTAAAATTAATTATAAATTGGAAACAAAAACCACGCGGTAAAGCTCAAATTTTGACCAAACATAACTTTACAAAAATAAAGAAATTTATCGCAGCCCATGACACAATTTTTAATTAATTTTACACGACACCATGGGGTGATATTTCTGGGTGATATTGAATTAAATGTAGTCTGTTCATTATGAGGAATAGTGATATGCCCAGTATCATCGTTTGGAAAAGTAATGGATGCACAATACAATCAAATAGTGAATCCAAGACAAAGACGTTTTTAATCCTACCATTAGCTTTCGAAAATAAATTCTTTTTTGTTGATACATGAGGTTGAATTGCAACATTGTAACCGCGGAGGTCTAAGTCATGGATTACTTTTATGAACAAAATTCTTATTTTGACTATACAAAGTATTATTTGGCTCATTTTTTTATTAATTCATCATTTAAAGTGAGTTCACCATAAAAAATAATAAACATTGCAATAATAGTTATATTTTATAATATCATTGTTGTATGTAGGATGAAAAATGGTAATTAAAACGTAAGAGTTAAATAATACATATAGTCGAGCATAGCAACCTCCTTCACAACCTTTTTTGAAGTTCGTAATTATTGACGCCTGTCAAAATGTATTTTTATTTACATGTGTGTATATGTTGTGTAAAATTCGATTAGTAGTGTGAGTAGTGCATATTTTAATTAATTTAATGTACTTCTAATGCATTTTATATAAAATAAACAGCTTTCTGCACTTCTCCGCCATATAAACTTTAACTATGCCAAATTTCAAGTTCATTCGTTGACGCAAAATTGGTTAAAAAGGGGTACAAAAATTTTGCTTCACATATTAATATATAGATATATTGAATGTGGAATTATTCTTTTTTACTTGGTTAATGCCATATTTATCAATATAAAAAAAATACTCACTGACTGACATATCAACACATAGCAATGTAACCAAGCTAGGAACACTAGGACGTTGAAAAATTGCACACAGATTCTTTTTACAGTTAAGTGAGTACAAAAGAAGAATTTTCGAAAATTCACCCTTACCCTGGCAAAAACGGGGATTAATACTTAAAAATTAATACTTAAAAAAATATTTAGGAATTTAAATAATATGTATTTTATAGTTTTCTTTGTAATTAAATCGATGTTATATAATCCTTTGTTAATATATAAAAACAAACAAAGTCGCAGGCGGCCGCTAGTTTGTTAGAAATATTTACAATTAAAAACTACCTTTATTAGAAAAAGGGAAGATTTAGGAATTATGTATTTTTAGGTATACATATTCAGAAGTTTTTTTTTCGAAATGTCTACGCTATTGACCCAGCAAGGTCTTAACAGCTTCACCGGACTACCGCACATACATACATACATATTCAGAAGCTGAGGTGTTTAACTTAGAACAATATATATATTGATTTTGTTATGTAAGTAATAAAAATCTTTTATTGTTTCAGGTACAAATCCCATTCGTTTTTGACGGAACGTAGAATATACTAAAAATTGTCATTTTTCTTCAAGAAGACTGGATAAGCTGTCGCAATGCAGGTAGAGTCATTGTATATCTATATTATTACAATGAAAAGTTAAATAATACTGTCACCATATATACCTTCGAAATAATTAGCCTGGCATTTATATTAAGAGTATTATGCAGATACAAGACAACCATGCTGTCATCTTGGTGGAGTTGTTTGAAAGAGATAATGTACCGGATGTACAGTATTTTTTCTGAATTCACCCACATTTTCTAATTCACATTGGTAATACAATCGACTGACGGAAAAGGAAAACATCGTGAGGAAATTTGATTTTGCGAAGTATTGTGGTAGTACCACCCTATGCGGAAAATATAGAAATGTGGATTTTTATGCGTTATTTTTAGGCGTATAATACCTCTGCAGTAGGTCTCTTATAGGCTGAAGTGACAATGCGTCCCATCAATTCATCACTAGAGTCCACAATATTACACTACATGATTTTTAGTATATCGCGGTATTTATTCACCAGAAAGTGCCAAGTTAAAATAAATAATATTCTACAACATTTTTCAAATAATTTTATTCATTCAGTAATAATTATATGAAAATTAATTAATCAAATCCGAAGCCAGAATAACATCGCCCCAATAAGCAGGTCGATATAGCTGAGCGGGGAACACTCATTTCAATTCAGTTCCGCACCGTCCCCAGGTCCACGATAAATAATCGAGAGCTATAAAAAGCAAAAAAAAATGTCAGACCGTTTCGTTTCATTTAAATACAGAAGCTTTATTTCACGGACCGTTGGAATCTGAAAAAATACGAGTTCCGTTATGATCTATAGTGTATTCGACGGTTATAAAATGAAATAAGAATGCAAGTCGTTAACTCTATGAGACAGACATCGAAACAGGATGACTTCGTGGTATCGAACATTAATAACTTTTTTAATTGAAAAGAAATACAAAACATTATCATCAAATATAATTGAAGATGAATAAAATATCTACATATGATTACGGATATTTTGACAACCCTACACTTTGTTGTTAACCAAAACAACAACAATCAATGATTCAGAAAACGAACAAAAAAGGACAAGTGATTATTGAATTTAGGATACCTACCTAATATAATTATATCATTGACAGTCGCATGTTAGCGACCACATAAAGGCGTGAGCTATCTGTACTGTGGCGTCACCTCTGAACAACCAACTAAATCTTATGTGATTAAAGGTAATGCAGAAGTTAGTTTTGTCTCGAACACATATAAATAAAAACAGTGACGTAGGACCGGGCCAAGTTCCGAAACAATTGATAAGAATTTGACTAGACTTTTCCATAGAGGTTAAACATTAATGATAAAATTTGATAAATATAATAAAGTAATAAAAAAACCTTAAACTCATATATACTACGGACTCTGATGTGATTTAAGTAGTTGGTTATCTCTCCGCTGCTACTGCAGAAAGATCTGACACTGAACTTTCAAGAAAAAATTTTTTTTTGAACTACAAAGTCCCGAGCACCGACTATTTTAAAAATTATACAATGTTTCACCATCTAAAATGATTTAAAGTTTAAACAACATATTTTCATTCATAATTATTGCCTATTTAGTATTCATACTTTCTATCTGATTTAAAAATATATGTTTTCATACAGTTGTGTTAACCCTTTTTCTTCACGAGACGAGATTTATCCCTTTTTAATGATAACGCACGAATACTTCTAAAATATGTTGAATATGTCTTAATATATGTCATATATTTTTGTTTTCATATTTTGATGTGAAACGTCTATAGGCGTGGCGACGCAAAACACGAACATTGTACTATTAACGAGATACTCAAAAATTTTTGCAACCCTATCTTGTAGGCCACTTGTTCTACTAGTGTTACGTTGCACGCGCCGATGATCTAGCGCCTTTTGATAAGTCTCACCAGCGCCTAGTTGAATTTTTTTAGTTAATAATAATGAATATTTATGCAATAAAATAAATAAACAATCATTATTTTGTGGAACTAATTTGTAATTAATTTTTTTAGCTTTGTTTTTTCATAATGCCATAACTGATTCCTATCGTAATATGTTATTTTATGCATATAATTTATACAAAACAATTTTGGTGTCTCACATCTGCCAGGCGTCCCGTGACGTCTCAATTCTTTTTATATAGATTTTAACGTTTTACTACAATATTAAATGATAATACACGATGATACGACCTAAGATGGTACTACGTTAAATCTAGAGGGTTACGAGAGCTGAAGTGTAGTTGCCGAAAAACATTTAGGACACATTTCCAATTTGAGAATGGTAGGCTAGGCGAACATAAAAAAAGACCTAACAACATGCATACTTATATACATAATATATACATAAGTGTGTTTGATAATCACTGTCAAGCTCAAATCATACAAATATGAAAGTTTTATTTTATATAAATTAACACTACACAAACTCCATGTTGCATAGTTTTGAATTCTGAATAACAAATAATTTATTCAGTGCAACGACTAACATTTTGTACAGTTAGAATGACAACGCGAAGCGACGAGTAACTATAGTTTTTGTATGTTTAAAAAATTTTGTCGCTAAATTTCTGTGCTGTGGAACTGACGAAGTTATGCGTGCATATTCATATGAAAAGCTTCTATTTTAAACTACATTGTTAAACGATGATGTGTTTCATTTTTGACGAAATACTTTAAAGTTTATTTAGACTTAATAACCTATATATCAGTGTTTTTCAAACTTTTTCGTGACTCGGCCCCTTTAGTATGAACAAGTATTTCACGACCTCCCTACACGTTGATTTTTTTCATGAACTTTAGTCAAAAATTCAATTCAACATAATTATTCATTTTCATAATTACGGTTCGGATAAATACATAAGGGTTCTAATAAGTTTTGTTTTTTGTTAAATAGATACAAAAGGTAAAGATAATAAAGATTGTCCTTTAGTTAACAATTTTCTTAATAAATCTTTTAAAACTGTATTCTTTTTCTACAGCAGTAGCTTTCCCAACCTTTCGCAGATCCGCTATAAAAGCTTGCGAGCCCCCAATGAGGCTTGGCGACCCATCAGTGGGTCGCAACCCACACTTTGAAAAGCACGGCTCTATATAAATAAAATGATAGACGTTTGCTGTGTATCTTTCAAAAGCTGGATCTCATAAAAGACCAACATGATTTCAATACTAGAAACTGCGATAAGCAGATCACCCGTATTTTAGACTCAGTAAGACCAGTAACAGATTTTTGATAATAATGTTAGTTTTCACAACAGAATTCAAAAGCATATTATCGATATGCGGACTATAAGAGTAAGTGATTTGTTAAACGGGTTTTGGTGTCAAAATCCTAATAGGGCGGATCAATGTGTGAACGATGCTGATGTCTGGAACTAAAACCTGTCACTTTGCATCTTTAAAAACGATTGTGACAGATTAAACAGATGATTCCGATCAAGTTTCTTGCCGGTTCTCTTCCATGAATGGATTGTATTCGGAACCGATGTTAGTTTTGAAGTTTATAAATGCCTTCTTAAGGCTTACATTGTGTAAAACATTTTTGTTTTTAATTTTGCATCACGTAAAAACTAATGGATAGATTTCGATCTTCTTTTACTTATTGGATACTTGGTATTTATCTAATACTAGTTAACGGGGCCACGCGTTGCTATGGATAAGTCATTATATCATTACATATTGAGAAGAATTCAAAATTGTTGTTAATAATATGCCCAATAAGAATAACTTAGCGATTTAAATTATTTTTTTCATATAAAAGAATTTTTCATTTATACCCTTAATTTTTTCGAAATGAAAACTCTGTTGACCTTTAAAGGTCTTTACAGCTTCACTGAGCTACTGAGGCGAGTGCTGAAGGCACTCAGCCGATTTGGGATGTTTGGGCGACTAACTCAAGGGTGCACGGTACACCTCGGCTTGGGCTGTCGTCTGTACCCTTAGTTTGTTTCGATTCGTTAATAATCTTTTCAAATTATTTGTTATGTATATGTCGGTTATAAAAAATATAAAATAAGGCAATCGTTGTTCATTGGTAGCATATTTGTAATTCGTAGTAAAATGGTCTTATATAATATACAGTCTAATGCCTGATAAACTAGTTAACCCTAATAATCTGATGTTAGAATATTCATCGCCAAGCTTTCTTAAGTATGTTCCAACGGTTACTCCACTGACATCTGGCTCATCGCCGCTTAGGGTCATGTGAGAATACATGACCAAACATTAAAATGTAGAAAGAATATAACATAGATTATTAACAAAATCTTATAATCGGAAGAAATAATTGTTAAACTTTATATTTTTTTAGTAAACAATTTAATATATCATTCAAATAAAAAGAGACAAATTTGTAAAGTAAACTTGCAACTTTCAAGATAAATTTGACATATATATCGAAGTCTGTGATTACATTTACATATTAAAATAATAATAATGAGAAAGAAAAAATAAATATAAGAAGTTTCCGAAATAAATTGCATGCAGTAAGCGACGGTTTGTGTAAAATTTTACGGCTCCAGAACGAGTCTCAGGCGAGAGTAATAAATCGGGATTGGGTCCGCGGGCGGCTGTTTGTTCCCGCCTGTGTCCCGAGAGCCCGGGATTCCTATCCGGCCGACTCATTTAACACAGCCGCGACAACCATCATAATCTCGGTTTTCAAATCTACGTACAACTTTTAGATTTGTGGACAAATTTTTATTTTGTAAATACTAGGCCTAAATCGTTAAAATTTCAATATTTTTTTGGTGGTAGAGCCACGCTGAAGCTATAACTGGTTCCAGCATGAATGGGTCGGCTTGCCCAGGGTAGTACCACCCTCTCATAGAAAACCGACGTGAAGTAACAGTGCTTGCACTGTTGGGTTTCGTTCGGTCAGTGAGAGCGCCGGAGGCCTACCTCCTCTCCCCTCTCCTCTCCTCTTCTTTCTCCCTCCCCCAAACACAGGCTGGCAACGCAGTTGCGAGTCCCCTGGTGTTATAAGTGTCTATGGGCGGCGGTGATCACTTAACATCACGTGACTCGCCTGCTCGTTTGTCTCCTATGGATTTAAAAAAATGTTTTTAGAAAAATGTCTAAATTATAAAACGATCGGTAAAGTATTTTAATAATACGTAAAAAGTTTCTTTTGATCGTTTAAATTATGTATTCATTAAAGTAAACAATTTTGTTATTAGAAAGTTTACTCCTTTGGGCACATCGGATCACTGCCTTGTTGTATCATCTGTGCCACGCGCTCAACCTCCACCCACAATAAGAAATAAGCGAAAGGCTTGGCACTAGTCGTCAGCAGATTGGGACGGGATGTGGGATTATTTCGCTTCCATTCCATGGCAGCGACGCTGTATCGACGGGAAAGATCCTTCAGCGATTGCCGATGCGATTGCCGACGAGATCGGAATAGCAATGGAGTATTATGTTCCTTCCTCCGAGATCGTTGGTAAACGCGGGGGACGCCCTTGGTACAATCGCGAATGTGTTGATGCTGTCAGTAAGCAGCAAGCCACGTACCGTGATTGGATCAAGGGTCGCGCTAACAAGGATCCTGTTATCAACACCCTCAAAACAGCCTATAATTCTGCTACCAAAGCTTGTAAGAAGGCCTATAATAGAGCGGATGCCCAACGCATTGCACGCTTAGGTCATGAACTCGTAAGTCATTCATCCGACTAACAGTCGAGCCTATTGGAGTCTGGCCAAAGCTGTGCAAGCCAATTTTTGTCGGTCAACGTTGCCGCCGCTGAGGTATTCTGACGGGACATTGGCCTATGTGCCGCAAGAGAAAGCGATACTATTAGGCAATTTCTTTGCGACGAATTCCTGGCTCGATGATCGTAACACGCAACCACCTACTATTCCATACTGCGGTCTCACTATGCCGGAATTACGATTCAGACAACGTGATGTATTAAAAGAACTATGATCACTCGATATCCGAAAGGCTAGTGATCCGGATGGTATCCCAGCGGTTGTATAAAAAAATGTGCAGCCGAGTTAGCTCCAACACTTACGCGCTTGTACCGATTGTCTTACGTTTCTGGTGTCGTGCCTCGAGCTTGGAAAGAAGCCAATGTTCAACCGATCCCCACGAAGGGGGATCGGTCAGATCCTAACAACTACCGTCCAATTGCCGTAACCTCAGTGCTGTGCAAGATCATGGAGCGGATCATCAACAGCCAGCTTATCCGCTATCGGGAAGATCACTTGTTAATTAGCGATCGGCAGTATGGTTTTCGCCAAAACCGATCAACGGGTGATCTTTTAGCTTATGTGTTGCACCGCTGAGGGGAGGCAATTGACAAGCACGGTGAGGCCTTGGTGATCAGTCTCGATATTGCCAAGGCCTTCTATAGGGCTTGGCACCGTGGTCTTCTTTCGAAGCTTCCGGCGTATGGACTCCCTGAAAACCTATGCAAATGGCTTTCTGGCTTTCTACATGAGCGCAGAATTCGTGTCCTTCTCTAAATCTCTTCTCTAAATGCTGGAGTTCCACAAGGCTCTGTACTTTCGCCTACTCTGTTTCTTCTGCATATCAATGATATGTTGCCTTTAGGCCATATTCATTGCTATGCAGACGATAGTACCATCCACGAGTTATATTACTTCACATATCAAATTGGGGAACAAGTAATTTGGTTGGGTTCAATGCCAACAAAACACAGGTATGCGCGTTTACCTGCAAAAGATCCCCATTCACCCCCCTTCCAACTCTTCAGAACGTCTCGCTCGCAATGCGAGACAGGCTCAATATCTTAGTCGTAGATATTCGCAGCGACCTCAATCCCAGGGATTATATCCAGAGCATGATCTCCACTGCGTCTCAGAGACTCGGAATCCTGAACAGGGTGCGACGGTTTTTCACGCGTGAATAACTATATCTTCTTTATAAGGCACAAGTTCGGCCCTGCGTGGAATACTGCTCGCACCTCTGGGACGGTTCGGCAAAGTACCTTTTGGATACCCTGGACAGGTTGCAGAGACGGGCTCTCCGCATTGTCAATGATACAGACGTTACAGAATCTATACAGCCGCTTCAGTTGCGCAGAGACATTGCCTCACTGAGCGTGTTCTACCGTCTGTATCATGGTGAGTGTTTTGATGGGCTATTCAATCTGATCCCTTCCTCTCCTTTTAATAACCGTACCACGCGCGCTGGTCTTCGGAGCCACAGTTTTACGGTTAATCCTATCTGGGCACAAACTAAAAAGTTCGCTACGTTCTATCTTTGCCGTACCGTGAAGCTGTGGAACAATCTCCCGGCCAGTATGTTTCCTCCTTCCTATGACATGGGGTCCTTCAAGCGCAACGTGAAGAGATATTTACGCAGGCCGGCATGACAGCGGTGACCGGCGATGGATAGTATGTCTCTCGGTGGTCGCCACTGTTTTTGGATTGTATTATGCTTACCATCAGGCATAGTACAGTCACTTTGCCGTACTACAATAAAAAAAAAAGTTTACATATTTTTTTTGGCATTAATTATCTAAGTAATTAACATGACTCTTTCTACCACAATGTTACACACGTGTAAGAAAATTCTATTTTTATCCTTTGATATTATTATCTTTACTGAACGAATTGTGTTTGTGGCGTGTCGAAAAATTTATAGAAAAATTTGTGTTCGCATTCTTTAATTTAATACAGATTGATTGACAATGTTATATACATACTAACTGTTACCCGCGAATTCTTCTGTGTAAAATATAGTAAAAAATCTTTTTTATTACATCAACTATTTGCCAGTAAAATTCCAGACAAAATTGGATCAAGCGTTAGCCGGAACAAACAGAAACAAGTTCCAAAAAATGTTTTTTTGTTATAAATACCGTATACACTTTCATATCCTTTTAGTAAAAAGCTGTTAATTTAACAATAACCAGACACTTTATAATCTTATTTATTTGTATATTATATGTGTATGTGTGTGTGTATGTAATGGTTGTGTGTATTACGAGTATACTGTAATAAATTCGTATTGTTGAATAACGTTTTTTTTAACAATTTTAAAGGCTCTAATCCCTAATCTAAATAAATAAAGGCGTAATCATAATATATTCTGATATGATCCGAGAAGTTACGGGTTTGGTCACCATTTATGACTAAATTTTGTCTAATGAGCATAATCGCCAGGTTTGTCTATGCGTGATAAATATGTATATGACAAAATGTGTATATATATATATATATACAGCCTATATGTATCAGCTATGATACTGTAATACAACTTATACTTAGTTTAGAATTATATAGCCGTGATTTATTTTGTGTCCTCAGTCTTATTTATTTGTATAATAAGCATTGATGCCAATTTTTGCTGTTGCTTTATCATAAAACTACACTTATGAATTTACACTGCAATCTGTACCTAAGTTTCTTATATCAATATTAATAAATGAAGTCTGTTATTCTGTGCTCATCACGCAAAATTTATTGCATAGATTTCGTTCTTTTTTTGTATTACTTCTTATGTCATTACCTAAAAATAAATTATAACAATATCTTCATTGAATATTAAGTTAGGCACTAAAGTTTTAAGGAACTTTAATTTTTATGAGCACTAAACAAATAAACACTAAACAAACAAAAATGTATTTTTTTTTTTTCGAAATGACTACGCTATTAACCCAGCAAGGTCTTAACAGCTTCACCGGACTACTAAGGCGAGCGCTTAAGGCACTCAGCCGATTTCATTTTGGCAACCAGCTCAAGGGTGTACGGCACACCTCGGCTTGGCTGTTACCTGTTGCATGCAAAATCGCGACCTATCTATATACTAATCTAGCTAACTATTCATATATGTATGAGTTGTTGAAACGTATATGTGTACCAAGGATATACGCCTCCAACAAATAGGGATGTTAAAAAATAATCGATTTTTAATTAAATCGATTTTTATTTTATTATAATCGATTTTTTATTGTCGATGTTTATTTTCATATTAATCGATTTTTTGAAAATCGATTATATAAATTACGCATTCTAATCGATTTTTATAAACATCTATGCGACGGATGAAAAAAAATCAAAATAAGTTCATTATTATTTACAATTGAAGAGTGAGCATAGTGAGATAATATGTTTGTAAAAATTTAAAATGTTTTCTAGCCGCAAAACACCTAAAAGCGGCTGGCGTAAGTATTTTATAACGAAAAAGAATAATACCACAGTAATATGCATGTCCTGTTCGATAGAATTAAAAATTTTGTAGTGAAACTACAAATTTAAAAAGAACATAGAATGAAAACATCCCACCGCCTTACAAGTAACATGAGTTACTATATCTTATAATGATTGTTGTGGTTCTTATGACAGCCAAATACCGCTCTCTGTAAAATTAAAAATTTCAATAAAACTAAAAAGGTTTGTCATACGAGTACAACATGTTTCCTAAAAATGTCTTATGGTAAACTTGACATCGATAAGTTTACAAAACTATAAATTATTATTGATTTTATTCAATAAAAAAAATTCTTCAATTTTAATTTTCTCAGTCACACTATGATTAATATGAAAATTTAAAAGAGAACTTCATTGTTTTGAATTTTACAGTTAGAATTAATAATGTTGTCATTTTGTTAGGATGTTTATCATTTCATTTTTATTACGATATAATGTTTAATAGTACTGAAAATTTCTATGGTATTTAGTTTCTATATTCTTTACCTTGAAAGTTTAAAGGAACATTCACTTTTATTTTGTTTTGAACTGGTTATTTTTGATACGTTTAATTTTATGTGATTCTTAATCTGATAAATTGTTATTTTAAATCTTTAGGTTTATTATAGGAATATGGAAAGCATGTCTATTTTTAAATATTATAAAAATCGATTTTTGAAAAAATCGATTATTTATTTTCAATAAAATCGATTTTTAACAAATCGATTATTATAAAAAAAAAGAAATATCGATTCCTAATTAATCTATTTTTTTCATTAAACTCACATCCCTACCAACAACTCCTCCATATATTTATTATCGGAAAATTGAGAGTTTTTTAGTTCGATAAGGGAAAAAAAAATTAAACCCTTCCACTTTCATGTGTAAGCGTGTTGAGAGTTTTTCAGTTCGATAAGGGAAAAAAAAGTAAACCCTTCCACTTTCATGTGTAAGCGTGTAGGCGTGCACGTGTGTGAGGGTGATTGTGTAGTGTTGTAGCGGTGCTGTATATTTGTGTGTTACCGTATCGCGCAAGCAACGCACTCAAGGGCTCCCTACCGAGGGATCGAACCTAGGCTTGAGCCGCTGCCGTGGGAGGCCTAATCGGGTGTGCGGGAGTGAAATTAAACCCCATACCACGGCGGCGTGATCTGTGGTTACGCGGGCGTGGGCGTGAACACGCTCTGTTTCGAGAGACCGGCTGATACTGATCGTTCGCTGATGTGATTAAATCAGGAGGGTCGGTAAAAATGTGTCGCGGCCGTCTTTTATAACGCGCAGCGTTAGGTACGGGTTCATAGTTGCGGCGGATACCACTAACGGACTGGGATGATTCGCGGCTTTTTCAAAATAACTAATCGTAAGTGATTTTACGTACGCCCAGATAGAAGAGATCTCTAAGTCTCTATGGAGATCGACTCTCCGGATGTACCACGGGGCACCGGTCACTTTACGTAAAACACGATTTTGGAGAACCTGCAGCTTATGAAAGTTATCGTTGGACATATGCGCAAAAACGGGGCATCTATATGTCATCACGGGACGGATACACGTCTTATACAAAGTGAGTTTGTGTCTGAGGGACATCTTACTCTTATGACAAAGCAACGGATGGATGCTTTTTTTTCTGAACTTATAATTATGTTAGAATAGTAAACAGCGTAGACGAAGTCGCAAGTATGAATTAGTGATATGAAATATAATACAAGATAAACCCACGCCATATGCGTGACACGCACTTATATATCCCATCTAGTTCCACTTACGTCTTTATTCGTGGCTTTTTATAATCGGTTACAATACTCAATTTATACATTAAACATTTCAACGCAGCGCACTAACTGCCCGTACAGTTAAAAATATGATACAGATATCATATTTTACGACGCAATGAAATCCGCAACAAGTTGTGATAAGTTTATACGATTTTATTTTTGAACGCTCTGGAATGTTTCTTTGTGTGTACATGTGTGGTCGCTTTTTATGGAAAACATTATCTTATATTAATTTTTTAACAGTAAATGTGTCGAGGTACAGTGGAATCTGTATAAAATGGTCATTGGAAATTTTGTCGAACAAAGCGTTGCTCTTTGATTGATGAAGGCGATACTTAGCGGACATTCGTCATTAAATGTTAGAGTGGACGCTACTTTGCACTTCCGCTTGGAATTGATTGACTAATGCTACGTTTCACTGTGACAAAAAACGTTTTACTTTGACTCTTGCGAATTCAAAGTCAAAGTCAACGTCAATCTGAAGATCTTCCGTAACAGAGCAAAAGACTTTTTTGCTCGAACTGACTACGCTATTGTCTTAACGAAGTCTTAACAGCTTCACCGGACTACAAAGAAAGACATATAATCAATGATGGTCGGTACACGTTAATCTGCAACATGTTTTAATTCATTTCAATTTTTATGTAATACAATGTGAATCGAATACAATTTTAATCAATTACAAGTTTAATAGTTTTTTTTATTTCAGTTACTAATATTTCGCTCTGGCTAGTATTAGTTTCTGCAGTAACTTTTTCAGCCACACGTCGTGCAAATCAAACATTCTTTGTTGCTATGTTACATTGCAGCGATCAATCATTTCCAGGCGGAAGTGCACTGTAGCGTTCACTCTAATATTTAAGGTATTTCTCGTCTTGCCGTTGCTGTATCAGAGTCCGAAATATGGCATATTAGGACATATGAATATAAAATGAAAATATTCTTGGTTAGAACTACAATTCTAGTTGAAATTGGTAATACGTGGCTACAGGCTACTGTGAACTTTTAAATTCTGAGCAACTATTCTGTATATGTCTAGTAAACTCTAATGTGTGTACATTTATAATTCTTGTCCTTATGCTTGTACGGTTTTGAAAAATGGTTTTTGTTCTTATAGGGTCACATAAATACTTCTTAGCTATATTTGAGTTCTACCGAATGTATTGTTTTCAAGATCTAGATTATTTTTTAATTTTCTAACCAAACATTTCTTTTTTGGTTCTTCACAAAAATGGAAATATAATTTTAAATATTCGACCTGCTAGTATCGCTCGATATTTATTTATATTTACCGTGCTCAGCAGTTTAATTAAAAAAAAAAACATGATAATCAGGGACATATCGAATTTCAATTTCTGCCTAAATTTATACTTATGCGAACACAGAATAATACAGGTGTAGACGATTTTACTCTATAAATTAAATAAACTTTATTTAGAAACGGAGGAAAATAGTATAATGCAAGCTATTAAATGCAACGTTTCCTTCGACTTCTTTATATTTGGATTTAATTAAAATTCTTAAAAGTGCTAAGTTAAATAACTGAAGTCGTAGGTACACTATGTTATGTGGGTAGTAGAATTGCACTCTGCGGGTAAAATGTTCAGTAGCAAGTCACCGTAGCTAATGAGTCGCGCTTCGCTCGACACCGGATTGAGTTACCTTCCCTTGCATTAACTTGCTTCTGCTATACCTAACTATTCATACCCTATGGGCAATCCAATTAAGATAATAGTTTTGTATAACATTGAATTGAAATTGCTAGAACATGTAAGAGAAACTTTGATTTAAATTAAATTTGCTTTAAATTTGAAAGGTTTCTCTGAGAATGCTTGTTATTTGTCGATGCAGATCAATGTTTAGACCAAAATATTTATACCTCGTGTAACTTATTGTTTTATATAAGCTGAACCTTGAAACCCCGTTTACCGTGTATATATATATCACTTACATATACCTATACATCGATACAATACTCAATTTAACTTTCGGTGAAGAAAAACTACATCAACGATTTAGTGATTTATTTAATCTTTATTTGATCTTTGTAATTTAATCTTTTTCTGTGATACTAATTTTATCATTACAGTAGATGGAAATGACTGTCTAGATGCATAAGCTGTTCTCAGGAAATTTCATTCAATACTGAAACATCAAAACGGACATTTGAATTATGTTTATTATTTAATTATGAGACCACTAGATCAAACGTTTATATATACTAGTGAGCGCCCAGTGGTCGACATTCGACCATAGTTCATTGATTTTTTGAACTTTACTAGGGTTCTTTTGTCAAAGGGTATATATATATATACTTCTATAATCAAAAGTTTTCATCATGGCTACTCTTTTTGCTATACATCATTTGCCACATATTTTTAATTATATAATCGTAAAAAAAATCTATGTGTAAACTACTTTTGTCTAGGTTAGATTAGACTTGCAAAAAAGGATAACGCAAACTTGCCTCGAGCAAGCGCGGTGCATTTAATACGAAACCTTTTTAAAGCAAGGATTCAATACGTATTTAACTTTTTTGTAATAACACCGTATATTTTTATACGTAGAAATCGTGAAGTAGGACGAATAGAGACTTATAAATGACTTCAACTAATCGATAGTATGGAAAAAAATGTTGCCAAAATTAATCTAATTGATAAAAGTAAAGTTCGTCGAGAAACAAACAATAAATGTGCGGAACTCATTTATCTTCGCCTATTTATTTATCTATAGACTTATTTATTTATTTACACTTTTTGCGTTAAATACGCAATAGCGGACTTAATGCCGAATGCATTCTCTGCCAGTCAACCATTAAGTGATGTAGAGATAAATGTTAATAGGTGTAAAAGATGAGGATTATGAAGTTATGTTTAACCTATTTAATATTACAATAAATCAACATTGATATATTACATATATACTACACATATACAATACATACACATAACAATATCATACATAATTATCAATACTAGTGGGCGCCCAGTAGTGGACATTCGACCATAGTTATTTGATTTTTTAAAGTTTGAATTTTATTAGGGTTATTTTGTGAAAGGGTATACTTCTATAATCAAAGGTTGTCATCATGGCTACTCAGTTATTTGCCATGATCGTTAATTATATAAAGATTTAAAAAAATCTGTGTGTAAATGAAAATTGAAATTAATTATAAATTTGAAATAAAAACCACATGGTAAATAAAGCTCTCAAATTTTAAGCAAACATAACTTTACGAAAATAAAGAAATTTATCGCAACCAATGACACAATTTTCAATTAATTTTACACGACACCATGGGTGGGTGGTATGGTATTCCTGGGTGATATTGAATTAAATATAGTCTGTTCATTATGAGAAATAGTGATATACCCAGTATCATCGTTTGGAAAAGTAATGAATCCACAATACAATCAAATGGTGAATCCAAGACAAAGATGTTTTAATACTATCAATAGCTTTTGAAAATAAATTATTTTTTGGTGCTACATGAGGTTGAATTGCAACGTTGTAACCACGGAGGTCTAAGTCATGGATTAGTTTTATGAAGAAAATTCTTATTTTGATTATACAAAGTACTATTTAGCTCATTATTTTATCAAATCATTTGAAGTGAGTTCACCATAAAAAATAATAAACATTACAATAATAGTTATATTTTATAATATCATTGTTGAATGTAGGATGAAAAATGCTAATTAGAAATAAGAGTTAAAAAATACATATAGTCGAGCATAGCAACCTCCTTCCTTAACAACCTTTTTTGAAGTTCGTAATTATTGACAGCTGTCTTTTTTATTTACATGTGTGTATATGTTGTGTAAAATTCGAGTAGTAGTGTAAGTAGTGCACATTTTAATTAATTTAATATACTTCTAATGCATTTTATATAAAATAAATAGCTTTCTGCACTTCTCCGCTATATAAACTTAGTTAACTATGCCAAATTTCAAGTTCACCCGATGACGGGAAATAGGTTAAAAAGGGATACAATTTTTTTGCTTCACGTATTAATATATAGATAGTAATGACGTATTTCCAAAAGAATAACTTGGCGATTTGTTAAAATAAGAAAAATAATAACCTAATATTATTTTTTATTAATGGTTATGAAATACAGAAATTTGATAATTTCTCATAGCACAATCTAGAGATAAAGACAAGAGAGGCAGTCAAACGGACTAACGAGCTTGATACTATGAACCGAACTTCAGACAATCTAAGACCGGTTCAGATTAATGAACCGAGATTGAAACGTCCGAGTCCACTATTGATATTGAATCCGTTGTTCAACCCACAGAAATTAGAACAGTAATTGAACTAATACCGGACCAATGGCTTAAAAAAATCTCTCAATATAGGTGTTGAAATTCAAACGATTCCTTAGTTAAATAATGACACAATAAGGTTATGGTTATGCAACACTAGGGGAGTCGCAAGTGCGTTACCAGCCTGTGTTGAGAGAGAAGGGTTAAGGGGAAGGGAAGAGTGGCAAGGAGAGGGGAGGAGGGCTTAACGTGCGCGCACTTCGTAGTGCACAGTGCACGGTGGCACTGAGGGTGATCCGGGCGTACCGGACTGTGTCCTCGGCTGCGGCCTTTACGCTCGCCGGCTCCCTGCCTTGGGAGCTGGAGGCAGCAGTTCTCACCGCCGTGTAACCAGTTCACGGCGGTGAGGAAACGTAGTGAGGAGCCTCTGGCTCTCAAGAAGATAGAGCGGAAAAGAAGGGAACTGAAGGAGGGGGCAACACAAATGTGGATGCACGACCTGGCGGAAGCGCGCTTCGGGACGTACACCGTGGACGCCACCCGCCCGGTCCTGCGGAAATGGACTGGGAGGAGATGGGGCTCCCTGACGTTCAGGTTGGTGAAGGTACTCACCGGACACGGTTGTTTCGGATGGTACCTACACTGAGGAAGACACAGCGTAGCACACTTTCCGAGCGGCGGTAGGGAGAGATTTGTTGTTGTTGGAGTTGATCCATGCTCGGCAGCGAACAGGCGTGGCGAGCAATGGCCATCTTCTGCGAAGAGGTCATCTCGCAGAAGGAGGCAGCGGAGAGGGCCCGTGAGGCGGACTCTCTAAGTGGCCGTCTCCGCCTACGGAGGACTGGCAGGAGGAGGTGGCGCTTTACCCACTCCTCTTGTCACCGTAGCCGGACCTGAGGGGATGAGTCGAAGGGCCCATCTCTTCATTGCACAGGTCCAGCGGACGAGGGGGGCAGCTGGTGTGTACCCAGTTTGCCTCTCTATGGGAAGAAGCCCGGCGGGCACTTTCCAACGGGTGGACCGTTGGGGCGGCTATACAAGGTTGATTAGCTTGAACGATCCCTTGCCGCCCCAACAACACGGTCTGTCGGTACACCGTGGAGTTTTAGTCCGTGCGAGTCGGACAGAACCCACCCTCTCCCCCGGGAAGGTGGGACTCCATAAGGGATTTCCCCTCGGTAAAAAAAAAACCAAACGCAAACTTCACGTCGGTTTTCTGTGAGAGGGTGTTACTACTCCGAACGAGCCGACCTATTTGAAACCAGATATAGTTTCAGCGTGGCTCCACCACCTACAGAATCTACACATATAACAAGAATGTAGATCTAACGTGTCTGTACTTTTTCAATTTTTGTGAATAAAATTGTTGCTAATATCTAGGAATAAGTAATAAAATACGTTAAAATCATTTTTAGAAACGTTTGTCTTTTCGTATGAACACACATCACTGCTAAAGCACTCAGTTTATATTAAGACCTTATCAAGAAACTCATAAGACATATCTTCGAGAATAACTTAATCTCTTTTTCATTATAATCGGTCCACTCTATCAAAAGTTATTGTAATTTTAATGACGACGCGTCTTAAATACTAGAGAAGATTAGATAAGTAAATGGATTCCGTACTTTCAAATAATTTTATTACTGACATTTTTTTGTTACTCAAGGATATGTTTTTCGATTTTCGAATTTTCAAAAAATACAGACAGACATTTCTAACAATAATTGAAATGTTATCTTAATACTTATTTCAAGACATCAAAAACAATTTTCTTATATATGTATAGATTGATTGTTTAATGATTTCTTCGTCATTAAGTGTTTTCTAATTAGCTCGCTCCTTCTACGTGTAATAATATTGGCGCCTTTTAATTGTTTAAATATTTATCGCAAAAATCATAGTATAAAATAAATCTGTGACAGATATAATCAAGCTTATCTAAAAAAACAATGTTGATAATATGAAGTGGTTGTATTGGCCTCAAAAAATAGCAATTTCCCAATCTTTTTGCGTGATCCACATCCTTACGTATTCATTACCCTTATTATATTCAGGCCTTTCATGTGAAAATACGTTGTCATATGAGTTGAGATTGACAATATTTTCGAAGAATTGACTAAAATGGTAAAATTTCTTAGAATAATATCATTACTTTTAGAACTTACATTTTCTAATCTTAAAATAATAGATCTACATTTGAAAGAGATGGTTACTGCATCAAAATTTACTTATGCACCTATTTTTAGTATCAATTAATATGCAAACTGTGAGTTACTATTTAGTCCAAAAACACTCTTATGCAATATATACAATTATGCTTGAAGCTCTGCATACTTTGACAAGATTAGGTATTATAAAGAATGCTTAATAGCGAGAAAATGTTATTCTTAAAATGTTAATAAAGTATTTACTTTTTTTTTGAATAGGTTCACAAATTAGACGGTCACACAAACAATTAATTACCTTACATTAGCTAACATACAGTAAATATAAACCTGGGTGTGAGTTCTAAAATAATGAACACAGCTTACTTAAGAAATTATTATGCTTAGAAATCTATACTAATACTAAAACAAATATATATTATAAAGCGGTAACGTTTGTGAATTTATGAGTTTACGACGTTGTGAGGTTGTAGGGGGTAATCTCTGGAACTACTGGTCCGATTTGAAAAAAATCTTTTAAATGTTATATAGCTCATTTATCGAGAATGGTTATAGGTTATATATCATCACGCTAAGACCAATAGAAACGGAGTACCAGTAAAGAATGTTTAAAAATCGGGGTTTTTTTCCTCTTGAGAGCTTCCGCTGCGTGTTAGCGTTAGCCTAAAGTATCTATTCCACGCGAACGAAGTCACGGGCAGAGGCTAGTATAGTTACAATATAGTTTGAGTTTTCTACTACTACTAACAACACAATATGCCAACGAGTTGATTAATGCCATTGTATTCCGAAAACATACGAAAAAGAGAAGAATGTTGGTCAACATTGGTCCTGCAGTGAAATGTCATGAAAGTTTTAACTAGGACGTGGCACTACAAGCTTTACTTGTTGAAGTAATTCATCGCAGTCAATCAAGTCATGAATAGATTTACTTTACGTACTTACTTTAAAATGTTTACTTGTTTTGTAAAGTAAAGTGCTGAATTTACACGTTTCTCTAAGTAGGTACAAATAGGTACGGTATACAATAGAAACAGTGACATCAGCTAATCTATCCGTACCGGAGGGTGTGACTGCAAGTCTCGTATGTATGTGACATAGACTGACGCAGTTGTCCGGACGTGACAGATGTTGCGCTCTCTCTACTTTTGTGTGTACTATAATACTGCGACTATATCGCAGTCCAATCTGACGTATTGTTACAATAAGTAATATCAGATGGAAAGACGCAACATTCGCTTTTTAATATGCTTATAAACTTTTAAACATGCGTTGCTTATTGTTACTCTGATATAATTTTTATTTGTTAATTTATTTATTTATTATTTATTAAGTAATAGGAACCACTGAAACGATTGTATATTGGTATATTAGAACTAATGAAGCAATTACTCATCATCATCTCGGGAAATGACTGTAACGAATCGGTCAAAATGGAGAAATGTTTTGAATAATAAAGATATAACATTTGAGAGCTAAAGGAAAAGGGAGCTTAATATTAAGTGTAATAAACTGAAATCCAGAACACCTGCAACTATACAATACAACTATTGTAACGGCAGCTGACATTTTTTGATGTCGGAAGAAATCCTGTATCCAATACCCAAAGCCCTAGGAAGCAACGGGATGTCAAGCCCCTGCTGATTAAAATAAACCGACGAGATTTTTTTTTTACGTGGAGAAATCCCTTATGGATACCCCCTCTCCCGGGGGAGAGGGCGGGCTATGTCCGACTCGCACGGACCAAAACCCCATGGTGTGCCGATAGACCGTGTTGTTGGGGCGGCAAGGGATCGATCTAGGCTATTCCCCTTGTAGAGCCGCCCCAACAGTCTGCCCGGCAGGAGGTGGCCGCCGGGCTCCTACCCATAGAGAGACAGACTAGGCACACACCAGCTGCCTCCACTCGTCCGCCGGACCTGTGCAATGAAGGGATGAGCCCCCCGACTGCATCCCCTCAGGTCCAGCTACGGTGGCGGGAGGAGTTGGGCAAAGCGCCGCCTGTCCTCCGGTAACGGAGAGGGCCACTTAGAGGGTCTGCCTCGCGGGCCCTCTCCGGCGCCTCCTTCTGCAAGATGACCTCCTCGCAAAAGAAGGCCACTGCTCCCTCCCTCAGACGCCATCTCCTCTCCTCAATTTCCCTGGGAGCCGGAGGCTCCCCACTATGTCTCCTCGCCGCCGTGAATTCATACACGACGGCGAGAACTCCAGCTTCCAGCTCCCAGGGAAGGGAGCTGCCGAGGACACCGTCCGGTACGCCCGGATTGCCCTCGATGCCACCGTACGCTGCGCACTGCGTAGTGCGCGCACGTTGGTGGCACTGAAGGTGTCTGCTCAGACCGGTGCCCCGTAGATGGCCATCGCCCGCACGACTCCCATGTAAAGTCGTCGGCCCCCGGTACCGGGCCCCCAATATTGGAGGGCAACCGGCCGAGTGCCGACGCCGCCCCAGCGATTCGTGGTCCGAGCCCCTTAAACTGGGGCTCGAACCGCCAGCGCCCATCCAAGGTGAGGCCCAGATACTTCATGTGGGCCCCCACCCTGATCCGGGCACCCTCCACCTTTATATGGGCCCCAGGTGGTGGCCCCCGCCGAGGCCCATAAAAGAGTTTGGCCTCGGTCTTCTCGAGGGCCACCCTGAGGCCCAACCTCCTTATGCGCCTGACCACAAGGGTTGTGGCCATCGTAGCCAGGCGCTCCACCTCCTGCCAATCCCCCCCCCCACGGGCTACGCCTAGGCTCCATATGGAAGCGCGCCGCGGAGCACCCAGTCGTAGCCCATGCTCCACAGGAGCGGCCCCAAAACCGACCCCTGTGGAAGGTACTCGAGGTCCGCCACCAATTGTGGGCGTAAAACTTCTGGAGAGAGGCGCCTCTCCACGCACTCCAGGCGTGCGCTCAGCATATTAGCGAGCGACGTCTGGGACTCCTCCATCCGGGAGACCACCCGGGTAAGAGCCTCCTCCCACTGACTGGGAGGCTCCGATACTGCCGATGCCGGCATATGGGGAGGAGATGGAGGCATATCTTTCTTGGCGTTCGCCTCCCGCCGCCACGCCAGGATCTCCGTCCTTGAGTCCGCGACCTCCCGGCGGAGGTTCTTCACCTCTCTCTGGAGCTTCCGGTTCTCCTCCCCCTCCGTACGCTCCACGAGGGACTCTACGACTTCGTGCAGGGTCCTGGCGGCGGCTTTTAAAGCCTTAATACAAGGGCCTGACAAGTTGTGGGACTTCCTAACAGTCTCATAGATGGACGCAATTTTGGAGCCGGCAAGAGCCTTCAGGCGTTGGGCGTCCAAGGAGTCCACGTCAATAAAAGTAGGTTCCAATTCGGAATCGGAGCTAGGCAAGGCGGAGCCTGCCATCGAATTGGCCGCTGAGACACCCGCAGAACGCGACAGAGACAGCAGCAGACTCTGTGCCAACACCACCAGCCAGGGCCCGGTCAAATGACCCGTCAGCCTCTCCTATAATGCCACGGCCACTCCCACGCATCCGTGCACTACCCCTACGGGACGTGCTCACCTTCTGAACCGCCCCCTCCTCTACCTCCGTGTCGGAGTCTTGAATTTTCCCGGTACCGCTGACACGTTGCGCCCGGGAAGATCTTGTGACTCTCTGTGCACTCATGGTTCACTGGTGACCAAAGGATCACGCAGCGAACCAAGAGGCAAGAGAACAAAGTCCTAGTAGCGAGGCCAAGTCACAGAAAAAAAAGAAACAGTCCGATAAAAACAAAGCCAGGTCAAGAAATTAAAGAAATCCACGCCAAATCGAAAAACAAGCCAAGTCGGGTGAGTGAATTAGTCCAAGATCCGTAAGCAAGCCAAGGTCAAAGATAAAATCCACAGAGCACCACCGAAACCATTTATAAGTGCACCTACCCTACCGCGATAACTTCTAACGACACGGAGCGAGCGCAAACACGTGCGTCTCGCTAGAATACCGCGCGGACACACCCAAACCGACGAGATACTGTCTGCTAAGCTAATAGAGTGTCACGGTATCGCGCAATGTAAGCATCATGACACCACGGAGGCAAGGTCCAGTGCGCGTCAGGCCGTAACGACAACCCGGTCAAGCTAGCTACCCATCTACCGAACTAAACGGAATGGAAGGTCAGGACTCCAGTCCCTTCCTCCCTGGTTCGATCTGACAGTCAAGGAGGAAGTCGAGGTTTTCTCCTCACCTCTTATAACTTTTTAACGTGATTTACTCCCACGGCAACGATTGCTGACCTGCTGACATGCCGCAATGACAACCTTTTTCACGAAAAGGTAGAGAAATAGTATATAACCATATCGTCTTAACCATATCGTATAAGGTTCGTTGTAACTGAAAACAATTACGAGTAGATAATGAATGAAGCAATTACTAAGAAATACCCCGCCATGTTTTGTGATCTCACCACGGTGTATTTTTTTACCGAAAACTTAGGCTTAGTGCCATATTTGAAACCATATTAATTCATGCAATAATTTGATATTATCCCATCGTTACGTCAAGTACAAAACCCATAATTGATAAAAAAACTCGTAATAAGGAATATTACACAATATATATTCAATTATATATCTTTTTTCTCAGTTTTTAAGTTTTAAATACAAATATTAGAGCAATAGCTAACAGTGAATTTTACAGTAACTATAAGTAACTCAGCATAAAATTATTTTTGCAGAAACAGTATATAGCAAATGGAGTTTTAAATGAAAATGCTCCTTGAACTCATTCGTTTTTCATTACCTTGTACTGTTTAGATGACAATACCTCACCACTATTAAAATACATAATGCTCTCAGTAGGTTTTTCTTTGAAAAATATGTTATTTATTTCTCTTTTTTGTAATACAAAAATAAATAATAATAAAAAAGTGGACCTCTAAAACAAATCTAAATTAATCTTATCAATATTCCTTTCTACAAACTGTGAAATTACGACTAACTTTTGAAATTATAACGTCAAGATTTAATATATAATGCATAATGGCCGCACACCCGTGTGCTGTTTCCGGCATAAATCTCATATGCGGTATATGCATAAAGGTTCTCTCATAAATATATTCGCACAAAGCGCGAAATGGAAGTGAATGGAAGCGCAGGAAGGCATGTGATTTAGAGGGAGGAAACGAGTCACTGCTTGTTGGATTGACGTCGGTTTATATTTACCAACGGTTCTAAAAATAAAAGAAGAAAGTTTTTGATATCAAAACATTATTTAATTCGTGAAAAGTTGTATACACGTTACCATCACTCTGAAACGGAAGGAAATTACCCAATTTTTTTCCACAAAAACAGACATTGCTTAACTTCGATGATCGGACGAGTGCCGACCCAACACAGTGCTAACATCCACTACTTTTCATCACACAAAAAGGTGCCGATTAGAATTTTAAAGCCCTTCCATAAGAAGTTTTACTTAAAGAAATATATAGATATTTTTTTTCCTCTATATTGAAACGTGAAAAATTAAGGAATTGTAATCGAATTTTGACTAGTAGACGATCATTAACGGTAATATTGTAATGCACCGCTATGTGTTGTAACAAATCTTACAATCTTAATAAAGACAATTCTATTTCGTAATAAATAAGTAGAACAATACGCACAATGAAATTAAAGGCGAAACAGAAGTGATTTAGAATACCTACCTATATTATTCAAGTAGATTACCATAAGTTATACAATGTCCGCATCTGGTTCAAAGGATCATTATTTAAATCACCGACTGCATACAAAGTAGGAGGTTATCGATAAAACATGGATTAAAGTTTAAAGAGGTTTTACAACATAATGTCTTACTATTTACTTGATATGAAGATTATGTTTTTTAAAGAATATTTAAGATATAATGGCTCTGTCATATTGAATTCGGTTACCGCGTTAACTGATGTGAGTGTCGAATCATTTATTCTGAGTCTTC
Organism: Antheraea mylitta; assembly: GCA_014332785.1. Classification (NCBI taxonomy): domain Eukaryota; kingdom Metazoa; phylum Arthropoda; class Insecta; order Lepidoptera; family Saturniidae; genus Antheraea; species Antheraea mylitta. The sequence continues at coordinate 5,395,174 of JACEII010000008.1, forward strand.
ATCATCAATCCTGAGTCTTCGTTGGAAAACAATTATCACGATGAAACTATAGCGTGGCAGGAAACTATTTTCTAATATCACAGAGCAGATAGCGCAGCTTTATATCAGACTAGCCTCTGCCCGCGACTTCGTTCACGTGGCTTAGATACACTAACACTAACACGCAGCAGTTCTCAAAAGGAAAAACATCCCGAATTTGAAATATTTTTCATCAGTGCTCCGCTCCTATTGGTCTTAACGTGATGATATATAGCCTATAACCATTCTCGATGAATGAGCTATATAACACTGAAATAATTATTCAAATCGGACCAGTAGTTCCTGAGATATTATCCCCTACAACGTCACAAGCTCACAAACTTTACCTCTTTATAATATTAGTATAGATATATAGACTTAAAAACATACATGAAACCTGCTACGTATTATTATCTACGCTCACATTCACACTGAACATAAAGGGCGAATAATATTGTGGTCAAACACTAATCCTGAAAGGTTAAAGTTTATATGAATAACTTCAGTTTATATTTGAAATTTTAAAGTCAATGAAATGAATGTTAGTTTGTTTATTTATTAAGTTTTCATACGTTAACGACTGCACCGATAATCACAAAACTTTGTATTCACGTCGTCACGAGCATAAAAATTACATAGAGTACCTTTTATCCATAAAAAGTGTTGTCCAAATAGGCGTAATCCACATTAACGCTAACAAAGTCATGAAAAAAATAGCAAAATATAAAAAGTAGAAACATCATATATCCATAGTAGCATACATTTTTGACTCTACTCTATATTAAGAAATAGATTACTTAATGATGATCGTTCTCAGGCTATATATGTATAGTAATTTCACTTATTATTTTTACAACCCATAAGAATATTATAGCTTCTTACATTCGAATGTTACAACAGTGAAAAAGAGAAGAGCAGTAAATATACCGTGTAGTTTACAACGGTCTGCGACAATAACTCGTACACACGAGGCGTGTTACGATCAATCACTTTGTTGTGAAATACCTTTTGGGGCGTATTGCCTATACTGCTATAGAATATAGCTAAGCTTTGAAATAATTATTCTTTTAACATCTTAAAAAGACCGCACCTCGAGGCGAAAGGTTAGAAAGCCATAATATATATGAGTAACTCTTCCTTTGTTGAATACTTTTTACAGAACAAATGTTTTATTCGAATAAAAATAAATTGCCGAATGTATGGAAGTACTACGAAATGCCTGCATGTATTTGACTAATTCATCTTTTGTCATATTATTAATTATCAGAAGAAAGTTTGTATGAAAGAAAATGTTTGAAAAATTGTAGGAAAAAGTGAAAGATTTGGGTCAAACTATCTCGATCTAAAAGTGATATAGTGAAAGAGAAACATTAAGATCTTCAAAAATAATGATAGATCGATGTGAATCATTATTGGCATTTATTTCATTACATAGTGGTACTGTGGCAGGGCAAAAAAGGGTCTCGTTTTCTTCGTTAGTACATCCATGGCAAACTGGGGCGGATAGCTAGTAAAATATAAATTGAAAACAATACAGATACAATACTGATATGTTTAATTTATTTTATTTATTTTTATATAGATATATTTATTTCTCAAGAATTATCCAACGGATTTAAACTACATACTTGATGAAACTATAACTGATAAATAGCTTAATAATTGTATTTTTTTTCATTTAACAAATAACTTATTATGGATAATTATGTAAATCCTTACTAATACTATAAATACGAATATGACTTTCCGTGTTACTCTTTTGCGCCTAACTTGTGAACCGATTATTCAGAAATTTTGCAAAGACGTTATTAGGGGTACAGAAAAGAACATAAAACCATATCCTTTATCCCGGAAAATGGTACTTTTCATGGGGTATAGGTCAATCTACATTAATACGCGTGAAGTAGCCAGAAAAGCTAATAGTGTAATAACTATAAGGTATCAGAATATTACAGCTGCCAAAATTTATAATAGGGAATTTAAATATTTGACGTGAGTTTTGAGTTTTGCGGGATTTTAGTTCGTTTTGTAGTGGATTTTATATTTTATTCCTAATCTTGTGTTATGTGACTGTATATTTTGTAAATTTGGTGGTGTCTTACGAAATATAGTTAGCTTATTGTGTATTAGTGAAGAGAATGGAAAATAATACCACGGAGCAAGAAATTCTGAAATGCCACAAAAACTCCTTGGAAAGTTCTAACAAGGGAGCCACCATCTTTTTAGAATATTGAAATAATCACACGACACTTGTAATATTATAAATTACACGACAATGGTAGTAATAATCTGAAAGACTGGTTGCCAAAAATAAAGATAAAAAATTTGTTTGGCATGAATATACTCAAATAAATCTAGATGCACTCGTACATACTTTTAATTAATTTCTATTTTAGTAATCGTCCGTTATACAGTGAAAACTACAATAAAAAATATAGTAAAATACACAAAAAACATACGCATAAAACTTCATTTTATTTTGTCAATTTATTCCTTGACATGTGGTAGAATAATTTCAAATGCTAAATACTTTTTCTTTAAATTACTACATATAAAATATGTTCAAATTATTATAATGAATACGTTTGAACATGTTTAATACTGCTTGGAAACCTATTATAGATTTTTGCGCTTTCGTAAGCAATATACTTAATGACATAATTAGTTCATGGAGTGTGTAAACAGATATTGTTAGCATTTCTCATAAATTTACTGGAATATCATCCTTGTTTACTAAATTATATTTTTTAATAGATTCTTTTGTAATTTATCTTTCTTATCATTTTACAAGTACTGTATCTATAGATTTGTGCGTAACTAACTTAGTTTTATTATCGTTTTCTTCTCTTAATAAATAACGTGCCCGCACTGCTATTTATAATATTAAAACACACGTTGTTGATCACAGAGAATACATTGATTTAAAGAGGAAAAGCATTAGGCTATTTAACTTTGAATGAATTACCATTCTAAAGCATTTAATACCCAGATAGCTAAACTATCATTATTTTCTTCTTCCCTTTATACACCTTGAGTAAACTTGACAAAATATATTTTTTCTCTTCCATTCTTTTCTATCAATTCTCATCTCAGTATTCACAACGCTTATATATATACCATTCTTCACATGATTTATCAGTACTTTTCACAATCTTATATGCGTCCACGTTGATGCCTAATAACTTATTACCTTTCCGAGCTAGTATTTTAGGTTAGTTGGAAATTATCGGTGGAGGAAGTTCTTCTATTTTATTTTTGGCAACCAGTCTTCTAGTAGACTATTACTGCTACTGTCAAGTGAGTAACGATATTTCAAGTTTCTTGATGTAATTTCAATAAACTAACAAGATGGTAGCCGTCTTGTTAGAACTTTCACTTCACTTCATTGCACAATAACCAAACTATATTACGTAAAGCACCACCAACATTACACAATATAGAGGCAAATACCAAAAGATTATGCATAAAATATAAAGACCACTACATAACATTCCAAAATCCCGCCAAAAACTCCCGATAGAATGTTCTGAAAAATGCATTTGACAGGGCGTGCCCCTTAAATCTTACTTACTGTTTTAGGGCACATTGTTACTTCATTTTAAGTGATATTGTAGAAAAAGCCAAACATGTAAAGTATATATTTAAATGAATAAAGAAAGACTGGCAGATATGCCATGATATTTTTTGTCAATTATGTACTGATTGCTTGGTCACTCAATAGTTTTTCAATTACAGATGCGAGTGCAGATATTGTTTTAATTTTTTACTGCATCTTCTTATAGAAATTTCAAGAATATTTGACATAAAAGCGGACCTTAAGCTGGTGTACTACATAGAACAGTAATAAGGAAGGATTTGAGAAGATTCATCCCCGAAATAGATTAAATGAAAGGTTAAATATATAGAATGATCAGCAATCAGTCGATTAAAAATGTGAGTTCAGTGTATTCAGTGCATGCAGTGTGCAGTGTACTTTACTTTATCATTTTTCTTTTATAAAATTTTTAGTATAGAATTTTAAAATCTCTTTAGACTGATATAAATGCTGACCTAATGCTGGTGGGGGCACATTCGAGAGCAGCATAAAATATTCTACATGCATTTTTTATAAGACTTAGAATAATTCTCAAGAATGATCTTTAGGTCATCGCCACATAAAAGAATTTAATGAATGGGTCAGTAATGAGATTAAAGATTAATTCCTTACTATAATATTGATATGGAACTCTATTCCAAACAAAGGCTAATTGTATAAGAAACAATCGAAGCTCGTTTAAAGTATTAGTCATAATTAAACTAAATATGTATTAAAACAACTCGAGACTTTATAATTCAATAATATTACAAGAGTTAACTTGTATAACTCATGCATAAAATACCTACATACAACAATATAATTTATGAAGCGAATAAATTTCGTTTAAACATTTCGATTTCCTCGAAAACCAGGTTAATAGGCAACGTAGGTAAACGGTTAGGTTGCGTTGTAGGTACAGCGAGGCAGGTGAACTAGAACCCCTCGCGACTAGAGATTTATAGCCAGATGTCAACTGGGCGTGAACTATGTAGGTATTCGTACTGCGAACTTTATAGGATATTAACTCATAATTTATCAATAAATACAATTACTTTATAGACGTTTATAATGCCATAAATAAAAGAATATCTGTATTTTATTTTGCGATTTATTATTAAATCTGAATGTTTACTAATAATAAACAATATATTTTATAAACAAAGATAATAATTACCATTGTTTTCTGAAGTAAAATTGACTCTATAATGACAACGTGATACAAATTTGGCATTAGTCTTGAAACATTCAATCATCTGTTGTGACAAACATAACGAAAGTAAAGGTACCAATATTTAAGAGAGTTCATTATATATATAGCATCTATATACTATTATTTAATAGTTAATATTTATATAAAAATAATTTCTATAATGCAGATCATTGAGTCATTATATTTATTTTGCCTTTAAAATTTCAAATATATTATTTCATTATTATTAATTTCATTGTATATTGTTGTCAATACGACGTCAAATTACGAAAAAATTAAAATATCTTTTTTCTTTTTTATTGAACGAGTATTTCGTGTATGGATGTAATTTTACCAGAAAAAGAGCAAATTATTTATAGTTTCATTCAAATTATGTTGAAATCAAGTGTAAATTTTTTTATCATTAATTTTTAATGTTATATTCTCTTAATCTTAAGCGATTTACAAAATATGATACGAATATTCTGTGGCATTTACTTAAAATGCATATCGACCTACCTCCGTCATTAGAATACTATGTACCATAAGTCCATCAATAGTTTGTAGCCGTTGTTACGAATTTAACTTTAAAAGTTGATACAATTTGGAAAGAACGTTTTTGTTTCTTCATTCTTTTTTTGAAATATTTAACTATCTATTATTTATTATAGCGTATTTAATTCGGCTGTAGCTTTTGTATTGAGTTTACTTAACATTTTATGTTCTTTCCATTGTTAGTAGATCACTTAACTTAATTTCCAAATGAAACAAAATTATATACTCAGTTCCTGATGTTATCGTTCAAGTATACTCCTGTAGTGAAATAATTACACTATTAAATGTAGGTGAGACCGGGCTCGATGCCAACACAAATTAAATTATTAGTCAAAGAGGCAGCAAGATCTCTCACTGACACTGCACCAACGATTCACTGGATATTATTGTTATACCAAACGATAATTTCATGTTACGAACTTTTCACTTAATTTTTAAGCCTTGATGCTATTTATGCTTAATATTTTTAACTTAATTTTTGTTTAATCGGGGCTGTGGAATATGAGCGAATGGTAAAGAAGGAGTGAGTAGGTCAAATCACTCACGATTAGTTATTTTGAAAAACCCGCGAATCATCCCAGTCCGTTAGTGGTATCCGCCTCGAATTACGAAACCGTACCTAACGTTCGGCGTTACAAAAGACGACCGCGGCATATTTTCACAGATCCTCCCGAGAAAATAACCCATCACACATATCAGGTACATAACACATCACACAGATCAGGTCGCCGTGGTCAGGGGGTAAATTTCGCTCCCGAACACCAGACCAGGCCCCCCTCGACAGCGGCTCTAGCCTAGGTCCGCTCCCTCGGCGTGGAGTCCTTGAGTACGCTCGTCGCGTGTTACAGTGACACAAAATCTTATAATACTGCAACAATATTACACATATCACCTCCACACACGTACACGCACATATGCTTAGACATGTAAGTGGGAGGGTTTTTGCTTTTTCCTTATCAGGCTGAAATAGTTTAAAGAAATTATCTGACACAATATGCTTGGTACACATATGTTTCAAGAACTCATATAAATATCAGGCAAGAACACAAGCTGAGGTGTGCCGTGCACCCTTAAGCTAGTTGTCAAAATAAAATCAGCTGAATGCCTTAAGCGCTCGTCTTAGTAGACCGTTAAAGTTGTTAAGACCTTGCTAGGTCAATAACGTAGTCAGTTCGTAAAAAAAAAGTGAGTAGATATATTTAGGGAAACTTGGAAATAACATTATTGACAGATAAGCAGAGGTGTAATGAATTAGCATTCTATGGACATGTCATACTTGGCTATTAAAATCATATACCTAGTAGAGTGTTAAGCATTAAGGTAGTCGGATATAGGAGTAGGGAGGGGTAGAACGAAGACATTAGTGATGGAACATGTGAAGTTTGATACAGTATAATAGGTATCATGTTTCACACTCGAATAGGAATACATATAGTACTGATCTTACTTGGTTGGAATAATAATAAAAGAATGCTGCTGAGATTTAGATTTAGTTTGCTGCGTATTATTATTGATGTGGGGTTCATAAATGTATCTTAAAACCACAGTACACATATAAGAGATAGTACGGAAACTACCTATAAACGCTCGCACCGGCACACTCACACAAAATCGACGAGACATCTGTTTTCGCAGGGCTGCCCATAGAATACCTTTCAAAACCTCTCGTTTTCTAGCCGTCTTCGAGCGTTTGTACGTAGTTTCCGTACTGTCTCCCATATTTATACTGAGTTAAAACGAAATTTACTATGTCCGTGATACTGTTCATAACTGATACGATAGTGATGACCATATGCATTGTAAAGTACTATTTATTTTTAGTTACTACGTTAGGTAGAAGTTTCTCTTTTTATATTTAAACTATGTCCAAATCTGATTACATGGAATATTATTTTTTAATTAACAGATCTTAGGTATGTATGTGATATTTTATGTTGAGTTTGAAATTTTTAGATGTTGTTTTATTGTATAATGTCGCATATAATGTCTTTTTTTTTTTTCGAAATGTCTACGCTATTGACCCAGCAAGGTCTTAACAGCTTCACCGGACTACTAAGGCGAGCGCTTAAGGCACTCGGCCGATTTCATTATGGCAACCAGCTCAATGGTGCACGGCACACCTCGGCTTGGCTGTTGCCTGTTGCATGCAAAATCGCGACCTATCTCAACTAACCTAGCTAACTATTCATATGTGTATGAGTTGTTGAAACGTATATGTGTACCAAGCATACACGCCCCAACAACTCCTCCATATATTTATTATCGGAAAATTGAGTTTTTCAATTCGATAAGGGAAAAAAGTAAACCCTTCCACTTTCATGTGTAAGCGTGTAGGCGTGCACGTGTGTGGGGGTGATCGTGTAGTGTTGTAGCAGTGATGTATATTTGTGTGTCACCGTATCGCGCAAGCAACGCACTCAAGGGCTCCCTACCGAGGGATCGAATCTAGGCTTAAGCCGCTGCCGTGAGAGGCCTAATCGGGTGCATATAATGTCGCATCGATATTAAAGTCCAGTTGAACGCAGAGGCGTAATAAGTTCGCACGCTTTGTAAAAAACGTTTTAAAACGTTCTACATAAATTTATAAGCCTAATAAAGTCTGGCATTAATGCATATTCTGAGATGACACTGAAAAATGTTCACTAAAAAAAGACTCAAATATTTTAATGATTCTTCTCGGAACGAGAATCCTCAGAATTGCGAGGCCTTATAACGTGAGATTTATTCAGAAGGTGTTGTTTATTTTAAAACATATAGCATGTGTCGTCGTACATAATAAGTAAAAATTATTATATCTTATTCTAGATATATTCTATCATTACGTATTATGAAATAAAGCCTTCCGCGGCGTCTGTACGTCTATCTGTTTGCGATAAACTCGTAGTGTACTGAACAAATTTTCACGCCGTTCAATAATAGATAGAGTAATTCATGAGGATGGCTTAGGTATAGAATTTATTAAGATTTTGTGTAAGTTAGTTGAAATATAACGATAATGGTTGGAAGTTTCAGAAGAAGTCAAGCCGCTTGGAAGCTTTTTTTGAAAATGCTGCCTAATACGTTTGATATATAACAGAACAATTAAGATAATAAATGACGTACACAAAGTAGAGGGTATCAGCTAATAATATCATATAAATAAAATGACTACAGGTTTGCTGTTGTGCGCGCATCAGTCAAAAACTACAGGATAGGTTTTAATTAAATTTTTATTGTTTTATTTCATGTAAACTTGGTTCTTATCTTAAAAATACCATGATAGTTTCGCTAAATTAAATTTCTAGGAAATTAAGTATTTAATAAGTTGTTTCGATTTTACCATCCTATTCTTTTTTAAATTATCAGTTAAGAAACGATCAGTACGTCTCTTACAGGCTGCAAGTCCTAAGTCATCTTTTAAAATACGTAACGTGGTTCTAGGTGCTATCTTCATCTCCCGAGATAAAATCTTTTGCTTTCAGATATGAGTTCTTCGAATTCTTTGCTGTACTGCTTTGACCATCTTTTATATACGAAGACTACATGGACGGCTAGATCTTTTTCTGTCACACACAGAGTTGGTCTCATTGTACCTATTAATAGCCCCGTACACAAACATTTATTTGTACAAAATTTTGTACAATGTATTGGCGTTAAAATGAGAAAATAAAATAATATTCGTCCAAAAGAACAGGAGAAGGAATTAATTCATACTGACAATTCTGAAATTAAAATTTATGTGGTTCTTTGGCGAGTTTTATTCTATGTTCAAGTTAATATAAAGGCATACACGCCAAATCTTCTATATAATATTTCATTCATTTTTAACCACCTTTTTTATATTAATTTTCAAGTCGTTTCTTTTGCCAATTCTGAAGTTGTCAATACAAATACTTCTTATGTATTCTTTAATCTGTTTTCTTCTATGTCCAAGTTAATGTAAAGGTATAAGCGCCAAATCATCTATATAATATTTCAGATATTTTCTATCTTCTTAACCTTCGAATAATCTTTAAAAAAAAATGTTCTGATATCTCCAACTGTTGAGTTGATAAATTCTAAGGCATCGATTATTACCGGTTTCAATTGTATTTTTAAACAGAAAAAATCTTAATAAGCCCGATTGCAGAGACACACCTTTTCCAATTGTGAATCTAAACTATCTAGGGACTCACTCAAACTCAATCGCAGTTAGTATCTGAGAAATATTTTATATAATAAGCCTAAAAACCGTTACGTATGGGTACAGTTTCGTATACACATATTTTTTTCAACTCCGTCGACATTTCATGTGTGGTTGATAATTACGCATACAAACGTCATGTAGCCGTATCTCAGTTGTAATGTGTTGGACTTTATAGTGATCGACGATTAACAAGATCACCAAACTCTAATTACGTGAACGTATATATATATACAGAATTTAAATATATAGGCAAATTTATTACATCAATCTATACATGTATGGTTAGTTAGCTTGAACAGTTAGATTCAGTTTGCGGAATTGCATGCCAAGTAACAGTCCTAAGTCGCGGCTTCGTAGCTTTGACACTTTTGCACAAGTTGCTATTTCGGTTGTGCGGCTTCTGCGTTCGCCACCAAGCTTGGTGTAGCTGTAAAGTCGTTTTGGACCAAGAGCGTAAATTAGTGCGAAAGAAAAATTACGGATCAAAATTTTATATTTACTATCGTTTTTTTTAGTTTATAGCTCTTAGCGTTTCACCACAATCACACCTGATCTTTAATGACAAGGGAATAAGATGGTGAACATGCTAAATCTAGAGGCGCCTGGCTCTCAATAGTAACTGTCGGAACACACCAAGAGACGCTAGGCTACAGATTTTCAACTCAAGGGCGATAGTCCTTGATAGAAGTCCTACCATCATACTTTTGAGTCTACTCGCCCGAGGTAGTACCACCCTCAGACGGAAAACCGACGTGAAGTAACAGTACTTGCATTGTTGCGTTTCGTTCGGTCAGTGAGAGTGCCGGAAGACCAACTTCTCTCCCCCGTTATCATGTTATATGGCAGGCCTATTTGGGAAACTAGTTAACTGAAAAGCCTCTATAAATAATTTAAAAAAATATAGGTCCCATCTGATCCTAATTATCGAGGTTTCACTGAATTTAACAAACCTGTTTATGAAATAAATTAATTATACGTTGTTACCACAACAACATAAATTAGATAGAGCAGATGTTCCAAACGACAATATGTGCGATAGAAATCAATCACGAAACTATTTCAAATTTTTATTACGTGAAAAAACACGATGTTAAAACGGAATGCATTGATGGAACAACCTTTAATCGGTTTTATGGAGCCATAAAAATATTCAGCAGATTAATGCGAGAGTAACAAACTGCGGCCCCTTAGGCCCAACAAATTGAATTAGATGCTGGCGTATGGCCAAATGTAAGGAATCAGGACCCGTCAGTGTACTGACAATTTTTATGGTATGTAATAAAAGTAAAGATTTCAAGTTCATTTCCTCATTTGTGTATATATTTATACACTTTCTTTAAAAGCTCTTGCTTATCTATACTTACTGCAATAATGAGAAAAGATTAGATTCTTTTATTTGTAATGGAAATATTTAAAAAATACTTAAATGCTTTTAAAAATTATTTCACCCAGAACTTCACCGTCAGCAAGTAAACCTGGGCTGTATTTCATAATTTTCAAAGTTTACATTAACTCAAATGAAACCATGAGCAAAAACTAGTGTTGTAATAATAAGTAAATGAATTACAATATCCTCTTATCGTTACGGCTTTATTATAAACGTTGTAGAGCCACATTCAAGCTATTACTGGTTTCAGCATGAACGGGTCGGCACGTCCGGGGTAGTACCACCCTCTCACAGAAAACCGACGTGAAGTAACTGTGATTGCAGCGTTTCGTTCGGTTAGTAAGAGCACCGGAGGCCCACATCTCCTCTCCTCGCCCTTCTCTTCTCCCTTCCCTCCTTCCCTCCCCTTCCCTCTTCCCCCAAACACACGCTGGCAACTTGCGACTCCCCTGGTGTTGCAAGTGTCTATGGACGACGGTGATCACTTAACATCAGGTGACCCATCTGTTCCCTTGCCTCCTATGACAAAAAAACCTACATATAATAATAAATTATTGCAGCAGTATTATGCTTTTATTTCATTTTCGAAACTAATAATTTACGACACATACTAGAAGTTACCGAATCAAGAAAATCTTATATAATCAAAGATTTAGAAGAATTAAACAGCCACAATGAAGTCATTCCTTTCAAACCATTATCTAACCTACTTTTCCATATAGAAATTAAGTAAGACAATACGATTTCAATAATATTTCAGCAAATATTTAAAGAGATAAAATTATTATTTTCTCATTAATTATGCATTGATCGAACTAATTCTTAAATTAGCGAAGAAGAGCGAAAAACATCTCACTCGACGCCAGAAAAGATTTCGGCCAGCACGAGCTTGTTCATATAAATCCTTACTAACTTAATTAACGCTATAAATTCCTTCAGACAGTTCAGGTGAGAATTGTCGCAGTCCTGGTGCACTATCGTCGGTTCACATTCCTTGAGAGAATATTCTATTTTTTAACTTTGCATAATTAATTCTTTCTCTGTCCATTATACTATGATACCTACTACCATCGTCTAGTAATTAGATGTAAAGATTAAATTAGTTATTCGTAAACATGACAAATTTTAATTATAACAAAATTATAATAATAAAATTTGTTAATCTATACTAATATTATAAAGCTGGAGAGTTTGTTTGTTTGGTTGAATGTGCTAATCTCAGGCACTACGGATCCGATTTGAAAAATTATTTATGTGTTAGATAACTCATTTATCAAGGAAGCCTATAGATTATATATTAACACGCTAAAATCAATAGGGGGCGAAACACTAATAATTAATGTTTCAAAATCGTTTTTTTTTTGTTTCTTTTGGGAGCTTCCGCTGCGTGTTAGCGTTAGCCCAAAAGTAACTATTCCACGCGGACAAATTAATCGACGCGAAACGACGAAATAAGATCATTGAATTCCAAACCAAGCATTTCTTGTTCAGCCACCAGATGAAACAGCTTATATATAATGTTATATAGTATATTTTCATTGACACTCAGACACAAAACTGACAATTATTCTTATTACAAAAAAGAGAGTCATGTGCGAGGATCAAACTCGCAACCACTCAGCTCAACAAAAGAGTCACGAGGTCTGTCGCCAAGAAAAAAAAAGTGTATAGAGTACTTCATTTTATCAATTCTTAATATAGTTATTATCATTTATCAAAATAAATCCTAACGGGTCTCTTTCTATATCAATACTTGGTTATGCCCTATCTTAGAATTTTATTGAATTTGTTTATTTTCAGAAGAGAATATCATAACCAACATTATAGATAAAAGAGTGTGTTTCTTTGTTACCTTTTTATGTCTTGACTACTCAAGTAATCATTATGAAATTTTGCATACACATAGCTAGGGTACATAACAGAACATAGGTCACCTTTCATCCTGAAAAAAATACTGTTAATATGAGCAAAGCAAACAAAAGCTATTCGCTTCATGAATTTAAAAAGCCAATAGATTTTTTTTTTATTGAAGCACGACAAAATGACTGCACTATGCCTGATAGTAAGTATAGTACAATCCAAGAACAGTGGTGACCACCGAGAGACAGATTATCCATCGTCGGTCACCGCTGTCATGCCGGCCATAATGACGAAAGTCACCCGGTACTGGATATGCACAGGCTGATCCCGAAACGCGACACGCAGAAGCGAGTCACTATGACGGGCTTTTTCGCTATATGCATGGTGGTTGCGACCCAGTCGGGCTGTATAACCCTACCACCCCGCAATCTAAACTATATCGGTGTTATTACATAAAAGTTAAATACGTATTGAATAATTACTTTTAAAAGGTTACTTTTTAAATGCACCACGCTCGCTGAACGTTCGCCATATTGCTCTTTTGTCTCGCTTTGGTTAGTTAGGTTAGACTTGCGAAAAAAGAATAATGCGAACTTGCCTCAGGCGAACGAAACCTTTTAAAAGCAAATATCTAATACGTATTTAACTCTTTTGTAATAACACCGTATAAGTTTAAATGGATAAAGGAGTATTTAGATTTCATCCATGATTGACTTATAAAGGCTTTGTCCGCATTGCAGTCAACCCAATCCCTGGTGATTTTTGAGCTTCGCGCAAGTTAAATCTTTTAAGACTGCAATAAAAAAGGGCAGTAAACTGAAGCCGAGATAATTATAAGAAGCACGTTTAATGCTCAAATTGTCGTCCACGTCCGCTTTTCGTCTGCGTCCAGTTGATAACGCTTTTAATCTGGCTACAATTCAGCAACTTTCACCCTCGGAGTAGAGCTCAAGACAAATTTAGTTTCAGGTTAAAAAATGGTGAATTTGGAAAATCTTACAGCTTATATCTTTTGTACAATTCCGTTATTAATTTTAAAACCATTTATTGCATGACACGTAAGAATATCATTGCGATAACTACTCATTTGGCACATCAGTTTTCTCTACGGCGTACTTTTTATTTGCGAATAAAGATAAAAAGTTTGTGAAAAGTTGACAATAATTAAACTCAACAAGTAACACTCTTCAGATTTTATGTTTGTAGGCCTTTAAAAAATCTTGCCAAAATTACAAAATAAATGATACGAAATCGTTATGCAAACTAAGGATGCTTTGCCCAAATTATGAGTCATGCATTTTTTTAACTTCAGACGTATTATCTACAAACTGTTACTCGCACTTTGTCCACGTGGAATTTAGAAAAAAAAAATAGGTCAGGGTAAAGGTGAGCATGGAACACACCGCGTTCTGGACATTACTTCTTTAGTTTATTATTTTTGCATGGAAAACTGACTTTTGTTTTAATAGAAGTAGCCTAAGTTATCCCTTATAATATCAATCTACTTGTGACTATCCCGTCGAAATCGGTCTAACCATTTCGAAGATTATCCGGAACAAACAGACGGACAGACAAAAAATTTAATACTTGATTTTTTGATATAACTAGATATACTTTCATCATCCGTTTAAAAAAGTTGTTCTTTTGGTATTACAAATCGACGCTTGAATGTTATATGTATGTAAAGAAAACGTATTTCTTAAATATAACATGGAGTTTCGTTATATTCTAATTATAAACTCTAATAAATTAACTTTATTAAAAATAAACGTAATGTCATGTCAAAGTAATCTATAAAATATTAAAGAAAATATTGTATGAACTAAAATTTTAAAGATAAACTTGTAATGTCGTTTGTATGTTCTAGGTTTATGTAGGTAATTATGTAATTCAGCGTAGTTTTATATAATTTATTATGCAATAAATAAACTTTCCATGTTTACAGAGCAACACATACAAGTTTTATTCTTTGTTCCAATATTAATCTTATATGTATACTAGCGAGCACGGCGCACGTTGTCCTGCCTTGATAATAAAAATCTAAAATTCAACCGCAGAGCCACCTACTGGACCAATTGAATCTAAATCATTTTCGGATCCATTTAAACACGAACATAAAATTGTATCAAAATCGATCCAGCCGTTTAGGAGGAGTTCAGTGACATACACACGTACAGAAGAAATCTATATATAAAGATATAATATAATATGCCTGAACTATAAAGTATTAGGACGTTCATATACCATACATCCATATTCATTTAGTTTAGTTAGATTTCTTATAGAATAGACTCCTAATGCAGATAATGACCTAGAATATATTTAACAGAATCGTAAAGTTTGGCTACGTTTTAATGTATAGGCGTCTACAAACTAATGTAAATGCCTCCCGGCGTTGGCCGTATTTCAATAGCACCATTTACTAGCGATGCCTGCGAAAACAATTAGTTCTTGATGTATTGAATACAAATTCTAATGTAATTGGTGCAGAGAAAAATATTTTAACTCTTTCGGAGTGCTTATTTAAATCTATATAAATAAGAATCAATTACCAAAGGTATCTATCTATTACTTCAGAACGGCTGTACATATTTGACTAATTCTTTTTTTATTCTTTATAATGATTAACACAAGAATTGTCTGAAATGAAATGTTTGGCAGCAAGAAGATCTTCGAAAATATTTACATGACTGATAGATTGACGTTCAATTGTTCATTGTACTGTTAAGGAAAGGTCTCTTCTTCATCACAAAATAATTTTAATGTGAATTAACCACAGGCATAAAAGATGATTAAATAACAATCATTAAATACAGTAGAATATCATAGCACCGAAAACATTTTGCCACTATTAAAACTAACATTTTTTACTCTTATCTCACATATATAACCTTCACATTCACCTCTTCCACTCTCCTTTATCAGCCATCATTTCTGTATATCTCTTATACGTATATCGTTCCTCACACAATCCCTCCAAATCTTCTTTGATCTTCTTTTACTCTTGCATTTGTCCACCTTCATACTTTTCAAGCTTTCACTACTCAAGATAAAGCATGATTAGGCATAATTCTAACTTTCTCAATTCTACATATTATGCGATTTGTAAAATATGATATCATATCAAAAAAAAATCTGATACTATTCGAATTGATCTTGAAGATGGACTTAGTTGTATATAGGTATTTTTTTATATTATAGGAGGCAAATAAACCAGTGGGTCACCTGATGTTAAGTGATCACCGCCGTCCATAGACACTTGCAACATCAGAGAAGTCGCAATTGCATTGCTAGCCTGTGTTGGGATTGGGGAAGAGGAGAGGCTTAAGGTGAGGTGGCCTCTCCAGCGCTCTCACTGACCGATCGAAACACAACAACACAAGCACTGTTACTTCTCGTCGGTTTTCTATGAGAGGGTAGTACTACCCCGCGTGAGCCGACCCATTCATGATGAAACCAGTAATGCTTCAGCGTGGCTTTACCACCAACAAAATTTCAATCACACCATATCTGCCTGGTGATAGATTACTTTCTATTATACCTGTACAGAACACTCTAGAAACTCTGACATTATTTTTCCAGTGTGGGTATAAAGCCAATAATCTGCTAGAAATTCAGTAAACCACTCTCCAGTACTAGAGTGATACGAACTTGAACTATTTTCTATTTTTTTTTTTGTTCTGTTATATTTTTATGTTGGTATATTATTATAACTAGGAGTGTAGTCTACGCAATGTTACGTTTTTCTGTAACCTGTACATATGTTGGCAATTAACCTCAACAGGTAGTCCGGTGAAGCTGTTAACGCCTTACTAGGCCAGTAGCGTAGTCAGTTGAGAAAAAAAACTTTTTTTTTCGAAATGAAAACGCTGTTGACCCGGCAAGCTTCACCGAACTACTGAAGCAAGCGCTGAAGGCACTCAGCCGATTTGGGGTGCTTGGGCGACTAATTCAAGGTGCACGGCACACCACGGCTTGGGCTATCACCTGATTTGTGAAAAGAAAAAAAAAGTCAACAGAACCGCATAGACATCTACCTTCCTGGAAAAGTATCGTCAAAATCAATTTAGCTGTAGCAGGCAAACCAAAGACTTCAATTTTGTTTAAAATCTATATAGGTAATATTTCACTTTTAATCCATACAAAAATATTAAATTGTAGACATCTGCTAACCACTACAGTATATATGTGTGTTTTAAAATAAATTATCATTAATATGTTTTTATAACAGTCCCTCCCCTGAAAAATTATATGATGAAATTGAACGTAGTCGAGATAAGTGCCATTCTAAAGTTGAAATGCACAAAACTGTTTGTATTAAAATTACATTGCGCATTGTGGCTGAACTGCAGGCGTATGCGGTCACATTGTGGCTAGGGCACTGATACTTGGGTTGCGATTAAACATCGTTTCCTTTTAACCGCGTGCTATCATCGAAAATTAAGTTGTATCATTTTTATTGTCTTAGAGCTTCAACATTTAACTGACAAATTAAACTTCTGATTTGATTAGCAAATTGTCTTATATAAAAACCTCTATACGCCTAACTTTGTAATAAATAATGTAGTAATGTAATAAATAATTCGTCATAATGATATTTCCAAATATTAACAAAGTGTCTACATTTTTTTTTTTAATAATTTTCAAACACCAAAATTAATTGAAGTTTTTAGTAGATAGTAATTTCAAGTTTTTAGTAGTTAGCAATTTAAAGTTTTAGTACGTAGGAAGTTTATTTATATTAATTCTTGTACACGTCCATATGTATATATGACTCGTTACATTTGAATATTGGCAAAATCCAATTTTAGCTGCTCCTAATAATTTATGTTATTTTTCAAGATCTTCATGTTTTGTACATGTAAATTATAAGGATCATGATACAAACTAAAAACCCTTTAAAAACGGCAAAATTTGAACTTCGTTATCGGTGTAAAAAAATTAGAAATGTTAAACAAATTTAACATGTTATATGAACGTTTTAAATTAGATTTAGCTAATTTTGAAATGTAACGAGACGTATATTAGTTACGTAAATAATGTTTTTTTTTTTTCGATCTAACTACGCTATTGATCCAGCAGTCTTAACAACTTCACCGGACTATTAAAGCGATCGGTTAAGGCTCTCAGCCGATATTGTTTGCCAACTGGCTCAAGGGTACACGGCACACCTCAGCTTAGGCTGTTGCCTGATACATACAATTCGCGACCTATCTGAGCTTATCTAAGCTAAGCTAACTATTCATACATATATGAGCTGTTGAGACATATATGTGTACATACATACCTTAACAACTCTTATATAGAGTTTTTGGCGGGATCTCAGTCTGTCATGTAGTGGATTTTATATTTTATTCATAATCTTGTGTTGTTATTAGACTCTATACTTTGTAAATTTGGTGGTGTTTTGCGTAATATAGTTGGTTTATTATGCATAAGTGAAGTGAATGGAAAATAATACGACGGAGCATGAAATTCTGAGATGCCACAAAAACTCCCTGGAAGGTTCTAACAAGGGATCCACCATCTTGTTAGAATATTGACTGACACGACGCTTATTATTAAAATGATTGCACGATGCTTGTAATATTATTGACTACGTGACAATGGCAGTAATAATCTGAATGATTGATTGCCAAAAATAAAGATAAAAAAAAACTCTTATATATATTACGTTTCGGATAACTTTCTAAACTATTTCAGTTTGATAAGGGAAAGAAATAAGACCCTTCCACTTTTATGTGTAAGCGTGTATGCCTGCACGTGTGTGGAGGTGATATGTGTAATGTTATAACAGAGATGTAAGATTTTGTGTCACTGTATCGCGCGAGCAGCATACTCAAGGGTTCCACGCCGAGGGAACGGACCTAGGCTTAAACTGCTACCGAGGAGACCTAATCTGGTATGTAAATAATATTTGTATGTTTGTTGTACAGTGATGGGGCGAAGTGTGAGGTCGAGGGGTAGAGGAGCGTCGAGGTGCCGTGGTCGCGGCACGCTCGCGGGCGCAGCGGCGGGCGCGTTTGCGTAGCGCGACGCGGTGGCGGGTGCGCGCGCGGCGGCGGCGGCGGCGGCGGCGCATGCACGCCACCGGCCACACGGACCGCTCGGGCGGCGGCGGCGGCGGCGGCTCCTGGCGCCTCCCGCCCGACGAGACACTACAGGTCGCCGACCCCAAGTCAGCAAAAGAGGAGGTTTCAACTACATTCTATATAATTACATAAAATTAATTAATTTAATTTCAGCATTAACACAACACAAGATTTATTAACCTAAGTTTTTTACTTTCCTTACGTATTTTTAAACATTTCATATAAACCTTGTTCTATATTACAAATACAATAATTAGCCAAATAGGTGCAGCAATTTTAAAGTGACGCGCTTACATACATTCGACAATTTATTTTTATTTAATTTAAAAAATATGCACACCGTGAATATCAGCAAATAATCAACCAAAAAAATAACACTATAGTATATATAGGATATATATTCTGGTAGGTGGCGAGCCACGCTGAAGCTATTATTGGTTTAGTATGAATGGATTGGCTCAACCGGGGTAGTACCACCCTCTCACAGAAGCACCGACGTGAAGTAACAGTGCTTGCATTGTTGCGTTTCGTTCGGTCAGTGAGAGCTCCGGAAGCCTACCTCACCCTTCTCCCTACCCTTTCCCCACCAACACAGGCTGGCAAAGCACTTGCAACTCCTCCGGTGATGCTGGTGTCTATGGACGATGGTGATCACTTAGCATTAGGTGACCCACCTGTTCGTTTGCTTCTTATAAAAAAAAACGATTTTCCTAGAACTTCTTGTCTTGAAAAGACGCTGAGCCATAATCAGGTCACTCATTATTGTAGGTGGTAGAGCCACGCTGAAGCTATTACTGCTTTCAGCATGAATAGGTCGGTTCGCCTGGAGTAGGACCACTCTGTCACAGAGAAATGACGAGAAGTAAGCGGGCTTGCATTGTTTCGTTTCGTTCGGTGAGTGAGAGCGCCGGAGGCCCACCTCTTTTAAAAGGCCGGCAACGAACTTACGACTCCCCTGGTGTTGCTAGTATCTATGGACTGCGGTGATAACTTATCATCAAGTAACCCGCCTGTTCGTATGCCTCCCATAATATTAAAAAAAAAAAAAAAACAAATTCTAGTGCATCTTGGTCGATGATCTACTTACTGACGCACGTATACTGTAACCATTTTATTAGTGACTCTATTTCCAGTGCGACTTAAAATTTAGCCAATCATAACGAAATCGAAACTGCTACTTTCGATTTTAACTGCTTGGTGTAGATTTATTTGGAACTTATTTCGTAAACGTACGTTTATTACGTTTCCCAGAACGGTATGTCTCATAAAACAAACACGTACTTACTTATATCTGCCTTCCGAAACGATCGCACTGATAATTTACCTTGACTCTTGAAAAGCGTATCATATAATGTCTTATTCAGGACTCTAAATCTATTTATAATTTTATGGCCTGTTTTTGTTTGCTTACCAAAGTACGTGCGTAGTTTATGGAAATTGAATATTCAGAAGTTAACTGACGACAACAAAAAAATAGAGTCGGAAGAGTTATAAAATTGGATTATGGCGTGACATTAATAGATTGTCTGTTAATAAATGTATATTAATGAAATAGTAATATTTTAGCACACAACTAGGGGAACGGATTAGCAGACTTAATCTTGTTAAAGATCTTAATAGCGTTGTATACACACATGTATAACATATATATGTAATGTTTTTTACAAAACATACCCCAAAACTGTTTTTACAAAAATTTTGACATCGACTCCACGCTACCGAGTTTAAGTAACTAAGAACCATTTAAGTTACTGTCATAAGTACAAACAAGTAATTTCAAAAAAATATGTCAAGCCATTTATAAAGAAAGAAACACGGCGCTAGATTTTATTTTTATTTTTCAATTTTTTTTTTAATTTTTCATATATTTTTTTCATATATTATTCCATATAATCCTACATGTTTCGTCTCCCAGCATCTCTTAATATTTTTTTTTAATTGTCTGAGAGAGCAAAATGTCTGTAACCCGAATCCGCTTGTTAATTATGAATCTCTATGTCCAGGACTTATACCAAGGGGATGGCCACAACTGGAGGAGTATAATTTTTTCTTTAATGGTCATCAGTTTTGTAATAGCTGGTATCGTCACGGCAATTTATTTATTAGGGTAAGTAATACATTATATTATGTTTAATGTAATTTTGACTTTTACTCTTTTCTGGATTAAACGCACAATTCTTCTTCTATTTTATTTTGGCAACCAATCTTCTAGTAGACTATTACTGCCATTGTCAAGTGAGTAACGATATTACAAGTTTCTTGATATATAATTTCAATGAACTAACAAGATGGTGGCCATCTTGTTAGAACTTTCCTGGGAGTTTTTGTGGCAACTCCGAATTCATGCTCCGTGGTTTTTTTTTTTTTTTCGAAATGTCTACGCTATTGACCCAGCAAGGTCTTAACAGCTTCACCGGACTACTAAGGCGAGCGCTTAAGGCACTTAGCTGATTTTATTATGGCAACCAGCTCAAGGGTGCACGGCACACCTCGGCTTGGCTGTTGCCTGTTGCATGCAAAATTGCGACCTATCTTAGCTAACCTAGCTAACTACCCATATATGTATGAGTTGTTGAAACGTATATGTGTACCAAGCATACACGTCTCAACAACTCCTCCATATATTTAATATCGGAAAATTGAGAGTTTTTCAGTTCGATGAGGGAAAAAAGTAAACCCTTCCACTTTCATGTGTAAGCGTGTAGCGTGCACGTGTGTGGGGGTGATCGTGTAGTGTTGTAGCAGTGATGTATATTTGTGTGTCACCGTATCGCGCAAGCAACGCACTCAAGGGCTCCCCACCGAGGGATCGAACCTAGGCTTGAGCCGCTGCCGTGGGAGGCCTAATCGGGTGATGCTCCGTGGTATTATTTCCCATCCACTTCACTTGTACACAATAACCAAATTATAAGTATTACGTAAAGCACCACTAATATTACACAATATAGAGCAAAATAACACAAGATTATGGATAAAATATAAAGACTAGTACATGACATTCCAATGATCCCACCATAAACTCCTAAACGTACTCAGTCTTCTTCTGCATCCTTTTAAAACGTGTTTGCATAATTTCATGGTCGTAATCCAAAGAATATGGTAATCGAATTTATAATATTAATAACGATGACTATCTAATTAAATCGTAGTTCGTTTTTCTTTTTTAATAATTTTCTCAATTTATATTTTAGGTCAGGCTAAATATTGTTTTATATTATTTATACGGGAATAGATGTTTAAAAATAACTGATAAATTCCTTACTTAATACCCAAAAGTTGCCACAACATTTAATTATTATCTCCAGAGTTTTGATTTTTAATTAAATATAAAATTATACTTAAACATCTAACACAGAAAGTTTCAAGTTTACTATCACATTAAACACAGTATTTTTTTAAATTGAAAACGATTATTATAGCACGTTTATCTTGTGATTTAGTTATGTCGACGAACTACTTTACTGGTCCGGTCGTCGAATGAGGCTCGACGAATTTCTACGTGGAGATCTAACCGGGGAGAGATTACCAACGACGTGGGTGAGCACCCATCAGTTAGTCTACCAAGCAGACGACGGTGGTCTTCTGGCTCTCGACACCTTCAACAACACATTAACCGTTCTCGTTACCAACCATACTTTAGTAAGTGGCTTGGAACTTCATATTTGTTTAATAGAGGTTATTTATTACTTTAAAAATGAAATATTATACCGAGATCATTTTAAAAACGGTCTTACATATTTATGTACATTGTTTGTTACATAATAGATGGTTCTTATAACATCTTAAGTTCTACATATTTGAATAGTTTTATAATGATTCTCGACACCTTCAACAACGCATTAACTGTTCTCGTTACCAACCACATACTTTAGTAAGTGGCTTGTGACTTCATATTTGTTTAATAATGGTTATTTACAACTATAATAATAAAATATCATACCGAGATCATTTTAAAAATGGTCTTACATATTTATTACATAATAGATGGTTCTCCTTACATTTTCAGTTCTGCATCTTTGGATAGTTTTCATAATTAGATTATTTTTACTATCGCAATCGAAAGTTTACTGTTATATTCGCTAGTAATATATTTATAATTTAAATATGTAGCATTGATTGTTTCAACAATAAGGTTATCTGTTGTTTTCCTATATTTAAGTTGTCGAGGATAGAGTTCAAAATTGAAATTTTTTCCCCGTTCACAAATATGAAGCTAATAACTGCTTTTTGAATGGAAAGTTATTAAAAAGGTAGTAAATTATTTATATATTTATGTTTAATGGTTTTCATTACTGAATATAATACAGGGTAATTCTTTTATCACAGAGACAACTCAATGTCCGCGGGTATCAGTGTTCGCCGAACTTGCGCTATGTGCTCTTCCAACACAATATCAAAGAGGTACGTATCAGATACAAAACTTTTAATTGATCTTTCAATATACAACGTCGGCTATCGCTAGAACTTCGACGTCTCGGACTCTGTTCTCAAAGTTCCATTATTTTACAGGTCTACCGAAGAACGTTTACGGCACACTACACCGTTTATGACGTCACAAACGAGTAAGAATTTTGTAGTGTTAGCACTTTCCAATTTTAAATAATGTTAGTAGAGAATTTGTCAGTATCAGAGTTTTCGTTCTACAGAAATAATTGTTAGTGTTCAATTTTAAATTGTTTTTGTTTTTATTTTCATTAGTAAATACAAAGGAGGTATTATATATACCTAAAGCACACCAAATGGACCATAATAACATTTAAACATTATAAGGTGATTTTGAGGTAACTCGAAATTTACGTTCTAAACTTTCTTGTTCACATCGAATTCAGTTCTATTGTGAATAAAACACGGAAAATACTGCGCAGGTAACAAAATAAAGATTTGAATAAGACTGGCTTATGAATTAAAAAGATTAATACTACATAAACAAACTACTTTCAACAAAGCCTTTTTCCTGATTATTTATACTATTATTTAAAAAAAGTTTTAACTGAAATAATTAAGTAAGTTTCCAAGTATTTTTTTATTATATCATTATGAGAAAGCTAGAAAAGCTAGAACCGAAAAATGTGATGAAATGAGAACTCCTGCAAAATTAATTAAACATTACTTAGATTACTAAGTTATTAATTATCATTAATACCTAATATATTTTTTTATGAAAAAGAAAATGATTTGATTTAATAATACGAGTACTTAAAAGTAGTCCGGTTGTCGACTAACTAGTTGGAGAATATCTAAAATATTTCGTGCAGAAATATAAAAATATCCAGTCTGACTTCCTCACGTCCACCTTCTTTATGGATGAATTTGCAATTAGGTCGCACTTATGTCGTTCGCTACAATTGGTATGTCAATGGAAAGGCATCTCTTATTTTATATGTTACAAAATGTATTAATAATGTAGCGATCCTTCGACATATACGATCTCCATTATCCGGATTATAATAGGTCTTTACCTATGAAATTACCGTTCTGCAGTACTGGCCATTTCAAATCAAAATAATTTTTGTTTGGCTAAGAATTCTAATTTCAAATTAATTTTATTTTAAAAACATGGAATTCTTTTTCCAAAAGTAGTCATTTAGTTATTGATTAGTATTATATTTCCATCGCATTTCAATCTTTTTTGTCATCATGGATACGTTAAAAATTCGAGTAATTATGGAATATGAGTACCGTCGTGGTAGCAACGCGGTATAAGCGGCACGCAACATCAACGACGTTTATGGAGCTAGCACTACAAACCAACGCACCATCTGTTATTGGTTTGCTCGCTTTCGTTCTGGGAATTACGACCTGAAAAATGAACGTCGCGGTCGTCCGAAGACTTTGGTCGACAATGACGAAGTAAAGACGATTGTGGAAGCTGGTGATACACAATCTACGGCTGAATTAGCAACAGCTTTCGACGTTAGCGTCAAAACAATATTGGTCCATTTGCGTCAAATTGGCAAGGTAAAAAAGCTTGACAAATGGGTGCCCCACGAATTCAATGATCGCCAGCGTGAGGTACGCGTCGAGACGTGCCTTGTTCTGCTCAACAGACACACAAATGAAGGAATTTTGAACCGCATTTTTACCTGCGATGAAAAAATTGATTCTGTTTGATAACCGCAAGCGTTCAGCAAGTTGGTTGGATCCTGGTTCAGCACTTAAACAATGCCCTAAACGAAAACTTACTCCTAGAAAAGTGATGGTCATTGTTTGGTGGTGTAGCGCTGGTGTGTTTCATCACAGCTTCTTACCAAACGGGGTGAGTGTTACTGCAGATGTGTACTGTGAAGAACTGAATACAAAGATGGAGAAGCTAGCACATCTCCAACCAGCATTGGTCAATCGCTCGTCTTCGCTGCTCCTGCACGACAACGCGCGACCTCATTCTGCACAGCAGACGGTCTCCAAGTTGCAAGAACTGGGGTTGGAAGTTCTCCGTCATCCGCCCTACTCATAAGACCTTGCGCCTACAGACTACTATTTTTTCCAGAATGTGGATAACTCCTTGGCGGGAAAAAAATTCAATACTCGAGAGGCAGTACAAAATGCCTTTGAAGAATTTGTTGCCTCCCATCCAGCTGATTTCTTTAAGAAGGACATCAATAAACTGCCATTGCGTTGGCAAAGATGCATTGATTGCATGGGTGATTACTTCAATTAATAAAATAACGTAAAAAGTAAGGACTAAAATTGACAAGAAAATGTTAAATTGCTTTTTTACTGAAATAGACAACAAGAAATTAAACACTCCTCAAGATTTTATTACACTATTCACGAAGAAGAATGGTAGAACTTTAAAATATGAAATACATGAATGACAAAAAAAAGTAATATAAACACATAAATTATCATTTTCAAGCATACTTTTTCTTGACATTCGTAATATTCTGACTATATTAACTTTTTTTGGCCAGTGAAGATAACGGAAAGTTTCTTTATACCGTGCGTTTATAGCATAATTTTACGAATAGTCTCCAAAGCATAGTCTTAGGACAAACTTAAGTAAGATATTTCTAAAATAAACTTTTCGTTTTCCAAGTCAGTTTTCTCTTCTGAACCATGCCTTTGCAAGTTACTTATTCGCGATCGTCTCAAGGGTGAACGAATTGATTTGGCAATAGGCAGTTATGTAAATAAAATTTCCAGTGAATATAAAATTTTGTGAACTGAATTTTAATGAAGTTGTAGATGATCATGAAAATTTGAAAATAGTAAAGAAGATATCAATACTATAATTTGTTATAGGAGAACTCAAAATAAAAACTTTAAGCAATTTTATATTTAGTGTTTAGTTTATGTTTCAAGTAATTATTCCATTCCACTCTTTTTTAATTCAGTTTTTCCTATTTGCAGAATCTTGGTCTGCACCTTTTTTTGCTTACGTATAATGTCTTGTTTATGTAAAAAATCGTATTCATGATCAAATTTGTTTTTTTTTTTTTTTAATTGGTTTAATTAATTATTAACTATTTTTGGTTTATTGACGTTATTGTTTTGGAGCGTTCACGGCCCGATGGCTGAACCTACTAACCGCGTTGTCAATCATTCATTCCACTCTTACTTATATTAAAATTTGCAAAGTAGTAGGTAATTTTATAAGACACTAGCTGTGCTCTTGACTTTACTCGCTTGGAGTATACTGTTATTATTTGTTGTTATCTTATTAAATGATATGTTTCACTAAATTTTATACCGATGAGTCACTTCAAAGCAAATCTTTTTTTGAAAATTTACCTGCTTGTAAAATTCCCACCACATTCATCTAAGCAACTCTGGAGATTAGTCTGGATAAGCAAAAATATTACACATAAATATTACATTATATTATACACAGAAATAGAAAATTTTAAATTCCGTATTTGGATTAATCATATATATAATAATATAATAATATTCATACAAACATATGATTTAGCAACGTGTATTGTAGGCGTTGCATTTTATAGATATACCTGCCTTTTCCACTATTTTTTATTAATGTTATACTCAAGACGAATAGTTGTTGGAACAAGTCGTATATTTTATATTAAAGAAAAAACACAAAGATTATCCAAGCTGCTATGATCTGGCTTTGTCATACCTTTCAGTTCCGCATATGTTACTAATTTTAGCCACCACATACCGTTGTTTGGAGAGGGTCAAGGCAGTTGGGAATGGCAGCATGCAGCCTGGTTGGGTTCGGATGGGTCTTTGCTCCTGGCTGCAGATAACGAGGTCCTCGCACGACCTGGTCCGCCGGCACGGAGGGCGCCACTTCTTCGGCTCACTAACGATTCCAGTCCTGGACGGGTGTACAATGGCGTATCTGATTGGTTATACCAAGGTAATGAGAGTATTGATAAAAAGTATTTCAAGACCCAACAATTCTTATTCTCTTTTATTGTTCCTTACGCATCTATGTATTTTCCGATAGTCCGTGATTCTAAAAGAGTATCTGAGATATTCACAATAATACATACATATAATAATAATCAATTACAAGAATAAATGAAAAGCATGAAGACGTACGTAGCAAATTCAATTTTAGACCTCTAAAGACAAGTATTCCATTTCACAGAGGAGGTGACAAAAGCATCTTCGGCTACATGGGGTTCATTAGATGGTACTCTTGTGATGTATGTACAATACGATGATAGCAATGTATCAGAGCTCAGGTTTCCCCGCATTTCTGGAGGCATCGGAGGTACAGGAGCCTCAAGAACTGGCTTTCTCCGTCCCACGAGTAATAGTACTTTACACACTGTTTTCCCAGATCACGTAACCATAAGATATCCTACTGTAAGTAAATATTCATTTTAGTAGCGCTATTAACATTTTACCAACAAACCTCTTATTTCATTCAATTTCTTCATTGCAGCCGGGGAGCTCAATACCTAAAGCTAAGTTATGGATAGTGACTGTACAGAATTCCACTTCTCCTCCAAGATGGGAAGTTAATCCTCCTAGTACTTTAGACGGAATGTGAGTTTCAAAACAAAAATTTTATCATACAAATTATGTTGACATTATCTGATTCAGTTTTGGTTTTAGGGAATATTATCTCATATCAGCCCAATGGGTGGGCAAAGAAAATTCTCATATAGGTGTAGTATGGATGAATCGTGCACAAAACTTTACTGTTTATAGTAGTTGTTATGCTCCTAACTGGACATGTACAGAGGTGAGTTTATAACAAACAATCAAGTTAATTTTAATAATCTCGCTATAATTTGTTCAATAAAAATGAAATATTTCAATTCCCTACCAGATGCATTCAGAAAAAGCAACAGATGAACCGTGGCTAGAAGTCCATCAGCAACCAGTTTATTCAGAAGATGGTAGTGCCTTTCTACTACTCGCTGCAGTACAAGAAGGTGGTGGACAATATTATACACACATTAAGCACGTAGATGTTATACGACAGCGTATTGCAGTTCTGTCACATGGCAAGGTAGAGGTGGCAGAAATCTTGGCCTGGGATCAAGATAATCATTTAGTTTACTATTTAGGTAAGCATAATAATAAATATAAAATTCTTACCTTATAAACAACTTTTATGCAATGTTTTTTTTCATCTTCTTACTAGGTTTAGATACAGACAGATTATACGTACCGCGACTACATCGTGACATGGTGGCTGAAGCAAATCAAATTAAGTATTTTGCTTTAGTGCAGTTGAGTTTATAATTTAATAAAAGTGTTACTAACATATTTTCTCCTTGTCCTACTAAATATTCATTGCATACAAGAACTTTGAAACCAGCACGTATTTTAAACCTTAGTTTTGTTTGTGATTTGTCTTGTGATATTTTCTCGCTGTATCATATTTAACTTTAACCTGTTAAGAATTAAAACCTAAAGAATTTTTTACTTTAAGCAGGGAGCGCAGATAGGCCTGGTCAGAGACAGGTTTATGTAGTCCGAGATCCCAGTTATAGTGGAGGTAGCAACTCCGTTAAAGCTCGTGCTGAGAGAGAAGAACCTCGTTGCCTTACATGTGAGCTAGCTGTGTGGCCAGCTCGCTTGCATTATGCGAATTGTTCCTTTTGGCGTGCGACGTTCTCACCTGCTAAGCCTAAAGTGGGGATAACGCACTATGTTCTGGAATGTGGCGGACCCGGTCCGCCCCTGGCTGGATTGCATGATGCGAGAACGCATAAATTAGAGAGAATATTGTACGATACGAGGCCTTATAGGTTAGTATAGGTTCTGTATTTATTAAATAATGAATGTAAATATTTAATTGTATTATTTCATACACGGGCTTTATTCAATTTCTGTATGATGTACTCTGGCGTGTTACATACTAACAAAATTAAATCATCTGCGAGTTCATTTTCTTCTTTGTACATTTATCTAGTATCATAAAGTGACTATCATTTAAAAAGAGTTTTTAAAATAAACATTCATATTTTGATATAAACGTGTAACCAATATAAAGTTAGTGTTTTCAACAAAACTTTACAGATCAGTACGACTTCGCGAACTAGCTTTGCCTACACGGCGGTCATTCGAAGTGCAGTTGGGTAGTGGATCTAAAGCTCGTGTTCAATTGTTACTGCCACCGTCATGGCGAGAAGAGCTACGAGATGCTGCATTTCCAGTGCTTGTTCATGTGTAAGTTTCACAATTAGTTTATGATCAATGAACAAAATTTATTTAAATCCTACTTTATTTATATTTTAAAACATGAACAGTAATTTTAATCTGCGTGAGAACTAAATTTGTTTAACAAATTTAACTTACGATTTATACAAATCAGTATAACTATTCAAACGGGGTTTAGTTCCGTCGACCCGGAAGAAATGTGTGAAATACATGAAACTATGCCAGATATTTTATGTTATATAACAAACGAGGTCTTCCAAGTTTCAAGTTGCCAAATTTGAAATTCGTATTTTGGCTTCACATTCGTAACGCGTTTTAGCGTAAATGGCTATTAATTTATACTTTTGCCAAATATCCCTAATTATTTTTTTACTTGCATTTTAAGACGATTTATTATTTTTTCTATGAATTTTTATTTTAATTGAAAATAAGTTCATTTACTTCATTAAAATTAGAGATAAACATCGAAATTTTAAGCTGTATGCTGTAACAATAACAAGATCTTTACTATATTCCTACTCATGTACACATTTTAAAAATTAAATTGTAAAATCTGCAGAGATGGACGGCCTGGCAGTCAGCAAGTAACGGAAGAGTTCCTTGTAGATTGGGGCTCCTATATGTCTTCGCGCAATGACGTGGTTTACGTGAAGTTAGATGTAGCAGGCGCGAGGGGTCTACCTCGTGCATTACTACGAGGACGCTTAGGTGGAGTCGAAGTGGCTGACCAATTGGCTGTTATTAGGTAACCAATAATACGCTATTATTCTTCTTTTATATAGATAATGTGATGGGAGTTTGTCTTTGTACTCAAAAACTACTAGATAGATTTCGATAAATTTTATTTAACTTCTTAAACACTTCCTTTTCATCCAAAAACATTATTATCACCATAGCTATTAAGCTAAAGATTACTTTATCCACACTAATATTTATTTGTTTGTTACGCTTTTACGCTTTGACTATTCTATCGATCTGGATATGGTTAAATTTTGCATACCTATTATCATGGGTACAGAAAAGCACATGGAGTAAGTACCTTTCATCCAAAAAAGAGAACTGTTTCCGAGGGATAGATCAAACCTATAATAACGTGAGTGACGCCGTTGTCAGTAAAAGCTAATTTTAATATAAAGTTACTAAAGTTTTAACAAACTATGATTCCTATAATCAGTACATGTTTAGCAATGTGTTTCTTTGCCGTGGAGGAGTGAGGCAATCTTTGTGGTGCTTATGGTATTTCCTCTATACATAAAATAAATTGTGTTTAATGCTCACGAAGCGGGTATTAACTGTTTAAAAATAAAATAATGTAATGTTTGAAAAATCAATTAATACAGTATTTTTTTTTAGAATCAACCAAATTTGTAATTTCATGTAATCAACAAATTTCATTTCCGAAGTACCGACAAACAATTGTTGTGAAGTAAATCAAGGTAAACTATGGGCCTTTGTATTACTTCGGTAGAAGAAGTAAGCTTATACACAGAAAGATTTTGAAAAAACTTTATAATAACGATTTGCCGAGTAGTTTAGTTACTTTAGTATGCTACAAAGAATTTTATGTTTCTTTGTAAAAATCCATAAAAAACAATTAAGGGTATACCACCTTATACATACTATATATAGCTTATCAGGCAAATGTATTCTATAATTTCAAAATTTTGAGCTGCTTTATATGGAAGCTGTTCTTTCAATTCTTTTTTTTTTCAGATATTTATTAGAAACCTTCAAGTTTTTAGATGTAACTCGAGTAGCGGTGTGGGGCTGGGGTTATGGCGGGTACGTTACGGCGATGCTACTTGGGTCCCAACAAAGCACGCTTAAATGTGGTATTGCTGTGTCTCCTATCACCGACTGGCTATATTACAGTAAGTCAATTGACACTAATTTGTTATTAGGACATTTTTATTCAGCGTGATTATGTACATTTAAATAGTTACGTTTTTACGTTAAAACAAATTAAATTCGATGAGGATGCAAAAGGTGTCGTAAATTTACAGTGAAATAAGACACGATTACAAACATTATTATTTTATATGTATTATAGGTAAAGAACGCTACATCATTTCTTCTTCAAGAGCTATAAAATACTTTCAACTGATATAGCCTATTTGATATTACTTTGCTACTTACGATGGATTTTCGCAAAATAATGCATTCATCAATTCGTTAAATAACTACAACATTGCCATTTAGGTTTTTATTATATCTTTAATATATCTTTTTTAATATATCTCTATAGTAGAAAATAAAAAAAAAATGCAAAATTATTAAAAATACAAATTTCAAAGATTCGTAGAAACTTAAATATTAAGGATAGGCATTTGAGTTTTTTGTAGAAAATTTATCACGCAATGAGATTTATTCATTCGTTAAAAAAAATATTCACACTTACGGGTAACAATAATGGTAAAATTATTTTTCATATGTTATTTATATATGGAGGATCTCTTAAAATATAAACCAAGAGCTGTCCTGGAGCTGTCCTGTTGACAAAATTTTTGTTTGAATACATCATACGATATTTTGATAAAAAAAATATCTACTATTTTTGCCACACCCTAATGCACAGTCTACAATATTTGTGCAATACTCAATTACACGTGAAAAAGTTTTTGCCCTTTATTATCGTCAAATTTCATTCATTAGGCGATTATTACTGGGTGTTTACTACCTTATTATATATTTCATGATATCTGCAGACGCGGCATTCACGGAGCGAATACTTGGGCAGCCTTCAGTGAACTACAAGGGGTACGTGGAAGCGGATGCATCACAACGGGCACATCATGTACCACCACACGCGCTATATCTAGTACACGGGATGGCAGATATGAGCGCTCCATACCCTCACACCTTACAACTGGCGCGAGCGCTTACTGACGCCGGTGTGTTATTTCGTCACCAGGTAATATCTTTCACAGTGTATTTTAAACAACATAGACCTAGTTTAAATACGTAATTAGAAATAATTATTGTAAGCTAGCTGGCATTTACAAATTTTATCATTTAAGTATTACAGTCACGCCTGATGAAAGTCCTATTAAAATTGAAACTTCTGATTAGTACAATAGTTTTCAAGTGACGCGTGTCCAAACACGAAAAATTGACAATTTTATTGCAATACTACTTACCATAACATTATTTTTTATATCATAGAAGGCAAACGATTTTATTTTTCGAACTGACTACGCTATTGACCTAGCAAGGTCTTAACAGCTTCACCGGGTGGCAAACGAACGGATGGGTCACTTGATGTTAGGTGATCACCGCCGTCCATAGTCACTAGCAATACCAAGGAAGTCGCAAATGCATTGCCGGCCTTATTAGGATGTGGACCTGGCGCTCTCACTAACCGAACCAAACGCAACAATGCAAACGCTTTTACTTCACCTCGATTTAATTTGAGAAAGTGAAAGAAACCCGAGAAAGCCGACTCATTCATGCTCAAACCAGTAATAGCTTAAGCGTGGCTCTACCACCTACATAACATCCAGCAAGCTAGCTAGTGAACGTCCGTTATTAAATATTTTCATGGCGATTCCAGCCATATAATGCTTAATATTAAAATAGATGATGACGACTTGTTGAATCTGCATTCACTGTCACATTGAGTATCATATATCTTGACCTGTAGATATACAAGTAGATCCTAAACAAACCACTAATGATATGCCAGTTGATGTTAATGCAATTTTACTGTGGATATCCGTTATTCTCAATTCGACATCACTCATTACAAACAATCAATATATTTCACAGTAACTTCAACCGAACCTTTTTCTTTTTTATCGAGGGAAACCCTCATAAACATATGACCATCCCAGCAGAGATTTTACTAACTAAAGCCGTACGGTGTACATCTGCTGCTTTAACAGCACGAGGCTGCTCTGGCAAATAACTATACTGGATATTCAATCGAACTTAATCTAATAAAAATGTATTCTTTATTTGACGTAAAAGTGAACATTGTATTTTGATGTGAAATACGTTCGCAGGTGTATATGTGTTTCTAACAAAATAACTGAATAGTTTCAGATATTTACACTGAAATTATGTATTTATAGAACGAACATTTAGAACTAAGGAAGGTAGTAATGTTTTGAATAAATATTTGTTATGCTTTTGCATTCCAGGCTTATGCAGATGAAGGACACGATTTAAAAGGAGTTATTGAGCATGTATATCGATCTATGGAAGACTTCCTCCGAGAGTGTCTTTCTCTCGACCCTGAAGACACTAAACTACCGCCACCAGATAGATAAGAGTGGAATACAATATCGTAAATTATACTTACTATAATTGTAATCCAGAGTATTATATCCAATTGTTATCATTACAATACGCTATTTGTAAATATGTACATTAAAAATAGTGCTTTAATAAAATGTGTTCCCCGAATTTGGTTCAATATGCCTTGGGTACATTGACGACATCTTAGTTATTAGCGAGGATACGTGAGAACTAATTGTGATTAGATATTAGTTAGAAATCAATAAATATTCCGTATAACTGTTATAATGGTTTTATGAATCCGGTGTGTTTTGATTTTTAGTAAATCATGTTAATTAATTTTACATCTATTAGATACAATCGAATAGTGACTGTAAGTTAATTATTCTTATAAATATTTTCTCATCTAATTCATATACATCTGCTTCAGCACCATTTGGCTAAATTAACTGTTCTCTGTTAAGTCTTTTTCGATACAAGAAAGCGTAGAGAGTTGTGGGAATATTTCTATATGTACGTAAAATACAAATATCTATACTTCAAAGGATTTCTTAAACTGTTTACACGAAATTGTGATCAAGCAAATTTTTTGACAACCCAAAAACATCGAGCTTGTTCATTTAGGCTTTTAATACTATTTTCTAAAGCTTTCTATACAACGTAGATGTATTCTTAATAATAAATAACTATTATTGCACAACGACGTGTTCTTGCCAATATTTATGCGAACTTGTCTACTAAAGAATGTTTATCGTATCTAACAATAATTTGAAGAAAATGCGGAGGTTTTTTTGTAATAGTTTGTAAAAACTGAAACCACATAATGAGGAGCTTATCATTTAGGGATGTATAGACAAGATGATTGTTTAATTTTACATATTAATATTAACAATTTTGCCTAAAGTTTATAGCATTGTTAAATATCTCACTTTATAATGTAAATAAAAGGATATCCTAAATGTTGTGTAAATTTACTAAAATAATACGCATTATAACATAGTTACTTGTAATGTTTAGAAATGAAGTGACCTTGATCATCCCCTAACCTTAGCTGCTTGGGCTCCATTATATTGTCATTTCCTACATACCTTAGTTAGGTCGTAAGTTTAAATATTTTTACCTGAAACAGACGAGTGTATCAGGTGTATCGAAAAATAGAACAATTATATAAACTTTCATAATCGTTAAAATTTTTAATTGTAATAGAATTAACAAAGAAAGATAAAAACAAGAGTTTAAAGCAAGACTCGAACAACGTTTTAAATTTTGACTGACACAAATAAATATACAGTATCTGGCTTTTGACTTGGCACATCGTAGATAAGACAGAGAGAATTGGCTAAGTTATATTACGTATAGCGCTATCTCTGTCTTACACAGTAATTGCGATACAGAGAACGCTTTACAAAACAGAAGCAAGCCGATTTTAATCGAACGTGTCACTTTTCTCCCCGACCTGCCAAACCAAATGCTGAGGTATTTTAAATATTGACATCGAAAAATCGTAACTGAAGATGAGGAAATAACGCCTTATTGTACTACAATGTTTATTCTCTTGTCAGAGATTAACCAATGTATCGAACACACTTGACTTATTTTCTAAAGACAAGTGCTAAATATCTATGACTAGTAATTATAAAACAATTACCATCTCACCATTACCATAGGGAAGGTATTATAATGCTGCAATGCAGCAACCTAGATGAATTTTTAAGATGTTGTTAATTTCACAGTAATTTATGACGTAAGTAGGTAATTCAATAATTGTTGTTTGTATAGGTGTAAAGTTTGCCGGTATATTTGTTACGTGTTATCAGATACCTGCATAGACGCATATCGTACATTCCATGTTTGTGAAGACTGCCAATTTGGTCTAAATTTTACAATCATTTGTACTAATTAAACCTACGATACGTCGATGAGATTAATTTCAATTGCCGTTATGGTCTTAATGATGCTGTGATTCTTCTATTGCATAATTATAAAGTAATGAATTATATT
The DNA here is from genome assembly GCA_014332785.1 of Antheraea mylitta. NCBI lineage: Eukaryota > Metazoa > Arthropoda > Insecta > Lepidoptera > Saturniidae > Antheraea > Antheraea mylitta. The sequence goes on from JACEII010000008.1 coordinate 5,430,838, forward strand.
AAATAATAATAATATCTCTATTATGTAGGGCCTAGAGAAGTTGAATGTTGTAATAATTAAGGTAAAATTAAATCGTAAGTTTACGTTTAGATATTTTGAAATTCTTCCATAATAAAAGTAACAATATTGCTTTATTCTACAGATATAGAACAAAAATAGAGGTTATAGTACGCTCTGTGTGTACATCATCAGATGACATAATATGGAATTATATAGTTAGATAAAATTAATACGAGAGAGTTCGGAAACCGGGTGCTTTAAATTTTACATCATATTGTATATATTGGTTTCATTAGCAAATGTTTCTCTAGTTATATAAGAGAACGATATATGATTCGCTAGCGAGGACAAAGGTTGTCCTCACAACTACGACCTAATGGAATAAGTACCTCACATGCGTACAACACGATCTATTTCGTGTGAGTAGTAAGAATTCGTTCACTCTTACATCAGATCCAATGTATTATACGTGAATTTATATACAAATGCAAAGTAACACCAAATTAAATGATTTAGTGTTTTATAGAAAGAATATTATATAGAATATACTTGGTTATTGATATTTCTGAAAGTTGAATTAAATTCTATGAAAATTATTTGCACTTCGCTCTGCTCCTCAAATGTCCTAATTCCATAGCCTCTAGTCTTCCAGTAGAAGCTTCCGTAAATTTAATTACTCTCGAAGCAGGAATGTAGGAACTATGTGATGATTATGTCAATTACTTCATAATTCCGACTCAATTCATTTATAATTATTTTCTTTTTAATTCTATGAATGGTCTAATCATCTAATTTCTCATTCTAGTTTACCCAATTATAATGGATGTGGTCTAAATGTGAATCAGTTATGCTGTGTATTTAGGATCCCTGCATCAACACTGACTTGTACTCATAATACGGTATATGGATATAAATCTTAGCTCAAATTTGTTTTGAATTGAGTACCTATTTATACCTTACAATTTGTCTACCGTTTATAATTTATTATTGTATGATATTTAAAATTACAAATTAATTATTACTAGTATTTTGAGTACAGTCAGATAGCAGCGTAGTATCCGCCTTCGTAACTTTAGAGTGCTGCGGATTGCTCCTATAGAGGTTAGATTTGAAGGCTAGTGATTTGAATACAACAATAGAACTGGCTGAAGGATGCATTTATTTTATGTACGCCTCCTATACACGCGTGGTGAAGCTTCGGCAACATGTTGCTCTAAAAAGTAACCTAAATATTGATTCCGTAAAAAATGCATAAAAACGTTCACACATATTTGTCAACCTAATAGTAACTCAAAATTAGCGTTTCCAAGTTCCTTAGGTGCGCGAAATCACAAAAATAAAACGCCACTATAGTTTGTAACGCACGACAATATGTTTCCATCAATGATACACAAAAACGCAAGATGCACACTTAACGTCTCACAACCGGCACACAAAAATGAGTGCATAATTTTGGATCATGCAGTTATTTCAAATAGTCTCGGGTCGCTTGCGTCCTAGTAAAAACAACTTTAAATCATTCAGGTAAGGTCGAATTTGTAAAATCATAAGTTAATCGCATAACTATTACCACGTATGTATATTAGGGAGTTTTTACGGCCGGTTTTGAGCGTTACTTTTATTCGAGGCTGTGCGTCTTGAGTTTTTTTATGTCAATGGTTCTCATGTCTACATTTATTGCGGCCATAGACTAAACTTCGTGGCGGTACACGCAGGTATGAGTAGCATCAGAAGAGTTTCAATACATTATCGTATATCTTTAATTTTAATATTTTTATATAATTTTCATATATGCCATGCATCTTTATTGTTGTATTCAATATCGCAAATTTTGATGGCTCTAGAAAAATAATCATCTATAAATCTATACGTTATATTGTTATCTAATTAGTGTTATAAAACTTATCGTCTCGTTTAAGAGTTACAGTGTTGTATAGATTGGTACGATTCATTTGTAAATTCTTATATCATTCTGTTATTGTAAAGTTTCTTTGAAATAAATAAAAATTTTGAAATTTACATAATCGTTCACGTTGTGGTTTTATTCGTAGACATATTCATTTATTCTGTGAATTCCGCGTCCACATCTCGGCACTTCGAAAGTATTTTTCCAAATGTTCGCTTTTGATGTTCGGATCTGATGTATTGGATTGCGAATTGCAAGTGGTTTCACTGAACCCGCATTCAGAGTTGCAGTTTGAACGTGACAGGTTCCGTATTAATTCGTAGTGGGAAAAATTCATCGACATTAAGGAAGTGTTGTCTGTTCCTTGTGGGAAATGAGAACTGCTGAAGCCGACTAGAGTGTTTATATCCCGAACCTTTGTAGGGCTTACTGTAGGACATAAGAACTGTTCCCCATTAACGAGTTTGCTTTTCTTCAATCTATCAAATGCTAAGTCCAAAGAGTGCACGGTTTGATTTATATCGAAAGACTTGCGCTTCATCTGTTCATTTTTTGGTTTATTCGTGGGATTCTTGTCTTTAACTGAATTGCCATTTTTTTCCATAACTGACACTACTTTCAAATTTTATTTGTACATATAATAAAAAAGCTTTATTATTTACTAAAATATCGAATACACTTTCCCTATTTCAGATTTTGACACTGTCATCGGCGAGGTCTTATAGTTATATTATTATAGATTATTACAATAAAAAAGTTTTTATATAGGTAAGATTGATAATCTATGGTAAATAGATAATGATTCAAAGCTTATTTTCTATTAACTTATAACGCCATCTAGTATAGAAAGTCATAACGAACTACAAAAATGAGTATAACACTGTGAATACGAAAACCGAAAACGGTTAGTTAATTCGCTAGATAGCGCTCTTGTGTGTTTAAAGGCTGCGTCAAATTTCTACCAGATGGCGTTACCTGCAAAAAATTAAAATTAATCTGTGTTCATTCAAAATCCACATGAATTCTGAAACATATATTTATTGAATATTTTTTAGACAAACACATACATTAATTAGCCCAAATAATTAGCAAGTATTATTTTTGCAGGGAGATAAGCGTCGCAAAGCGCGGCCATGTTCGGTATCAGAGCTTCTATTTCTGCTTTAACGTCACTCAATAACATTGCAGTCAATTCTTCTTTGATTTGGGACCCTGGTGCATAGAGGAAAAAAAGATTTGTTATGTTTAAGATTTTATATGTAACTACTGTAACTAGTTAAAGCCGGCGTTCAAGAATTAATCTTGTGAACATTTTCTGGTATGTCGTGAGAACAGCGTTTTTTCTCTCAATAAATTCTAGGCCGTATTTTTTTTTTAGTTAGAAACAATATTAGGTCAGTGGTTAGCATGTTTGGATATCGCGTGAATAATTGTAGGTTTGAATCCGTACCAATGAGTTTCTTTTTTTTCGAAATAACTACGCTATTGACCCAGCACTCAGCCGATTTTATCTTGGCAACCAGCTCAAGGATGCACGGCACACCTCGGCTTGGCTGTTGACTGTTGCATGCAAAATCGCGACCTAGCTAACCTAGCTAACTATTCATATATGTATGAGTTGTTGAAACGTATATGTGTACCAAGCATACACGCCTCAACAACTCCTCCATATATTTATTATTGGAAAATTGAGAGTTTTTCAGTTCGATAAGGGGAAAAAGTAAACCCTTCCACTTTCATGTGTAAGCGTGTAGCGTGCACGTGTGTGGGGGTGATCGTGTAGTGTTGTAGCGGTGATGTATATTTGTGTGTCACCGTATCGCGCAAGCAATCCACTCAAGGGCTCCCTACCGAGGGATCGAACCTAGGCTTGAGCCGCTGCCGTAGGAGGCCTTATTGGGTGTGCGGGAGCGAAATTAACCCCCAGACCACGGCGGCGTGATCTGTGATTACGCGGGCGTGGGCGTAAACACGCTCTGTTTCGAGGGACAGGCTGGTACTGATCGTTCGCTGACGTGATTGAATCAGGAGGGTCGGTAAAAATCGTTAGGTACGGGTTCATAGTTTACGGCGGATACCACTAACGGACTGGGATGGTTCGCAGCTTTTTCAAAATAACTAATCGGTACCAATGAGTTAGAATGACCGGTGAAGGAAAACAATGAAATAATGATATGTGAAGCTTTGAAGGAGCTTTACCCACCCGGTTAGCTACCAGCAGGATGAAGTTTGAAGCACTTGAAAGTCTCCTTTAAGGTTAGCGTGTCTATTATTTTACACCTCGTTATCATTTAACACCAGGTAAGATTGTGGTCAAACTATAAAACATAGATAGTATAAAAAGATACTATTTAATTCAGCGTTTTCCAACGTGGAGCCCACGCCTCACAGTGGCGCAATTTAATAGTTAAAAATGGACTCGACACGACTTCAACCCTTTCCCTTTCTGTTTTTTAAATGTAATGCTAGATATCGGTGGCAAATTTAACAATAAAGGCAAATTTAAAAAAAATGCTATATATAATTATCAAGTATAATTTCATTTGATGCTACCAAAATATCAACTGGCTAATTAGAGTCGACAAGACAAGTAAGTTTTTGATTATAGGTTTTGAAATTTTACTTACGATGTTTTGATAACAATTTCATAGTGATTTCTTCCAAAACTTATCATTCATATTTCTTAAGGGAACAAAACAATTTTTAAAGGTCAAAAATTATGTATGGGGGCATACAAATTTTAGAAATGTTAAGGTGGGGCATGGCCTCAAAAAGATTGGAAAACACTGACTTAACCCATACAAACCGTTAATTAATTTAACCCAGCATTTGAGATAAATTACTTTGAAAAATGTCCACACAATTTCATTAAAGAGACGTCAAGTTTTGACGTGACAAATCTCAAATCGACATCTCGAGTCCACAAGTTCTCTATTAGACTGGTCACAAATTCAATGGTGGTGTGGGGCTGTGTAGCGCCTTTTTTCTTACATGTCTATGGCGAACTAACCAGGCTTCCGTATGCCAGGTTCTTTATGGAGCAATTTTTTTTATTATTATGATTTTGGCGTCCCTTAAACTGCCACCCGGAGAGGCTGTTTCGTTTTGGAAAACTTCGGGACTGAATAGTTACAGTAGGTGGAAATCAAAATGAGTAGAGGTTAACAAGTATTACGATGTACATCAGTTAATATAACTTTTAAGTAGTATATATTCTGTAAGTGTAATTTTACTAGCCCTATAGAATTTTGCACCTTAAAATGAAACCGCTTTGGTTGTTCATACTTTTACTATTTCAGAACTCACCAACAGCATTGTTTAAATAAGGCCTTTTAATTAAAGAGGCCAGTTTACGTTTATCCAAATCAGTCAGTGGTAGTCGTGCTTGGTTTGAAGAAAGAGTCATGACGTCATTATGACGAGCTCCGAGCAACATAAGTGTACTGCAAGCGAGTGTCGAGGATAGGTGGGACTGAGCCTGAAATAAATTGTTAATCTCTACCATGACACTGACATTCTTATAGATTTCCTTACTAATAATACAGCTACTTAGTACAACAATCAAGGATCGAGTTGTAATTAAGTTGAAGGATTTCATGTTTTTTTTTTTATATACCATAGGAGGCAAACGAACAGGTGGATCACCTGATGTTAAGTGCTCACTACCGTCCATAGACACTAGCAACACCAGGGTCGTCGCAAGTGCGTTACCAGCCTATGATTAGGAGGGGGGACAGAGAGGAAGGGGGAGCTCTCACTGGCCGAACGAAACGCAACAATGCAAGCACTGTTACTTCATATCGGTTTTCTATGAGAGGGTGGTACTACCCCAGGCGTTTTTAATTAAGTCTGTAGTATACGAAAATTGCATAGAAGGCTAACTTATAATATTTTTTTATTATCAGTTCATAAAACCTGATATACATGTATATACCTTTATACATCAAGTATATTTTAGTTTGAAAACAAACAAAAGGTATCTTACACGAAAAGAGTCTAGTTAAAATTGTTAACGTAATTAAAGACCGCGTACAATAAATAACGTCTTTATTCTTCTGAACAGAATCTGATGATAATAGTCGTTTCATTTATCTACTGTAACTTGTTGAGACATAACATGTAATTACAAAATATTGTCGGTGTTATTACAAAAAAATTAAATACGTATTAAATACTTGCTTTAATAATATATATAAAATTCATTTAAAAACAGGAGTTTTGTAGATCGGTTATATATTTTTCCAATTATAAATAATCTAACTAAATTTTTATAATAGGAGTAGATAATGTCTTACCAATGAACCATACTTGTATGTGAGATATATCTCATACCCGTGCGGATCAGCATCGACCAATGCTAAAGCTGGCAGACGAGCCTCCGAGCACAACCGACACAGGAGTTGTCTAGTACAAACGTCCGGGTATCCTTTACCCTTGCAAAAATATCGTTTTTAAATCAATCTATACTAATATTATAAAGTTTGTGAGATTGTGACGTGATGTTGTGACGTTGTAGGGGGTAATATCTCAGGAACTACTGGTCCGATTTGAATAATTCTTTCAGTGTTATATAGTTAATTCATGGAGAATGGTTATAGGCTATATATCATCACGCTAAAACCCAATACGAGCGGGGCATAGGTAAAAAATGTTTCAAAATAGGGATGTTTTTTCCTTTTGAAAACTGCTGCGTATTAGTGTATCTATTCCACGCGAATGAAGTCGCGGGCAGAGGCTAGTGTTAAATATTTTGTTTCTGACTAGCCCCTGTCCGCAACTTCATCCACGTAGTAATAGTTACTTTGGGGTAACGCTAACACGCAGCGGAAGCTCTCAAGAGGAAAAAAATCCCGATTTCCAACCTTTTTCATTAGTGCTCCGCTCCTATTGGTTTTAGGGTGATGATATATAGCCCATAACCTTTCTTGATAAATAACCTATTTTTTTAAGATTTTCTCAAATCGGACCGGTAGTTCCTGAGATTAACGCGTTCAACCATACAAACAAACAAACAACGTCTTCAGCTTTATAAATTAGTATATATCTATGAACGTTTACTCTACAATTGACATGATGTACTAATGCTGCAAACGCTATACAAACAATAAGAATGAACCCAGCAGTAAGTAACGTATTATATTGTACCGAAAACGCACCGAGTCTGGAACCCATTAAAACTGAAAAGTAGGGTATTCATAAGTGACAATAATTTAAGAGTATCATGACCTATAATTAACAAAATCTGATACTTACTGTAAGTAGAATTACTGGACCCAATCTCGATAAAGCACCTTCATCAAGTAATTTTTGAAATATTGCATCTTTTTCTACAACAATAATGTATTTGGCTGTCGATTTAAACTCTGACACACCGTTTACGTCTTGTGGAATTAATGCTCCTACAATTTGAACGTTAAATAAATATTTGAAAAGTATAAATAACAATCGTAAAATAATATATTTAAAATTTATGTTTTCACTTTAGCTAGTTGTTTAGTAGTAGTTAATAACTAGTTGATACCTGCAACTTTGTCTGTGTTGTTTCTTATCTTAACAATCTCAACTATAGAGCATAAAAATATTGAAAGCAAAAATATATTTTGTTTACAAAATTTATTTGTAATTAATGTTATCTGTTTTCTTTCCATCGCATGTGTAATCACACATCGCTGAACGCGTAACGTTTGTCAAAATCCTAGTTTCTTAAAAGTTTCATAACTTTTTATTAAGTTTTTTTTTTTAAATAAAAACACCATCGCAGCATCTTGGTAAATTAAAACCATTTAATATTATTACAAAGTGCCAATTACGAAGTAATGTAAACTATAACGAATGAGTAACTATGTGAGTATGTTTATAATATTGTGTACTAACAGACTTGTGCATGTGCACGCGAGCATTTGATATTTTTTGGAGACAAGGACCAAGGAGTGTAAGAAGTCAAATTTGGTCGCAATCTATCTAGTAGTTTTGCGTGCTTCGCTCACTACAGCAGACGTGTTTCATTTTATTTATACCGAAGATATTATATACTTACCACCACATGTCATACAATCAATTACAGTACCATCTCGATAAAGCATTGTCAACGGTCCAGCTATCAATCCTTTAGCAGTTGCTACAATGCCGAGACTCCAGGGAGGAGTTTCAAGTAGGCAACAGACATCCCTAACCGCAACGTCCAAGTTACCTTGGTTGCGAAGTCTAATCACGTTTTGGTAAAATAATTCTCTGTAACAGCAATTGAAAATCTTTCTGTTTAATTTAACTTATAATTCTATCTATACTTAATATTTTCAAATATTGTAAGAGTCGCAAGAACTAACTAAAATTTCCACAATAATCACTTTTATTTAAGACGTACAAACACATTTTGTGCATCCCGTAAAACTATTCCAGGAGTCTATGAAGAATATTATAAAATACCTTTATCCTAGTAGCTTAGCTGCTTTAACTTTTCAATTATATTTCTTTAATTCTTTATCATTAAAAAAAATATTATACCTTCTGGTCACAATCAAATTCTTACTCAGTAGTTCATGTACTTTTGTTAAAACGAAGACGATTCTGTTAAATCTTGTTTTATCCTCACTGTTAGAGTTATAAGATACAATAGTTTTCTTAGCATCCCTAAATTGCTTTAAAGTCACGCTATAACAAATAAATATTATTTAACATTAAACATTATTCATAGCAAATAATATTATGACATAAATTGATTTGTTACCGATCCAAATCGTATATACAATTGCTCCATAGTCTTTGATTTCTAATTATTAGTCTTGGCGTATCACCTTCTTCAGCATGTTTATTGATTCCATTAAGAGTGTCTTCAATTTTTTTCAATAGTTCCTTTCTAGCATCACTTTTTTCTTTAAAAAGCGTATCTCGACTTTTGTCTACGATTATATTTTTTTAAATTTAATTTGTAATACATGTTAACATTCTATACAATGGATATTAAAGAAATACTCTACCTCGTATTATTTTTTCTGTAGTTTCGGATAATATTTGTTGTAATTCAGAAAAGTTGAGCTTTCGAGCTGGTAAAAATAAGCCACTATCGCTATTAATATTAAAGAAACAGCGTTTACTAATAAAAAGTTTGTCAATTGCTGCGGTTAACTTTGGATCTTGTTTAAATGTTGATACCGGTTTTAATGCTATTTCTCTAAGCATTGGCACTTTTCGGCTCATTATTTATGGAATACTGCAAAAAAGATAATAAAAGAAATATTCTAGAACTATATTAATATAAACCATCCGCAAATGTGACGTTGATCATTACCTACGTAGTGGCGAGATGTTTATCAACCACAAACAATAACAGCGTCACAAAACTGAGCTCGTAAAAGGGCCACGAGACAATGGGGCAGCTCCTTTAGTGTTTTTATGGCCAAGTTGAACGAACAAGCGAACGGGACAAAATCATCGTCGGTGGCGCATCCGATGAAAAAAAATGACACAATAGATTTAATCGAGAGATAGTTAAGGCAGGCGTCTCAAGGAGCAGATGACACGGTGTGACGACCTCACAAAGGGCGTGAAATGACGTCATAATAGCCTCGAATTATCGCCCCCTCTTGTCTCAGGGCAAATATTTAACAGCAACCCCGTTTTTGTTCTCTTTCTTCGGCAGGAGATCATAAATAACAGGGTTACGACGGACAAATGATGCGGACCGTTACCGCAGCGCTTTGTTATATGTGACATATTGCAACAAACTGATGTTTATGTCTTATTACTGATTCTGGTATAACTTATTATGGTTTATCTTTGGAATTTTGTCAAGCAACCACAAAAAAGTTACAACATATCTGCGAACTTCGTGAATTATGAAGTTCAGTCATAATTTACAATTATAATTATACGAAAAAAGATATTGATAAGTTTTTTATGCCAGAGAGCAATATACAGGCAGACAGCCTACCTGACGGTAAATGGTTACCGTCTTCTGTTGACATCTGTAAAACGGGGATGTCTTTGTTATGTCGTCTACCTTGAAAAGCGTGTTTTAGCCCTTTTTTGAAGAGCCCCTTATCGTAACCCTGATGGAAAACCGTGCTGGGTAACCCATTCTACAACGCTAGCGTACACACAATGAAAATTCTGGAGAATCTAGAAAAGAGTGCTAAATATTTTCTTATTTTAATTGTATCACTTTTAATATTTAATAAAGTATATTTTTATTCTTCATAAGTTTATCACTTGATCACAATCTTGCCTGATATTAGATGGAAACACGCTAACCCTATAAAGAGGACAAACATTCAATTTGAGTGTAAATATTGGAACATTATCTGAACATTAGAATACTGTGTAGTTCTAATTTTTCAACTCAAATATTAAACGATTGTCATCTAATAATACTTTCCTTAAATTTCTGTAGTCACCTACACCTAAAGATATTTCCTATCTTATCTTCTATCTATCTATCTTTTATCTATACTACACTCATCAAAAAAGTCTAGCAACATGTACTAATTTAAATTTTAGGATGGTTCTTCACATTATAACGTTGTATTTTATTTTTAAAATAATATCTTTAGGGTTCTATGATGTAAAAATAACAGCTGTTGTCTTTATAAGTTCTTTTAATAACAGAAATGAACAATATTAGAATATACTGTAGAAACTAAGATCATAAGAAACTAAACTTTTTTTTACAAAATAAAATTTCTAAAGAAAGTGTATCTATTGTGAAAGAAAAGAACAATTTAATACAAAGTATGGTCTCCTCTGCTATTCAGAACTTGTCGGCAACGATTATTCATTGAATTAATGAGACTGTTTATGTCATCTTGCAGTATTCGCTCCCAATGGAATTGTAGCAAATCCTTCAGCTGTTGGGTTGTTGTCGCTCCGTCCAAGTCCTTCAAAAGACGTCTCTGGAGCATGTCCCATACGTGCTCGATGGGGTTGAGATCTGGCGATTGTGCAGGTCAGGGCAATACCCGGATGTTCTCCGTTGCAAAGTATTCACTGGTTCGCCGAGCTGTATGTGAACGCGCATTGTCATGCATTAACCTAAAATCGGAGCCAAAGGTTTCTGCAAATGGGTAGACATAAGGTCTGAGAATATCCTCAATGTAATTTTCAGCATTCATGTTTCCATTTACAAAAACGAGCTCAGTTTGCCTATTCTTCATAATACCACCCATAACATAACTGTTGAGCCGCTGTATGGATGAACTTCCTGAACGCACCTGAGCCTTTCAGTATTTCCGGGCCGACGATACACTCGCACTCGCGACTCATTGGAAAACATAATTTTATCCCATTGTTCCTGGGTCCATGTTATGCGTTCTCTACACCATTCATATCGACGAGCGCGATTCCCGTGACATATCGGTGGACACCTGATTGGGTGTCGAGCTCGTAGGCCGTACTCATGCAGTCGATTTCGCACAGTTTGAGGACTTAGATCAATACCACTTGAAATTTGTAGCCTCAAACTAATCACTCGAACGGTTAACATCGGCTGGCGTCTTGCAGTCAGTTGTATGTACCGGTCTTGCCGAGTGGTTGTACTCCTTTTACGGCTGGATGCTGTTCAGCGGGTTCTCCTGTATTATTGTAGCGCTGCCAAAGACGACAAATAACATTTCTATGAATGCCAAAATGTCGAGATACCTGAGATTGAGTACTTCCCGCTTGCAACATCCCTACAGCTCTTTGCATTTCATCTGCCATCAAATGACGTCGCTTCATGACGTAAAGAGTATCTAACAATTCAATTTAGTCGCTAACTTTATTTAAATGGTTGGTAAAATTATAAAATTAAGACTAAACGTAGCAATTAAAACGCACTTAAATTCAAACAAATTCGCAGTCATTTGAATTTTATGAGAAAACAAAACATAATCAAATTTTTTTTTACAACCAGCCAGTATGTCATCAATAACAAAAAAGTTTACTTACCTACGCACTTTGTTTGAGTAAATACTTAGAAATTAATTAATATAAATGGTAAAATTTGTAATATCACGCATGTTGCTTAGACTTTTTTGATGTGTGTATAATAAAACTGTAACAAGTCGAAATTTGTACATTAAATATTTTTTGAAAATTTTAATCAGGGTAGACTATGTTATCGATATAGAAGCCAAAAATAATCTTTTTACAATTTTTGTCTGTCTGTCTGTCCCTATGAACACGCACCACTCTGAAAGTACTGAACCAATCTTGACGAAACCTGACATAGTGATAACTAATATTACGAGATTACATCAAACTTTTTGTCCCATAAAACGCAAAGTGTTCTCCAGGACAAGTGACTAAAGTGTAGTCTGAAAGTACAGAACCAATTTTAACGAAACTTAACACAGTGATAACTGATTATCATTATAAAATTTAGATTAAGCTAAAAGCGATAAATAGTGGAATAATAAACTTGAAATGTCGTTTATTTTTTACAGAGCAACGCATTAGTTTTATTCCACTTCCGTAAAATTCCATTTCAAAGTAGTGTCTTATAACTATAATAAAACTGTAACTAGGTCAAAACTTTAAACCATTAAATATTTTTTGATAATTATAATCGAGGTAAACTATGTTATCTATATAGAAGTAAAAAATAGTCTATTAACCATTTTTGTCTGACTGTCTGTCTGTCTCTGTGAACACGTACCATCACTCTGAAAGTACTGAACCAATTTCGACGAAATTGGCACAGTCGAAACTAATACTACAAAACTATATTTAGGATACTTTCTGTCCCATAAAACACTAGGTTCTCTAGGGTAACGGATGAAAGACCAAAATTTGTATTCAATTAAATTCTTGACGGATTTTGGTGAATTTTATATGTGATATATATAGATACATATAGACAGATTAGCTAAACGTTTAAGTTATACTTCATATTTTTATCGTTTTGTATTCAGGAAATCCCTGGTACCACCGATCCGATTTTGAATTTTTTTTTTTTCAATGTTAGAAAGGTGTATTATCCCTCAGTGTTATAGATAATGTTTATCTTGGAAAATTATTTTTAATAGTTAATCACAAAGAATGTAATTTAAATTGACAAATATTAATTTATCGCCAATAGTGGGAAGATATTTATCGGCAATATATGTAGGTTAGTATTTATCTTAATTGAACCCGGTAGGCGATGCTGCGAAAGGGTTTAGGCTTATTTTAAAAAATTTCTTATATAACAACTATATTTTAATTGAGTCCCTGTATATTTCGGATTTACAATTGAAAACGGTAGATGTCGCTGCGATCGCGTTTCAGTTTTATTAAGATTTTTCGCGAATAACAATACAATTAAAACAGGTAATAATCGATTTTGTGCAGACGAAGTTGCACAGGTCAGCTAGTACTCAATAAAATACCTCTATCACCTAAGATTTTGTACTATAATTTTGTTTCATAGAATTCTAATATAATAAAATTATCATCATCGAAGTTATATGACTGTATACGTCCATCCTTAGGTGCTACTAGCGTTAATTACACAGGTAGCAATCCAGAGGTGTGAGAAAGTCATAAACAGAAAGAGTTCCCATTGCAATAGTCCGGGGCACCCCGAGGAGCGTCGATAGCATCAGCGGGTGACAGCCCGCACAAATACCATACAAATTGCTCGATGGCTCCTCAAATTGATTGTTGCAATTATTCGAACCCTTTCGCGAGTTCGCGACCGCGGGGAGGTGAGAAAGTACTTATCTATCGGCTCGATCAAACTACCCAACTCTTTAACGACGGTGTGAAGTAACTATACTTCGGGCAATGTGGCTACACCCGGTTATTCGCTATTATTTTTTGTCACAATCTAAAAGATTCATATCAGTTTCATATTGTTGCTTACCGTTAAACGTTTGCCAAGTGTAAAAGTAAGTTCTATTTGATTTTAATGAAATAATCTGATATAAAGAAACAATTTATGGTACATAGAGGTATATTATATTTCCGTCGCTGTTGCCCTTGTATCGGCATCAGAAAAATGAGGAAAGCTGTCACAGTAATTAATTAAAAAATTATACGATAAATAATAAAAAAAATACGGACAAAATTATTGTTGACTTAAAAAGAGGTTGTCAGCATATCAGAAATAAAAACAAATTAATAATAATGAATTTAGCTTAATACTATATATGTCTTAATAATAACTCCTTATTCTCCTCTTTTATTACCGTAATCTAACACTATAAAATCAATTTAAATAGCATTAAAATAAAATCATATTTGACTAAAAGTTTTCAATATAGCTTAAAACTTTAATTTATATCTAGAAGTATTTGCCTGTCATTATAGTCCTCATCTTGTTTTTTATACGAGCTTCCCGCAAAAAACTAAACCTATAAAGCGGTAAGTGAAGCATTATGAGTACAAATGTTTTAAGAATAGGAAACACTGTGGACGCATTGTTTGGTGAAGAGCGTAGCTCCCGTCCGTCGGAGCGACCACGGCAGGGTGCCGCACCACAATACACCGCCATCACGCTATCGCGATGGACGGATACTTCGCCGCCTAATTGACTGCTCAAACGTTATTTCAATATTTTATTACTAAATTCTCAATTGGATTTCCATTTCGTTCATTATTATTTTCTGATCAAGATATCGCAAGCAAGTTCTATCGATTTATTTTATTTTACGATGAAAGATGATCTTACAGCTATGAAAAGGACAAACATAGGAATAATTCACGTAAATATAACATTTAATAACTACACAAAATGAGTTCATACTCATTCAAATTCAAATGATACCTACTCATGACAATTTTCTTGAGTTTAGGAGACGCCGGTGTGAAAGAGGCTTATATCCAAGATTTTCAAGACACTGTTAATGTGATTACTAGCTCTAATAATTTTTTTTTAATAGGATGATTTCACTAAAATTACAATTTCTTTTCTGCCGACTCTTGGTCCGCACCTTTTTTTCGTGTCATTACTTTTATTAGTCTAGTTAAAATTGTTTTACTTCTGAGCAACAATTACATGATATTTATTTCTAGTGGAACTTGTAGCGTTCATTAATTTATGTTACTTAGTAAAATATAATTAATTCCATAAGAATTAATAGCTATCTACTGAATAATTATAGATATAATAGATAAATCAAGATATAATAGATAAATCAAAAACGGATCTACTAATTTGCAAATGTTAAATACAGGAGACACTTATACATAATTTCTCATTTAATACAATTTACAAGAAAAATAAATTTACGAGACTAAATAAATACATTTTATAATTGGGTAGATTTATTTAATATTATTTTTATACCCACAAGTTACCCGTCATTTCCAGTGAATAAAAAAATTGTTAAATACAAATAATGTAATACAAATAGGTTACTTTTACATTAAATTCTGCCGAAAGATGCATAAATAAAAAGGCTATGGTAGGTAGGTAAAATACCTTAATGGGTATAGCCATCAAGCTCGATAATCATTTATTTTAAAGATTGTATATTACTTTCTTATGTATGTAGTGATATATACATAGTTAACTATATATATATACTATTCTTGCTGTACAATATAATAAGCGACAATAACAGGTGGTTTATACTTTGCAGCTTCTCATTGTGATTCCATTTCACCTAATACTCTTACAGGCACCTAAAATTACTTATGCACAATAGAAGCCCACATACCTATTTAAGATCACATACATTAGCAATACTTTCTCACATTTAAGAGGCTACTTACGGCTTTACGCGCAAAACAATATCGACAATTGCTACCGAAAGTAACCGGAATACTTTTACATTGTATTCATTTCGATGAGGTTTAAATTGCTAGGGGCCTATAAGATTCATTGTTTAATTGCTCCAGTGTTATGTGAATAATATAAAAAAAAGTTCTTACGATATTGATAACAAAATTGTCAATGAAATGGAACACTTCATCTTGTTTTTTTAAAAATTTTCTTACAAAGACGATAAATTTGATAATATATGTGATTAACAGCGTTCCTAGGAACTTATTATTTTACAATCTATGTAAGTATTTAATAACTATTTTTTTAGGGAAACGAAATAGTCAATTGTTAAAGGCAAAGTAACGCTAATAATTCACGTTTTCATTTTACTGTAGATAGTAAAAACCTTGCATTTTCATTATATGTAATTACTAGCAAATTATTGCCTCTTCGTTTTTTTTTATTGTAATATCCGGATACGGAGTTGACATTTACGCTCATCACACAATAGTTTCTTCAATTTCTTCAACTTCAATATTGCGTCGTGTGAGTCAATATTCTAACAAGATGTTGGATCCCTTGTTAGAACCTGCTAGGGAGTTTTTGTGGCATCTCAGAATTTCATGCTCCGTGGTATTATTTTCTATTCACTTCACTTGTGCACAATAAACTAACTAGATTACGTAAAACTCCACCAAATTTACAAAATATAGAATCCAATAACACAAGATTATGAATAAAATATAAAGTCCACTACATGACAGACTAAAATCCCGCCAAAACTCCTCCAGACAATAGTTTATCATACGCAAGATCAAATTCTTGGCATTTCAACTCCTTGGTCATCTTACTACCATAGATTAAACTTTATAACAATTAAATATAGCCTGTCACTCAGGAATAAGATTGCTTCCTACTAATGAAAGAATTTTTGATACCTTTTATGTTTCTTATACCTAATTATATTACCTCACACCTAAATGATATTTAATAAAAAAATATTAGCACAGATAAAATATGAAGTGGTTAACACGACGCCTCAAACAGTCATAGCTTATACAACATAGTAAATTACAGATAATAAAACCTTTAGAGTAATCTGTGTACTTGTTTAAACTGCGGTCTTCGTGAGACCTAAATTTTTAATGAAAAATATTAAAGTATTTTAAGCAATGTATGTTGCAGAGCCCCAATATAAGCATTGAAGAGGCATCCCGTCGGGTCGCAATATTGTGCGTTGTTCCCACCCCACTTCACCGTGAAATCTGCCTCACATTTACATATTACAAAGCGACTGTCACATATTAAACGATATAATTACACAATACTTTAGATTTATAGCTGAAAAACAATAGCACTCGAAAGCGTCCAACCCTTTTGTTTAGGATAAACGAAAGGCGACGAAACGGATGCTCATTTATAGGGTAATTAATAGAGAGTTCTCATAAACCCGTTCAATTAAAATGCTTCTATGACTATAAATGAACACAAAAAAAATAAACAAAAGCATCTATTATTTTCTATGATAATATTTAATGACTTATAGTTGTCATTGTTGAGATTTTGACATTTTATTTAGCATAGTTTTAATTCTAAAAGAAAATATCCAATGGATGAAATTAAAATCTATACTTGTAATCCGGTGAAGCTGTTAAGACTTTGCTGATTCAATAGCGTAGACAGTTCGAGAAAAAAAAATCTACTTATACATTTAAAAATTTAAGAAAATGTTTATCCGGGTTAATTACTCAAACTGCTGAATTAATTTTAACGAGGCTTTTGTCATCACATTGAATAATTTTCTGAGTATCGTCTAAGCCAGCTGTTATCAGCTTTTTTACTCATACATACCCTACCCTTACATACTTACATGCAACATCTTTCTATATCTTCTTTCTATACACGTAGTCCTGTGAAGCTGTTAAAATCTTGCTAAGTCAATAACGTTGTCAGTTCGAGAAAAACAAATTTTCTATAGGTATATATAATAATAGATAATGTAAATCTAACGTGTTTGTACTTTTCAGGTTTTTGTGAAAAAAAATGTTACTGGTGTCTAATAATAACTAATAAAGTATATTTCAATCACTTTTAAGAATGTATGTCTGTCTGTTTGTTTGAACACGCAACACTAGTAGGTACAGTACTGCATTCACGATAAAACCTCATGTAATCAATCATAAAGCATATCCTCGAGTAACATTTAGTCTTTTTTTCATTTAAATTGGTTCACTCTATCAAAAGTTATTGTAATTTTAATTACGAAATGACTCAAGCACGAGAGGAAAGTGGATAAGCAAATGGACTTAATACATTCATATAATTTTATTAAGTGTTGTAAGAACATTGCTCACTTTTACTGACCTGATGGAGAGGGTGGTCTAAAATTACAAAAATTCTGCTTACGTAACATGAACAGCCCTTTACTATTAAACAACAGAATCATGTTTACGAGAACAAACTCGCGAGTACCGGCTAGTTTAAAAAACGTGTTTCTACTATAAAAATCACAAAATCTATAGTATTTTTTTTCGGCAGTATCAGTTTAGTTCACTTTTTTTTTAACCAAAGTTATAGCATCTATTACATCATTACTACGTCTTTTGAAATGTTTATTTTTCCAAGGAGGACCGAGGTTTTCTGTAGAACACAGTCTAACGTATCTAATACTTAATAAACACTAGCATGCCCGGTGTTACCCTTCTCTAATGATAAAAAATCCATTACAAATCACTTCCTTCCTCCGGAATCACTTTATCTAATGACTAGCCTCTGCCCGCGACTTCGTTTGAGTGGAATATTGTTGATACACTAACACGCAGCAGTTGCGAAAAGGAAAAATCATCCCGATTTTGAAACATTTTTCATCTGTGCTCTGTTCCTATGGTCCTCTGGTCTTAGCGTGATGATATATAGCCCATAACCATTCTCGATGAATGAGCTATAACACTGAAAGCATTATTCAAATCGGACCAGTAGTTCCTGAGATTACCCCCTACAACGTCACAACATCATAACGTCACAAACTCACAAACTTTACCTCTTTATAATATTACTATAGATGAAAACAGCACGAAAATCCATTCAGTAGTTTTTGAGTTTATCGTGAACAGACAGACAGACGTGGCGGATGCTTTTGTGTTGTATGTAGTGATAGTATAATTTTATGTGTGTACACGTTTGTCAAAGTAACATAGATAGGTATCATACCTTATTAAAATGGTAAACATAGTCCGATCACAGTTTCATAGCTCGATTGACAGGTGTTAAAAACCAGACGCCTTGTTAAGTAATGTTTACTTATGCACGACTTAAGTAGTTTGTTTTTATCTGGTTTTATTTAATTAATTGTAATTTAATCATAGAAAAAAATAATAAGGATGTAATGCATGTAATAACTTCAGAGTAACTTTTAAACAACTTCTGAAGATAGTTCAGTAACATAACTACTGATACAGTAGTTGTTTAAAAGTTAGGATTATTTCGTATGTATATGTCAATCTCATAAGAGTCAATTGTGATTAAAAAATCATTCCAAAGTTTGAAATGGATAAAATAATTATTATTATATAAAATAATGAAAAGTGACGAAGTAGATTCTAATACACAAATTGTATCTTTTTTTTCGAAATGACTACGCTATTGAACCAGCAAGGTCTTAACAGCTTCACCGGACTATTAAGGCGAGCGCTTAAGGCACTCAGCTAATTTTATTTTGGCGACCAGCTCAAGGATGCACGGCACACCTCGGCTTGGCTGTTGCCTGTTGCATGCAAAATCGCGACCTATCCTAGCTAACCTAGCTAAATATTCATACATGAATAAGTTGTTGAAACGTACATGTGTACCAAGCATACACGCCTCAACAACTCCTCTATATATTTATTATAGGAAAATTGAGAGTTTTTCAGTTCGATAAGGGGCAAATTATATCATCGGTGTATATCTGTAAGAATAACGACCATCTATGAATCAGGTTAACGGTTGAAATATATCATAATACAAGATAATACAGTCAATTAAATGATCCAATATAAAACAAAGACCTTATCTAATTCCCAGTGGACCTCAAAACAATGTGATATTAAATATATATGTCTAAAAAATTCGGATTTACTTCTTTTTCGCAAACAAATACGGCCTAACTTTCCATGTTAGGGTAAGCTTAAAAAGTATTCTGAATTCTTAGTTATGGTAGTGCAAATAGCACACCTTTTTTGGACATCACTTCGTGATCGGTCCGTTAAAAAATCTTTGCCCAGCATCTTCAGGTATGTCCCAATACCGATATTTGAAAGTCCGTTTCCCCTCTAAACTTACCATGTAACGACCTTCGACTACCTGACTCAAAATTACAAAAAACCTATAATATTTTGATTCTTGTGTATTTTGTGTATTGCACTGCATACGCCAGCCGCGCATTACATTTTTTCGCAGTCTAACCTAACTAAACTGGAATAAAGAACAAAGTGTTTTAAAGGGATGCATTTATAATTCGCATCTTGATATAAAGGTTAAGGGAGGGAGGGGGGAACAGCGGCAGCGGGCGAAAGATGTGACTTCTCCCGCCCCGCGGAAAGTCATAGTTACTGAGATATTGAAGATCAAAGTTTTGAGGTTATGTGTCACCTCCGAACAATCTTTGGTAATTTTATATATTATCTACTTGATGGTTTTTAAGTTAAAACAAAACAGATTCGTCTCCGTTTGATTAGGTTAGATTAGACTGCGAAAAAAGATAACACGAGACGGCCACGGCAGTGTTCTGCGAGTGCGGTGCATTTAATACTCAAATTTGTTCATATTTCTATTCGTTTATATTTTATTCATATAAAAAAAAAATGTTCGTATCAGCCCGACAACGCTCCATAGTGCATAGTGCCGCCGAAAAAAGTTAGGGAAGCTTTGTTTTAAGACTATTTCATTTTTGACATTCCTTTGTTCTTCTTTTTCTTGTTTTGGCTCCGCAGAAGCACTTGCCAGTGTCAATGTTTTCTTTCAATGGACGTTATAGTACAATAATATTACAAGTGTCGTATGATTATTTCAATATTCTAACAAGATGATGAATCCATTGTTAGAACTTCCGGGGAGTTTTTGTGGCATCTCAGAACTTCATGCTCCGTGGTATTATTTTACATTCACTTCACTTATGCACAATAAACTAACTATATTACGTAAAACACCACCAAATTTACAAAATATAATGTCAAATAACACAAGATTATGAATAAAATATAAAATCCACTAGAAGACAGACTAAGGATCCCGCCAAAAACTCCCATACCTCTGTTAAGAATAATGATAACAAACCAAACACATCAAAACTTTATACTATAAATAAACCCATTTTTATCTAACTCACAACATATCAATGTCACTATATGTATAAGTTATCTTTACTAACGTGACTTAGATTGTACGTGTCTAGAATTAGAAATCAAAAGCAGGTGGCTTCGCAGCTGTACTCGCATGTATCTAGAACTAAATCTAGACATTTCTACTATCCTAGACCACGCGTATTATTAATAGAACATACCCGAGTTCGTAGAACGTACCTAGATGTCTCCGTGTAAAGTTAACTGTACGTATTTTAGCAGTATAATTATATTTATGATCCTCGAAGTGATCACTTTATATAGCAACTTCTTGGAATAATTCAAAATTAACGTTATTTTAATCACTTCAAACTCATTAATTTTTTCAACTCACGTTTTAAAATGCGAATTCAAAGTTAATTCAACAGAGTATAGAGCGATTTTAATTACATTTTAGCGCCAATGCGTAATTTGTATTTCGAACGTTTTATTTTTAATTCGTTTATTTTTCAAATTAACGTAGTCTAAAAAAGTTTGTTATTTAATTGTTTGTTTGAATTTATATATTATTGGAATTTTACAATACAAATATTTGTCAATAAATGAATATTTAGAAATATGTTTAATAATAAACTCAGTTTAATAATTTCACATAATTTACTTTTAATTACGTATATTTTCATACGTCATATGATAAATTACAAGGTACGTAGTTATAATACAAAAATTAAAAAAAAAATCTGCACTGAAATTATACATATTTTCCTGTAACGTGAAATTGTACCAAACCAAACACGGGTCATACGCACCTACGAGTAAACTCCGTGTGTGGCAGCTCAGTAATGTCCCAACGAGATTGTAATCTGCACAGCTGTCATTGACACGTGCAAAATCATCCGCATACGTACACATCAAATAGATGATATCATATTTACAAATTGTATTTAAATAGGCCAATACAATTTTTAAACAAAACAACTAACTATAGTTGAACATAATCCACAGTCTGTACTTACAATGATATCTGAATATTTAAAAGTTAGATAAATAATTAAAATCGATAACAACAGTTCTGAGAATATCGCGTAATTACAAATATAAAAACATTAGAATTCGACATATATATTCGTTCTATAAAAAAACATACCATTGATAAGGTTGAATCGAAATTTTAAAAGTTGGATTCTCGCATGTATAAGATAATAAAGTAATAGGTTTAGTGCCATATATGTTAATGAATTAAAATTAGCTAAAATATATTTTATTTTGTAATTAATTTTGTATACATAATTAATAATAAATATTTTCACAGTTGTTTTCACTATAGGCAGTATGCTCGCATAACCTTTGCCTATTCATATTTTTTTAACAACGTGTAATTCGCATATTCGCCACTTTAATACTTAGGATGTCATATAGCATCAATAAACACTTCGTTTGAAGTTACCTAAATCAAGGGAACAACAATGTCAATATCGAACAATTGACGATCAACCGGCAGAGGGGTTGTTAAGCCGAGCTCGCTATCTATTTGTTTAACATTCATGAGTACACCCTCGTATTCCTATACTCAATGTGCTATTTATTTTGTTAGTACAGAATAAATGTGTTTTTTTTAATCATTATACTCTTAATATGGATTATTTAAATTTTAAATGTATTAAGGAAGAAACCAAGGGTTTTATATAAGTAATGACCTATGCGTAACACGACTATTAATTGTTTTAGAATTGGCGACAAAGGGATCGTCGCTTCCTTCACATTACTCAATGCTATTATAAATCGAGAATTTATATCTTATCATTATTAGTTACATTTTAATATACAATCAGATGAATTCATATTACTTGCTACTTACCAAAACCAAATATTAAAAATGTAGGTCACTGTAATTAGGTTCTATTAGAGAGAATGTAGTATATATGTAAGTATTGGATTGGCAGTGGATGTGCCAAATGTATTATGCCATTATTGGAATTAAGATCAAACGGTTGATCGCTGATGAGATGGAACGACGACCTAATGAAAATCGCGGGAACAACTTTCATGAGTAACGTTAGTACAGACGGAAAAGGACTACGCAAAAGAATAAAATAATGAATGGAATAGTGTGCTTAATAAATAGCACACCTATATAAGCGTATTTTAATATCATATAATTAAGATAAAGTATATTTAAATCTATACTTGTTGATTTATACTAGAAAATTCTAATTCCGCGGTGAAGATATTTACTCTTATTCACTATAAATATAATCAAAATCAAAAATACTTTATTCAATTTAGGCCCTAATAAGGTACTTATGAATGTCAAAAACTACCACCGGTTCGGAAAGCAACCCAGCCATCAAGAAGAACCGGCAAGAAACTCGATCGGGTACATTTTTTTAACATATATCTGCAATACATCATACAATAGCTTTTAGTGGATTCACAGAGAGGAGTCAATTCCATCGCTATCGTTCACAAACTGATCCACTCTATAATATCTTTTTGACATTAAAACCCGTTTGACGTGGCGCTTAAATGTACAATTCGGCAAATCGGTAACATGTTTTGGGACTTTATTCTAAAACCTAACACTATTTTACCTAAAAAACTATTACTGGTTTTGCTATCTTTGAAACATGGGACGACCAGTTTATTACAGTTTCTAGTATTAAGATTATGCCGATCTTTTTACTAAATCTCCAAGACTACTAACCCAATTAAGAAAATTCTCACACTGACTAAAATGTACGTTTTTCCCGATTTGCATAGGCTATGTTATTCAATTTAACAATGTAGTTAACACGAATTAAGTTGTAACGGTCGATTACTAGTATTTTATATTAACCTTACATATAAAACATAATTAGTAGGAAGTGCTTATAAACAAAGTTTTAAAATTATTTTCCCGTATTTAATATCTGTGTGAACTTTTTAATGGCCTTATAATATAAAGTTATACTATATTTGTCTTTTTGTTAGCCTTAAAATAACCTTTTATCATAAAATAAAATCTAATATATATTTTTTAACTTTCATAATGTATATGAGAATCTCTTTCGGTTATAAAACAACACTTGTATTAAAAAAAATGGATATGATATTTATATATGTATTACGTGAAGATATATTACGTATTTTGTTTAATTACATACATATACTTAATTGTAGAGATATTTATTACGTAATTATCACTAATGAAATTTGTTCTATTTATTTGATAAGAAACTAGAATATGAAAATTATTTAATGACCTGATGACTATAAAAGTGAACTTTTATTTGACCGCCAATTGTATATGTTTCGTCGACTGCAGAAGAGGGCTGCATTCCCTCACACCTCACGTCAGCTGGCGATCCTCACCCTCTGTATATTCCTATTAACTTCAATTGAGCCCGACAAATTTACATGAAGTATCGGGCCACTAATTACGCGTGTATAACGGTCTTAAACATTATCCGTCTTATTCATAAACGTCACTTAAATGTGTGTAATAGTTATGTTTCGTTCTGATCCTTTATAATAATATTCATTACAGAAATAATGTAGTTGGTATTTAATATTTGTTTTTTTTATTAGCAGCTATATGAAGTAATTGTGCAATCAATTTTCTAAACATTTTTGAAAGAAACCACATAAGAAATTTCCTATATATACACCATGTTGCATTGCGCTTTTAATTCCTTATTCCTTTCGAATAAAAAATGAGATTGATATATTCGACTCTTTCTTCAAAGGTTTTAAATTTTCTTTAGATTACACATTCAGTAACCTTTTCTCCTTTTAAAAGTCTGATTCTCGTAAATCTATTCTTATTACCTCCTACATTAAAATAATCTATTGTACAGACATATAGGGGTACATAGATATGGAATTTAATATAACCTAATGCACACATGAAATTTAATTTCCTAAAATATCATTCTAAAATAATTTAATAATATAATATGTTTTAAGAACAGAAGACTATACAGTTCGCGCGATACAGTGACACTAAATCTTACATCACTGTGATAACATTACACATATCACCTTCACACACGTGCACGCACACATGCTTACACATGAAAGTGGAAGGTTTTTTTTTTTAGATGCATTGTATATATATATAAAATGTAGTAATTACTTACAGAAATATATTTTTGTTAGTACGATTAAAAAAGCATAAATTTAATCATTTAACCTTGTTATCTGAATATTTTTAAATATCGAGAGTAATAGTACTGTTTTCCTCGTTATGGATGGCAGTACATATTTCTTAGGCGTATATCTTTTCCGGTAATTTATTTACTCCGATATCATCAATGATTCACTAATAATATTCATATTCTTGACTGCCGAAAACTGAGAAAAATCAACTCCGTTGCTAATGTTATAAGGTCTGATTTAAGGGACATCGGATCATATTAAATGGTCTAAATAAACCAATTGTTTGGGGCGTTTCTTCTTTATTCCGCCAAAACTCTCAGTATGGCAAAAATAACTACATCGTTGTAAACAAAACAACTGATATAAAAAAAACATGTTTTGCTAGGTTTCACATCAATTGAAGACATGAATAGACGAAGGTGATGTGCTACATATTTTTATTTTTTTCATTTTGTTACCTAAATCAAAGTCTTATGCCCATATACGTATTCTGTTTTTACTTAGCGCAGAAAGACTCAGAAATGAATATAAAACAAAGTATTCAAACTACATATTTAACATATTCAAATATATAACTAACTTAGCACATTTCTGTACCGTTACAAATTTGTAACATATATGCACCCACTTATGTCTTCAATTGTTTTTTCACCATACATACCATACACCTTGTGTAACACCAACTTTAGTGGCATGTTTAGACTTATCGGGTTCCAGAATGAGTTATTGGTCATTGTAAATTCAGTAATCAACCGTATTGTTAGAGATCTTTACTTGACTGGGTCTAAACCATCATATCCATGTTTAAAAGTTACAATTCCTAATGATGAAAACCCGATATGACATGGACGACCAGCGATAGACTGCCGATTTCCATTTTCGTTATTGTTTACAAATTATACTGTGCTTACTAAGAGGCATAGTGAAGCCAGTTTTCCGTGTTACTATATATAAAAAAGTGGATATGTGCTTATGACCAGACGATACAAGTGAACCTATATACAACATTCAATGCGTACCTGATCCGAACGCACGCGACGTAGAGTGCTAAGTGAACTCGATTCTGCGTCTGGAATCTGAGTAACCCCGATTTAGCATTACCAACCCAGCGGAGCCGAGTAAATCCGATTCTGCGTCGGGAATCCGAGTAATACTGATTCAACGTTACCGACTCAGGGGTGTCGACGAAAACCCAATTCTTCATCGAAGTTGTGAGTAATCCCAATTCAACATTACCGACCTAGTGGAGCCGAGTAATCCCGATTCAGTGCTACCGACCCAAACGTGACAGTTCACTATTAAATGTGGATTAAGTAATGTTAACTTCAAAAATAACTACCTCGTTTCCTGGCCATGTGACAAGCTTCTGTGTCGGGAATCCGAGTAAATCCGATTCAGCGTAACCAACCCAAACGAGACAGTTCACTATTTCATATACACCTAAAGCAATTATTACTTAAAAAACGACTATCTTTTTTCGTGGCCACATTTCAAGCGCCCTTGTGCCAGGCCATATGGTAGTAGCGGAGCGACTCTAAATCGCTATTATATTGCTTTTAATTGATAACAATTTAAATATATTTGGTGATTCACACTTAAAAAACCTCATTATTATTCATCGAGTAATTATCCCCGTGTTCGCGTTTAAATACGATGTTATCATAGAACGAATGTGTTTTACCTTTGTGTTTTTATCGTCACGCCACTAATTTCTAGTGGTTGGTGATGTCATTGTAGTTAAAACTAATATACTACACTCACATAATACTTTTATTTAATTGTAGTATTTAGATTATATTGAACTAGAACTACTGAAATTCTTGTACTGAAGTTTTAATAAGTTCGATTATCGTCAATTGTTAGCCTATTAAAAAGGAATCAAATTTTTAGGAAATATAGTTAATTAAACTCTCTACTAAAGAATCAAACTTTCAAGGTCATCATACTATCAATATTTACTCTCACTGTCAGACTCACAAAGTAATTAATTTTTCAATATGGTGAAACGGTAATTACAGTCTGCGCCAAACTTTTTGGCCGCTCTGAATATAGCCGTGGGTTGACTTGCGCATAATATCATTAAGGGTTTAATACAAAACAAAGCAAAAGTAGTATTATAGGAATCTAAATTGGCATTTATTTATTCTTAAGTTATCTCGATGTTATATATATAAGAAAATACCTATTATGACTTAAATTTGTGATCTACGGAGCTATATTCTTGGCAGTCAAAAAGTATGGTGCGGACTATAGATACACAAAAATCATTCATTTTAACTAAACTTTTTATTTTGTTTTTTTTTTTTTTATAACGGACCTTTTTTAATTTTCAATCTGAAAATAATATTAGGTCTAAATATAGAAAATATTCTTGCTTAGAAAATATAACGACGACAGTTAAAACGGAATTATGACCTATAAAGTTATTCCATTTTGTGGAGAAATTTTATTATTCAATAAAAATATGTGTTGTAACAAAGGCACATTGAATCCTTGTGGTTTCGGGGGGCCGTAAATCAGGAGCAAAGACCCTATACTGACGAAGTAGACGGAATATGAAGCTTCTTGAACTGTGAAGGACACATTGCGGTCATCTGCATTTTTCTACTGAGTACAAACAAATAGCGTTCACCTCTGCTTTAGTATATACGTATATAATTTGTACGTATATAAAAAAAACGGACCCAGCCACTTTTTTTAAGTATATTTGATATAGTTCCATAATATATTTGAAACTAGAAAATGATGATGAACCAGTTATTTATACACATTCACCTTTAAACGTCAGATATCAGAATCTTAAATTACCAGATTAGGCCCCCCTCGGCAGTGACTCAAGCCTAGGTCCGTTCCCTCGGTGTGGAGCCCTTGAGTACGCTGCTCGCGCGATACAGTGACACAAAAATTTACATCACTGCTACAACACTACGCGATCACCCACACACGCTTACACATGGAAGTGGAAGGGTTTTATTTTTTCCCTTATCGAACTGAAAAAACTCTAATTTACCGATAAAAAATACACGGAGGGGTTGTTGAGGCGTGTATGCTTGGTACACATATGTGTCTCAACAACTCAAACATATATGAATAGTTAGCTAAGATAAGTCGCGAGTTTTCATGTGACAGGCAACAGTCAAGCCGAGGTGTGCCGTGCACCCTTGAGCTAGTTGCTCAAATAAAATCGGCTGAGTGCCTTAAGCGCTCGCCTTAGTAGTTCGGTGAAGCTGTTAAGACCTTGCTAGGTCAATAGCGTAGTCAGTTCGAAAAAAAAAATGAATTTTAAAGATCTACCTCATAATTTCTGAAAATCAAATGATGCACAAAATACAAAACCACCCAAATAATTATTTATCATAAAGAACGTATTTCCCAGATTACGGTTATTAATTTTTTTGAAGATAAAACAATATTCCTTATATACATAAAGTTTCATTATTAAAAGCAATAAACATTACGTACACCTCAACAACAATTTTAAACTAAAATTAAAATTAATTATGTTTAAAACGTGTCGCGTGTCGATAAGGTCCTGATAACGAAACAATTCACAGACCATATTGCATCCATGTCGTTTGCATAAATTGTTATGGTGCAGGGATGCATCCCTACGTTTTGCGTTTCCATAGGTTGGATAATATAAATGCATGATTTATATTCTGTATCACTTGTCTATTGAAAAAAATATACTTTGTATAAAACATAGTATTGGAGTTTTTGGCGGGATCTTGGAATACCGTGTAGTGGTCTTTACATTTTATTACATAATCTTGTGTTATTTGGATCTATGTTGTTTTAGGTGGTGTTTTACGAAATATTGTTTGATTATTGTATACAAGTGAAGTAGATCGGAAATAATACCACGGAGCATAGATTCTGACTTGCCACAAAAACTCCCTGGAAAGTTCTAACAAGACGGTCACCATCTTGTTAATCGATTGAAATTATATCAAGGAATTTGTAAATTCGTTACTCACTTCAATGGCAGTAATAGTCTGCCAGAAGACTGGTTGCCAAAAATAAGGAAGAAAAAACATAGGATTAGATGAGTATAAAAACAATTGAACGACTATTCAGACTTGTTCTCGAGAGGTGAAAATACTAAAAAACTTGCTAAACTCCAGTAGTTGAATAGGAAAAGAAGCCAATTTAAAGGAAAAATAAAGCTTTCCATGTTTAATGTGTTTACCATTTTAAGCCACATTGTTATTTCGCATCAGGTGGGGTTGTGGTCAAACGATAATACTCACAAATAACAAAAGAATATGTGTGACCAGTTTGTAAAAGAAGATAAATATTCAAAAATTATAAACTCTGGCATATCTGGCATTTTGGAGTTGGTAGAACCACGCTGGAGCTATCATTGGATTCAACATGAATGGGTCAGCTCGCCGGGGTAGAACACCCTTTCACAGAAAACTGACGTAGAGTAACAATGCTTGCATTGTTGCGTTTCGTTCGGTCAGTGAGAGCGCCGGAAGCCCACCTCCGCTCCCTCTTTTTCACACTCTATTTCCCTTTTCCCCCCCAAACACAGGCTAACAACGCACTTGTGACTCCCCTGGTGCTGCTAGTATCTATGAATGGCAGTGATTACTTAATCAGATGACCCACCTATTCGTTTGCCTCTTATCTTCAAACCAACGAAATAAATACTAGTTTCTTCATGCTAAAAATACGATAGTATTTTCTAACCAATTATATATGGGCAAAGAGTTTAACCACAATCTCACCTGACGTCTAGTGACAATGTGATCGAAGATAGTAAGTAATACAATAAGTCTAGAAAGGGAAGCCTGGTCTCCAATACAGCTGCCGGAACAGACCGACAAGTGCTTGACGACAAATTTTCACGTTAGAAGTACGTACAACTTTTAAAGAATAACTTATCACCACAAATCATTTTCGTAGTCAAGTTTTCTTCACTAAAAACTCTCTAGGACTGATCTTCTATACACTATACTGTTGTCGCCATCTTAAGTTATGAAGGTATAATACGATTTCTTACAAAAGTACTATTTTTAATTAATTCACGTTATGTTGGAAGAAATTGTGTATGGGACCTTTTAATATGTAAATTATAATTAGGGAGATCATTTCATGAAAATTTATTTATAGCATGGTGTACTAATGTAAATTTTATTTGACTACACTTCATTGGTATTAATGGTGACTTAACCAAATTTTTCGTAAATATAAACGTAATAGTATTTTCTGAGATAACTGCTTATTGCTATCAATTCCATAGTAAGCCCTTTATCAAAGAACCTCCAAAATTACTTACTACTTATACTTCTATTGACTATTGACTTCAGATAGATTATTAAGAAGCACTTTTTTAAATAAATAAATAAAAGGTATTGACAAAAATTGTCACATTAGTTATGTATAAATAAATCATAACATTGTGTGTTTATATATCAAAGTTAAATAGTTGTCTACATAAAGAATATCAAATAATTAGTTTTCCCACATTTTTGTCGACTGAGTTTAGGTTATAATTTATTTTTTTTCGCTTTTAATGCCTCTTTGTTGTTTAGGGTTTTTATATTAAAGTTAACTATTTTTAAGTGTTAATTTTACCATGGTCATGTAGATAAACCTAAGTTTTCTATTGGGCAAAATAAGTAACGTCTGACGACCTTAACATCTTACTCTATTACTAATACCGTTCTGCCTTCACGTCGGTTTTTGTCGTAACTGTGACTTTTTCAGAAGTCAAAACCTTAGATGTAAATGTTTGTCAAAATGAGTCATATGAGCCGAAACACAAAACGGCCACTAAAAATTGTGGAGGAGTTCTACTCCATCGTCTGCCATAAAATCAGGTTTGGGGTATCTCATATTTTGTTTTTATTGCAACTACAGGTTGCGTCAAGTTTTTATTAAAATTAGCTGACGGAAAATTCAAATAATCGTTGTGTATTCGTTTTCGTTTTCTTAAGGTCGGAATGTTTTATTAAGTTTGAATGTGACCACCAAAAAGTATCAGCAATACAAATAAAATAAAGATCATTAAAATCGGTTCAAAATCAATGCATATATCGGTGAAGATATAAATATGAAAAGCGTGTGAAAATGATATAAGCGATATTTTCCTCCCCAGTGTTAGCCGGGACCTCCTCTCGCTCGCCCTGTGTGGGCGTGCGGGGGTATCAGCTTCAGGGCGAACCCTCTTGCTGAAGCAGCACTCTCCTCCCGTATTGACGGGAGTGTGTTTCTCTTCGGGTCAGAGCCATCTTGAAACGGCTCCCCCTTCGGTTATCTTCCGTCCTTTTCGGACGGCGATCTTGTCGTTTTGTTTGCTCATCGGTTGTCTCTTTCTGGTGCTATCCTGCTCTTATTGTCGTTGTTGTTGTCCCTGTCCAATCAACAACGGCGGCAGTGCGTTCGGGCGCTTGAGCTCCTTCCCAATCTCGTCGAGTAGGCGTCCTCTTTGCTCCTCGAACTTCCTCACCAATTCTTGGGAGTCTTGTGAGGGGGCGGCACTTAGTTGGGCGTCTCTCTCTGTCTCCACAGCTAGTAGGCAGGCTACTAGCTGGCCAATCCTAGTGTCGATGTTAATCGGGATTTCTCCCGAGGCCATTTTCGTGGCCATGGCGAGTCTCTCCCGGGTCGCCTCCTTGTCCTCCTCCACCTCGCGTGTTGGGGGGGGCGGGCAGTCGTTTGGTATTTGGGCGTCTTTGTTACGTGGGCGTCTTCTTCTTCGGGGCTTACTCTTGGCGATTCTTTCGCCTCTTTGCGTGGGATCGTTTGCGGGTGCCATCAGTGACGCCCCCGCAGATTCTAATGGCCTTTCGACCGCCGGCCTGGGCTTTCTGATTCCCATTGCTATGGGTTTGGTCCCGGCTCGGCGGTTCCTTAGCTCCCGCCTAAATACGGGGCAGCTTCGCCTGTTGTTGGCAGTGTGCCCGCCCCCGCAGTTGGCACAGGTTGCCGGCACTTCCTTCGGGCGGTCGCATTGCCGGGCGGAGTGAGGGCCTCCGCACCGGACACAGGCTATTGGGCGGTGGCAATGTTGAGAGGAGTGCCGGAACTGTTGACAGCGGAAACACTGTGCCAGCTGCTGCTCTCCCCTCCAGGCTTCGATTTTGATTGCGGGCATACACATCAACGATGTGACGTTGTATATTCCTGGGATAAGGTTGGGCGTCCTCTTCAGCACGGCGTGGTAGATGCACCCGGGTCTGCCACGCCGGCCGCGAATTTCTCGGACGTACTCAGCCACGAAGCCCTCCCGGCGGAGTGCTCCGATGACGTCCGTGGCATCGATTCCTCTTGGGAGGCCGCGAATCGCGACCTTTAGGCCTTGCTGCGAGGGGGGGGTGTAAGTGAACCAGCTCGCCCCCTCGAGCTCTTCAATGAATTTTGTTGTTATCTGGCTTTCTTCAATATCTTCCGGGATGAATCTAACCCCGTTCCCGTAGGCGCGAACGTTAGGGCCGCGCCCCAACTGTTCCGCCAATCGTGGGAGTAACCGGGCCCAGTCGTGGGCGGACTCGACCACAATCGGCGGGTAGCGCGGGCCTTTCGCGTCGGGGGAGGCAGGAGTGTCGCACGCGACCGCGGCGGCAGCACTATCGCGCGGAGGCTGCGTTTTAGGGTTCCGCGGGCCGTCGTCCGGCGTAGTACGCGGATCGCGCGCAGGAGGCGCTGCGATCGACGCGTAAGTATGCTCGCGGGCATCCTTTTCTCGCGGCGGAGCGGGGGCGGGTGCGGGTGCGCGCACTACCGGCGCCGCTGGGGTTTCGGATTTCTCGCGCGGATGGGTCTGCGCGAGAGGTGTGGTGCAGGGCTTCTTTATCGGCGGTGGAGCTTCTGATGACGCAGGCGATATCGTAACGCGATCGGGCCCGGGCCCAGCTTCGGGTTCGCTGCGCTTGCGGCGCAGCGCTCGACCGAGCGGGCTAGTCGGCGCGTCGGAGTATGCGGGCGGCGCGAGCTTGCCGCGGGCGGCGGTGGTGAGCGCGGCTGAATCGGCCGGGGAAGGAGGCTTTCCCTCGAAGGCGGCTTCCTGGACGCGCAGGAACAGCGCCATCCAGCGAAGCATCCCCTGCGACAGAGCCCCAGTTAAAATTAACTGGGCGAGAGTGAGGATATCACTCTCGTACGCTTCTGTCGCAGCGGACGCCCCGCCGGCCAGCGGCTGACGCGCATCCGGTGTCGGTGTTCGGGGCGCAGGCACGGAGCGGAGTCCGGTGGGCGTAGCAGGGGTCTGTGAGGTGGAGGGGGCGGCGGGGTCCGTAGGCAGGCTAGCGGTCGTCGTGCAGGGGTCTGGTTGGCCCTGAAAAGGGCCTTTTGTGGATCGTCGGCTCGACGCAAGAGGCGGAGCGGACGAAGGGGCGCTTGACTTGCGCATCGTCGCGTAGGTCGGAGCAGCGGGCTCGCGGACGACCTCGAACGCGCAGACGATGGGACCGTCTCCCCAGTGTTACAATATTTTCTTCATATTTAAACGGAACCAACCCTGTGAATATTAATACAAATAAGAAAAGAATCATTAAAATCGGTTCAAAATTGACGAAGATACATTTATATAATTATATACATATACATACAGCGGAATGTAAAACCTCCTTATTAGAACTTGATAAAAATTGTACATTATTTTCCAAATAAAAAAATACAGAAGTCACAAGTGTAAATACCGTTGAGACATAATTTAGAATTGAACTATGAACTACAGTAAAATATTTTGTAGATACTATTATTTATTTCTAAATAGCAAAATTGTAAATGATAAAAAAACATTCACTGTGTCTTGTAAATTTTCACAATGAAATGTAAATTTATAAAAAAAAACTAACAGAATCCTGTCCGCTTCCTCGTTAAAAACATGGCAAAGGGTCGTATGCATCAGCATAATACGCATACGGCAAACGTATCGACGTTTAGTACTTTTGACGTGATTGGATTTCAAAGGAATTGTACACTCGTGACAGGAAAAATAAAAACGAATCAGTATTTTCTCTTTATTATTTTAAAGCTATCCCAAATTTGAATGTAAATAATTTCAACAAATGTTATAATAAAGATAAAGAGCTTTGACCGCGCATCTCAAATAATCCTTGTACCAGATTCAATAGACTAATTGCTCAGCACGTATGAGATAAACTCATTAACGAGGATAGACATGAGATTCCACTGCTAGAGCTACCGCGCTTATCTCATAAGGTTACGTGCATAGTGCATAAGATGCGATATTTCAAGCTTATACAGTTCAACTAGCAGACTGTAATGAACCCAACATACTGTACGATACAAAAACTCCTCATGGAAGTGAGTTTTCAATATTTTTGTACTCCTTTGGTATTTTGAGGCTAATGAAGCCATAAAAGCTAATGCTATTTTTTGAAACACATCATGGCAAAATGTCGACGGAAATTGCAGTAGTTAAGTTGAATTCAAATGGAAAGATTAACTAAATAATTTAGATCCCTGTTTCGAAGAAGTAAATAATTTCACGTAATTTTTTACTTAAGTTAGTTTTGTTTTCTCTTTATCAAAATATTTGTTCTGATTGTTTATATTTCCACTACCTAAAAAGCCTTATTTTAATTTGGAACTCGGTTAAGTTCATCACCAAATCCGCTACCCATACACGCACAAAGGCCTTTGACGCGCAACGGGAAAGCGGGGTCGCGGGGCGCCAGACGAAGGGCGGGCGGCCCGCATGATTGTGCGATCACCGGCGACCCATTTGCGGCTCGTTACACGCTGATAGCACCAAACAAAACACACCCCAAGTAATTAGGAAAAGCCTTTTTCAGATACCGTAAGCACTGGAACTACGGTGTGTATAAACATATTTGTATGTCGTGTTGTGTAACACATACGTAAACAAGCGTAGTTTCAAATACTACTTTATTTTGTTATTATTATAGATAGTATTTCCTTTGTCTTTAATGTAATGTGTAATATATTCCCAAATTTAATTATATTGGATATTTTTTGTAACTTTATTTCCTTAATGCAACATAGCAATACATCGTTCATATTTTTACTTTA
This sequence comes from Antheraea mylitta, assembly GCA_014332785.1. Classification (NCBI taxonomy): domain Eukaryota; kingdom Metazoa; phylum Arthropoda; class Insecta; order Lepidoptera; family Saturniidae; genus Antheraea; species Antheraea mylitta. Next base: position 5,465,870 of record JACEII010000008.1, read on the forward strand.
TCGACAAAAGAAAGCGATTTTGCATATGCTATAAAATAGACAATGGAGTTTTTATTGTTTTAAAACTAAAGGTGTACATTTCAAAACCACCTAAACCGCAAAACAACTATTTCTGTTCAGTCAATAATAAAAATAACATAGTTTCAAATCTATGCCTACTTTCAGAACATTAGCATATTGTAATCTGCAACAATGATTATTTTTTTCATAAAACTTTCTAGCTACCTATTATCAGTATTAATATATAGTATATCTAATGTTATATAACAAATACTATCTTTTTATCTAAAATATTTTGTGTTTAGCTTCAGTGGTCTAACCCAAGTGTACTAGTAACAGACACTCCGTTGGCTAATTCGACTGGCTTACATGAAAATCTTCTCTATACAGGCCTGTAAACTTTATTGGTGATTCCTTAAGGGGTTTGTATTCAATTTATCAATTTATCGATGTCAGATAACCGAATATCCATTTTCAACAATAAATATTTTTACTCTTTCATTAATAAAACAAGATATAAATTATGTTGAGTTCAAAGATCACGATAGTTATCAGTGACGCGATAGCTACGGGAAGCATCTCCATTTGCCGGGTGGCGGACGCTTGCAGACCACCTGGATAGGTGACTACAGCGCACCTTTTTGTGCGCGTGCTCTACGCATAGATGAAAAACCCATGCTAAACCGTATCCCAATATGCAACCGAATTCAATCTTTATGAAAAAAAAGTTAACAAAACTGTCTATGTTAACAGTTAATTGAAAAAGAATTACACGTTTTCTGAGGAATATAAAAGGACAGGATCATAGGATCTAGGATACTATTTGTCTAGAAAAATTTACTGATTGAATGACTAGAAATAATCTACATTGATGCAAATAAAAGCTGCACTACAAAATTTGTACATTCTTTGGTAATAAAAGAAATCCTAATAATATTGTTAATTCAAAAATGAATTAAGGTCAAATTTCGATCATTGCCGACTACTAGTGTGTACAAATCCTTAATATAAACCTATTTATGTATCCTTATATATTATACTCAATGAATGGCATTTAAACTGGCAAATATGAATAACAATAATATTTTTAACTTACAATAAGTATAGTATGTAGGTAACGTACTAGATAAATGATATTCTTGTATATAAAATATGACTTATTATTTAAAATTTATTTACTCTCTTTTGGTACTGTTTTTGATAACGGGGTTAATATTTTTTAATAAATTTGTCATACGTACAGTAAACGGAAAGTGTAACGGTATTGCGCACAAGTTCCTATGTCAGTCAGTAAATGCGGGCTTACAATTGGCAGCACGTGTCACATGGAAAAATTTAATACCAATAATTTATTTACCATTCTATTTTAAGTAACTAGGATCACCCGTGACTTCGCTCTCTTAAAAAATTGTTTTGATCTTTTTTGAACTACGGTTTCTTCTAGACTACTTCTTGGTTAATTAGGGTCCTATTTTTGTCATTAGCCCTTAATGTCTTGCCTTTATGTCTTTTTTCAATTTATTTAGTGACTTTTATTTTTATACTAGCGGCCGCAGCAGACGTTGTCCCGCACTGATTATAAAAAAAATCCTAAAAAGATTATACCAGAACCTTCCTCATGGATCCCTTTATCCACTGGTGAAAACCGCATGGAAATCCGTTCAGTAATTTTTGAGTTTATCGCGAACAGACAGACAGACGTGGCAGGGGACTTTATTTTATACTATGTACTGATTAGCTCCATAATATCTTTAATTTAATTTACAGAATGTAAAATATAAATTGAAGACAAAAACAAATAAAAAATAAAAAACAAACATATTTAGTAATAACGAACTATTAAAAATAGGGAGGAAGAAAGCGTCACTGATAGCAACTCAGCAACGAAAAAGGGTGTGTCATGAGGACGCACGATAGATGTTAAACTTTTATACTACAAGGTAACATTTTATATAAAAAAATACAATTATTAACCAACGTCACACGTTGTCCCAGGCGGTCACCGATCCAAGTACTGATTGCGCCCGAAGTTACTTAACGTCACTTATCGGACGAGAACTGGTATTTTCAACACTCTATACAATACAGTATTAACTGCCACCAATTTTCATCATACAGAAAAGTTGCGGTTCTGAGTTTCAAGGCACTTCCATAAGAAGTCTCACTTACAAAGTGGTTCAATTAATTTAGACAGTAAACTATAAAACATTCCAATATTCTGTTAGATTAAATTGAGGTTCGCTATCAGTGATTATCTACCTGCTTGGAGCCAAATACATTCTATTAATACACGTTGTGCATCTTCTACTACTCCACAAATTTCACAGATTTGTCTTATAAAAGTTTTTTGATTAAATACTAGTTGGTACTTGTGATTTCCTGTGTTGTTATACGCATGCGCACTAAATCTTTGCCTCACTTCTCCAGGGCATAAAGATATACATGAATGAGCGTAGTGCCTATAAAAATCGTAGTTTCTTTAAATTCTAAAAAAATGTATCAAATAAAAATATCGTATATCGCAATTTATAACTGAAATATATAATATCATTGATATCGCAATTATAGTTATAATATCATTGGTATACCGTGACAATCTTTTGTTTAAATAAGGACCTGAGGAATCGTTTCTACATAATGCAACCAAAACCACAGATCTCCTTCATTTTATTTATACAAAGTAACTGTTTAGACATTAGACATTATTTTTGAAGGACACTCTGCACCTCGATTCTGGTTCTAAATATTAAAAAAGAATAGGTGCTTCATATTTGTACTATTTATCTTTGGGTGATTCCACTTTCATTTGAAAGTGAACGTCAGGAACAAAACAAAAGAGTTTACTGCCCGTTTTACTATCGAAATTTATTAACTCCTGGTCGCTCATTGTAGCTTTTGGCACAGGTCATTGCACTTAGGTTTAAAAGTTTTATCTAGAAATTTGTAGCTATAAAGTCTTAGAACAAAGTTTAACTTAGGTTTTTTGGTTGTTTATTAAAAATTATACTTATTAAATGAAATGTGTTCGGATCTTATCCCAAAAATGTTAACTATTGCTAAAATGCATTCTAGATTAATCGTATAATTCTTTTACCGATTGTAATTTATCACAACGGAAAAGGTTAATTATATTTAACCTATATATCAGCATAAAAGTCCTCTATCTGCCAGTAATGATGTCGTCAAAATCGATGAATTATTTTCAAGAATAAGTTCGAACAAACAACATAATTTTATGCGTTCATAATATTATGTTATCTGACTTGCATCTGTCAAAACGTAGCTTAAATTTAAATTATTCTAAATAAAAAATAAAGAAAACGGCTTAAGGTTTATTATCAACTTATTATTTTGTTGCAAACCTGCAAGGCTTAATCATATACGACAAAGGCATTTATTAATTATCTTTCTGACTAGCCTAGCTATTGATAAATTACTCGAAACGACTTAAAAACTCATCGAGCCACTTTTTTCCCTACACTTAGTCATACAAATAGAACTGGTGCATAGAATCATCACAGGTTCAAAGCACCCTGAAATGCACATCTGGTGTGTGACGCAGAGAATTAAATGAGAAATTATTGCATAATAATCTAGTCGGGCAGATGTGTCGAGCTGATTCTACTTAGGGGTTTACAGGTGCTGCGGATTCGCCACGTGGTTATTCAGGGTTGCCTAAATTAGTTATAAATGAAATTTAAAAAATCAAGAGAGAAATTGCAAAAGGACTTAAACCTTCTTGTATTAGAAACTGTACTTATAACATCATAATCCATAAAACTGTTGCCAACCAATGTTTTTAACTTTAGCCAACGTAAAAAGCAAATATATACTAGCGCGATATAGTACCACTGAAAACTTTCCACTTAACTTACCAGCTTAAACCACACAACACAAATCACTTCCACACGCGTGCACATACAGTTACACATTGTATATCGTGCAAGGGTTTTCCATTATAGAAGTTATACTTGTTTTGGCGCGTTAGGGAAAAATCAGAGTAATTTTTTACGATGAGCACGCACACCGTCATGAAAAACCGACACTCTGAAGATATTGCGATGCGCACGCATACTGTCACGAATTTTTGAAAATTTTTTATCTTGTTAAACCAAAGAAGTATAACTTCTAACACGTGTACATAAGTACACAAACACTTATTTTTTAATTTGGTTAGTTTAGGCGAAATGACAGATAAAAAATACATGTTTGAGTTCGTGAGGCATCGACGCTGATACAGATGTGTTCCTCACTAATTCTTATATGTATAATTCGCTTAGCCAATTTAATTTAGAAGTTTTGAGTTTTTGCATCCCAGACAACAATCTCAAGCCGAGGTTCAGCCACTTTGGTACCCATGAGCTTGTTGCCAAGCAACTAAGCGTCATAAGCGCTCGCCCATTAGTCCTGTGACGCTGTGCAAATTATTCAGGTCAACATTATTAGTATGTTCGAAAAAAAGAGATATAAGAAACAATAGAAGTATTACTAAGAGTAAATCAACTATCTATTTAGTATACGAGTATGAACAAGTTCGCTTTTTCTTTCTAAAAGCCATTTTCCAAACTATTGTCCGTCATTTTCACGTCAAAATAGTTACATTGAAAAGTAGTGCACACTAAACGTACTAAAACTCGACTTAAAAAATTTGCTTTCATCGCAGCTAGTGAGTTTCATATCGAAATAATATAATTGTAGGTGTTAGAGCCACGCTGACGCTATAACTGGTTTCAGCATGAATGGGTCGGCTAGTCTGGGGTGGTACTATACTGTCACAGCAAACCGACGTGAAATAACAGTGCTTGCATTGTTGCGTTTCGATCGGTCAGGGAGAGCGCCGGAGGACCACCTCTCTCTCTCTCTCTCCCTTCCCTCTTCCCCCTTCCCCACCAACACAGGCTGACAAAGCATTTGCGACTCCTCTGATGTTGCTGGTGTCTATGGATGGTGGTGATCACTTAACATCAGGTTCACCTGTTTGTTTGCCTCCAATGACCAAAAAAAAGTAATAATTATTTCGTCGCCTGTCAACCCTTAAACTTGCGAAGAGAACAGGATAAGCGTGTTGTTGCGATTTTATAGAGTTGATATTACATAATGACTAGCAATGTGATAATTGCACTATCTGTTTAAGGAGTCGCTATAAAAACATGGATCCATCTATCTTTGTTACTTAATAAGGTAATAATTGTATCAAAGATATTAATTTTTATGTTACTTTACAGTCTCAATAAGAATACAGATATCTTAGAGTTCAACTTTAAAGTGGTTTTTATAATACGTTTTACCATTATGATTTACTTCATCGCTCGCGGTTTAATAATACACTCCATTTTTAATCCCATAGATTAAATTGACAACCAGCTATACGGAATTTAATTATGTTGTCATTTATTCTAGTACTGTTTTACCATCTATTTTACGTTCGGATTATACGAATCGAAAATTAATAATGGTTATTATATATTAATTGAAATATTTTTTTTATGTTTAACTATTATTGATATACGATTTAGGAAACCAAAAAACATATAGTATAGAAAACTAGCAACAAAGAGACGTAAAAGAAAATTCAAGAAATTCATGACAGTGGCGAATTTTCAAATTGATTCGGTATTCATGTTTGGATCATGCAATTGTTTTTTAGAAAATCTTTTCATAATTCCTTTCGACAGTAAGTACTTTTAAAATCCAAATAACTAGCAAAACACAGACGCCATATTACTCCACACTCCACAGATAAAAAAAATAACTACAAGAAAATTTGACCCGATAAAACGAAATACATCGATATATTGATTTTTACTAAAGATATTCTAATTTTTATTTGTCCTATATCTATAACAAGAATAGTTATAGTTAGGATGAAACGAAAATTTTATGGAGACGCATTGTCCCACACTTTTACACAGCTTTGTAATTTTTTTAAATTTATATTCATATTTTGCTTCCACATTCATTATACGTACGGCTAAGGAGTGGAATTCACTTCCGGAGTCTGTCTTCCGGACATCTTATAACTTGGGAGTCTTTAAGAGTAGAGTGAATAGGTACCTAGTGGGTAAGCGCGATACATCTTCGGCCTCATCGTCACTTACCATCAGGTGAGATTGTGGCCAAACGTGTACCAGTTGTATATAAAGAAAAATAATATTTTAAATTCATCATACCTACGTTCTCTATATTTATTTCCTCAGTAAAGATATTATACGTCAACCTTTTTTTAAGATTCGTGTAAGACATAATTATATTAAAATAGGTGCAAATAACCTAGTAATACGTGAGAGCCTCAAGTAAACTCCTTTTTACTTTCATTTTAAAGTAAACATAACGAGTCCACCATTCATTTACTATCATCAACAACACGTGTGTACGTAAATAATTAGAATCACGCAGGTGGTTTTCCTTGTTGAAAAGTTTTTGCACAGATACGGACACTGGTAGGCAGCTGCTGTCGTGAAAATTGCGAGCCCCTATGCACTCTTCTACTCATAATCTAGGAATTAATAGGCTATTGCTAATGATAAAACGGCAAGTGCTTGGTCTAACGCAAAGGAACGCAATAATTAAATGCGTACGTTAGATTCACACATCCACTTTACCGAATGATACGGGTATTAACACGTGCCCCTTATGTAAAGAATTACCAGTAACTTTGTGCATAATAATATATGGGCGAAAAAAATAAAAAATGATATCACTATTACAATTATAATAATTAAAAGTATTTTTTAAATAAAAAAAGGTAAGTTTGCCTAAAACTTGATTATTTATATTATTAGTGTTAACTAGGTGTAGTTACGATTGTCGCATAAAGATTACCATTACATAGATTGTGTGGTTTTGACATTCAATGATGAACTAAATTAGTTTCACACTCATACAAAAAGTTTACAAATATTATTTAATTATGAAACTTCTTTGTTCAATTAATTATATTATTTTATTCAGAAAATAATGATTTATTCGTTTCAGTTATAATCAGTATCATGCTATCATAGTATTTGTAATCAAAAACGAAGCACATCTTCAAATTATTCTAAAAAAAATATATCGTAACATAGTTACACAAAACAAAAATGATTATTAATAATAAATTTTTCTAAAGAAATCCAAATCTTATTGATAGGCTAAATATTGTCAAAACCATCTGGGTACGTACAAGTCAAATCAGTACAGGCATCGGCAAATAGAGCAAATCAATGCAAAACACTGCAAGCTTTTGTGTAAGCGCACATGCGAGTGCTTATTGTACAAAACGCTTTTCATTTCGTTTGAATCGCTTGAGCGTATTTTGTGCGCACACGCAAGATGAGTCAGATGATGAATTAAAACAACAGATACGACACAACATAACATCATATATTAATACGTGAAGCCAACACTTTTTAAGCGAATTGTGTGAACGGATGAACTTGAAATTTGGCATAGTTAAAATTTATATGGTGGAGAAGTGCAGAAAGCTGTTTTTTTTTTCATATAAAATACATTACAAGCATATTAAATTAATTAAAATATACTTACTCACAGTACTACTTGAATTTTATCCAACATATACAAACATGTAAATGATAAAGACAATTTGACATCTTGCATTTTATTCTAACATTCGAATTGCCTACCTTTTCAATATTTTTAACATGACTGACGTTGCACGTCTTACATGCTTATGGATTGCTTATTATTTAGGTAGACATATATATTTTTAATGTTTAATAAACAGGTAGCAAATAACTGAGTAGCCATGATGAACACTTTTGATTGTAGAAAAGGGAGGAGCAGCGCCGCATTCTGGCTGCGACGGTAGGTGAGGATCTCTCGCTGCCGAGCTTCGTCAAAGCCTTGCTCGGCAGTGAGAATGTGTAGAATGTTGTTGCAGAATGTTGTTGCCTCCTTCTTTGAGGAGGTCGTCTCGCAGAAGAAGGCAGCGGAGAGGGTTCGCGAGGAGGTCCCTCTAAGCGGCCCTCTCCGCCAAAGAAGAATTGGTAGGAGGAGGCGCCAGTGTTCACGCGCCTTCTCCCGCCACCGTAGCCGGACCTAGGGGAAATGGGTCGGTGGCCCAATCTTCCCATTGTACAGGTCCGGCGGACGAGAAGGAGACGGCCGGTGTGTACTCGGCTGTCTCCTTACAAGACGCAGGCTTGGCGGCGGCACTTCTGCTGCTGGGCCACACCACTGGGGCGGCACGATAAAGTCTATAGAGGTCTCGTGCCGCCCCAACCATAGCGGAAGACATACACCGTGGGGTTTTAGTCCGTGAAAGTCGGACATAACCCACCCTCTCCTACCCCCGGGAGGGTGGGTATCCATAAGGGATTTCCCCACGTAAAAAAAAAGATTGTTATTTTATGGGCTAAGATCCAATAAAATAAAAAGATATAGTTCCCATTCCCACTTCACCAATCGCCACTCTGCAAGAATGAAGAGATTATTTCACTAATTTTGCAGACTCGTAACTAACATTAATTACGATTTCATCTACTGTAACAAGCTTGCGATCCTATGGCGGATATAATCAGCCCATTTCTAACGAAAGCGTCGTTAGAAATGGGCTGATTATATCCGCCATTTACTGAGCTACGTGGGCAATTTTAGATATATCTCAAGGTAATAATCATGTACTTAGACAACTTTGAGGTGACATCTTAAGTATTATATATTTTATTGGACTGATTTCAAATTATATTTAAAAAAATGTATTTCTAAAAAATCTACTTTTAACCAATTTTTTTAATCAAAATTTTAAATGTAATGTTTTTTTTAAATACTTTATTTTATCATTAACATTTAATTAAACAACATGAAAAAAAAACATGCTGTTGAAAATTATAAACACAAGATGAATATCGCATAAACATGTAATATATACTTACATAAAAATGGTGGGATTCGTATCTTTTATCATTTAAATTGGTAACACTTTCGTCTAACGAAGAACGTCTACGTGAAGCCCAACATCGTGGTACAAAATGAACCTAAGAAAATGTTCTTAATTAGAACGAAACGTGTGAATACATTACACTGAAAATTCGTTAGTGTTTGAAATTATCAGTACATCGAATACTAGCGCGATAAATATTATTCTACCTTTCATCGAGAATGTTTAGCCGAATAAAAAAATCTAGGTATAATCAATTTTAACGTAAATTTTAATCTTTGCCTTAATTAGTAGCGGGCTGAGCGATGTCTGCGAAGAATTCTTTTGAGAGAAGATAAATGGAAGCCATGAGCCTTGTGCCGATCAATGGAGTATCGTGTGTCGGCCACCTGCGCAGTGCTAACCTCGTCTGGTGTCTTTTGTGTGCGAGACACAGGACGACATGCAGATGAGAGTATGCACACACCAATTATATAATCATCAAGTATATATAACTAACTGGAACAGATGCAGGAGGAGCCGATACTCGCTTGAGTTTCAGGAAAAAATAAGTCTGTTTATGTATTTTCTGTGACACCAGCATAATAACGCAAACACAATTCAAAAACAGCAACGCCCAACAAAAGGTCCGTAATCCAGTTTACGCCTAAATCCCAAGAACCCTATAGCTAAGCCTACGTTATTTTTTTTTAAATGTATGTATCATGCACCACAGATATAGGTAAATTATTATGACGAATACTTTAGTGACTAATAAAAATAGTAAAAAATTAAATAATATGACTTCTTTAAAGAAGATATGTATTATTTTTAGTTTCTATTCTAGGTTTACTATATCGTGTAAATGAGAAACCAAACAAAATAAAAATAATTCAGACTGGGCAAATGTGAGTTGGGCTCACATACAAAGTTTCTTACAGAACGAAAGAGAACCTATTTATACCTGTGTATTAAATTACTTAACGAAGATGCATAATATCATTTTTTGATATAGATAAAAATACATCACAATTAAAATTACAACGATATATATTTCAAACAAACCAATACCTATAACAATATTGTAAAATCTATTAAAATAACAGACTATATTTCAAATAATAACAATAAGATTCTTTACTTAAAAAGTTAACTATACAATAGCAATAAGGGAATAAGCATTATAGGATATTTAAAAACTTTAGACAATTACCATTTCGCTAGCACAAGCGCACCGTTTCATATTGTGAATTGACTCGTAATATGGGCAGATTTCACACAAAGATATCGTGCTACCCCCGAGTCACCCGCTGACTCCTGAGAACGCCTCTCATTACCGCAATCGATATAAAGTTAATTTTTTTTATAATAAATTGGCATCTATCGCTATCGTCGGTGTGAGAAATTTCGGAAATTTTCGACAATTTACTTAGGCGCCTGCTAGCAAATGCGTATATTTTTGTTATTAATACAAGCTGCTTTTTAAGGGTTTTGCGTTTATGATGGTTGCGTTCATGTGTTAATTTGAAGTTATAGTATACAATTTTGTCATACTATCTAATATATACGTATAATTATGTCACAAATTTTGTCCTTAAACATTTCTTAAGATACAGCATATTGATTATTCAAAATTTCTTACTAATACTGCTTTAACCAAACTGTAAATTGGGTCAACGTGTAAAATAAATGTCATAAAATACCTACATAAATATTTTTCATTTAACAACCAGATAACAATTTATTTTATCTAGGCACTAATACCATTAATTCATTTTATTGTTAATCAACAAATAAGGCTAAGATCATAGCGAGATTTTGTTTTGCGATTTTTAATCTTACGAGTGCGAATTTATTTCGCAAAGCACTTAGAGACAGATTCGAATTTCACAAAACAATCGTACGGATTATATCCGCGCAGCGCTGCGTGAGATTTGTATCAAGGTAAATATTTTTTAAAACGAAAATTTGTAATCGCCAGTGGTACTATTTACATATACTACTAAGTATTACAAAATAGTAACATAAACACGTCTGATATTTTTTTACATACGATCTAGGATTGAAGTTTTTAGCTAAATTTTTGTATAACCAATAACACATCGTAAAATGACATGGAATAAAGAAATATACATAACACCGAAAAGACCAGTCAAAAGCACATCTCCCTGTCAAAGTCCAATAGAGGGTCACCCTAATTCACGTGATTGTGGGAGAGGGTAAAGACAATGCCGATTATATCACAGTTAATAGCTCCCATCAACTAGAAAGGGTGTCAGTCAGGGGTCGTATGCCTTATCTATCGGGATTAGCCAGTAGAAAGTTAAGCTGAGACTTATCAAGCCAAAGTATCTATTCGCCTAAAATTAGCTTTATTGACGCATCTAGACAATACAAAAATTAATAGCAAATGTTCGTGACTTCGTCCAAGTTAAATAACAATCCTAATCTATACAATCTATACTAATATTATAAAGAGGTAAAGTTTGTGAGTTTGTGACGTTGTGACTTTGTGACGTTGTAGGGGGTAATCTCAGGAACTTTGTATCCGATTTGAATAATTCTTTCAGTGTTATAAAGCTAATTTATCGAGGAAGGTTATAGGCTATATATCGTCACGCTAAGACCAACAAGAGCGGAGCACCAATGAAAAATGTTTCAAAATTGGGGTGTTTTCCTCTTGAGAGCTTCCCCTGCGTGTTACCGTTAGTCCAAACTACTCCACGCAAACGAAGTCACGGGCAAAGGCTAGTGTTATTATAAACAAGAAAGTTTGTGACAGTAGATGAATGTTTGATTTTGATAACACTTCATAGAATTATAGCTTATACATGAGAATAGCATACAGTATATAATTCATAAAGATATTGTTTAAATTTTTAGGAAATTATTAATTATTTATATTCTGACAATATAAATTGACAGATTTCTGCTCATGTCGCAGCAAACTCAAATCTATTCTTTTTACGTTGTTTTTATACTTTTTATTACGTGTCGTGAGTGTTGCACAAAAACAGTTAATAGTAGGTACTTATAAAAAGTATAATAGAGTTCCTACAAATTAATCAAAACATATGGACAAATGTAAAGTAAACTTGTATGTATGGGATAGTGAGACACAGAAATGTGTACCTGCTTGTCTCACGAACTAAAACATTTTGAATCTGGCAGCCCGTCTAAACTTACTAATTAAGTTCGAAAAATAAGGAAAAAACATAACCCTTCCACTACATATGTACCGTGACGTAACGTGTGTGTTGTGTATGTACCAATATCGATTTTTGCTTGTTTATATATAATCACTCTATATCAATTTATGTATAATAGTTCTTCATTTCGAAAGGAAATATTTTGAATAGTTCATGTAAGAAAGAACCAGTAATAATCAAAACTATAATACGCACACAATAAGAAATCTTTCAACATTATTAAAATAATATTATAACCAGAGAAATACATTCGAAATTAATTCATATTACTACCAGATAAAGTCTACATTATCTAATAATTCCCCTTGCATAATTTAAGAGGGGGTCAGTGAACGTATTGTGTTAATATCACAATATGGTGCTGTCAGTTAATTGGAATAGATTATGGGAATGAGGGAAGAATGTTCTTCATGGAGTGGTCCCGAGGGATGTTCGGCGCATGAGCGTTTTATACATTTTTTTATCAAGTCATCGAGTGACAATAGAGGATGGACGGATTATCACAATATTTGGTGTCGGTCGTGTGTCACCCATGAAAACGGATACTGGTTGCGGTTTTAACAAGTAATATATACACACGAACAATATGCGATCTCATTGTTTAATTAACAGTTTAAAATATAAATACGCTACTAAAGAAAGTTGATAATTCACTTTAAAGACAAAGATTGCTTAAATCCAATTTAATCATTCATATTATACGTTTATTTATTTCTCCATTTTTTATACACCGGGAACATAATTCAAGATTTGTCTTTCATAAGATTTTTAATTTTATTATGATCTTCATATTTTCATGTCCCTACAAAATTTGAATTTCTTAAAGAATACTTAAAATATTAGTAAGGGCTAAACTTGGACTTTGTCTCTGTCCTTCATGTAGCTATATTAGATTTTTTTTTAACAATATAAGTCATTTCATAATAAAAATGATTAGGGCCTGATTATGATATGCCTAATTCTTATAATGGTTAAAGCTCTTATATTGAATTATTATAGATTAGGTTTTACACGAGTGTAGTTTCGAAGAAAATAAGACCAAATCGTTCCTTTACATTACGACTAGATAATTAAATAAAATGGCACCTGAACAACTTCACGTTAACCTGACAATATTTTAAAGATATTCCTATTTTCTCCTAATTTTTATATATACATTTTTTATCTTAAAATGTTCAGTTCTTCATAAGATTTTTCATATATTTTCTTTAATACCAACCTTGTCCTAACAATTACAAACACAAAAAAAGTAGCCAAATACTTACAGTTGTTCTGAATCGATACGCTTTAAGCTTATATACATTCGACAATTGATTTTTGTTTATATACATTTAAATTTTCCAACCGTTATATAATAGCTATTATCAATATATTTTGTAATAAACTTTATGATGCTATAAGATGACCTTAAGTGAAAACTTTGTACAGGATAAAAGGCAAAATAATACAAAATACGCCATGAAATATAAATACTAGACTAACTTTACGAAATTTATTTCTATTTTCCTATTATAAAGGAGACATTATGATTATTACTTTAATGAGTACCAATTAGTATGAATAAGTGCTTTAATGCATCTATTAATGTGGAATATGACTAGTCACGGTCATTAATATATTAGCGAGGTTCCCCAACCTAGTTCAATCAGCATCAATTATCTTACCAGTCTTACCGCGTCAAGAGCGTGACCCAGTGAAAGACCCGTATGTCTGAGACGACCAGACGGCAGGGCTTCTGAGCTTACTCACTGTACTGACCACACTCAAGCCAATGATACTGTCTCGAGTGATCGTAAATGATTCATTTTACTACTTGTATTTATGAACCGTCTGTAATAGATATTTTCCGTTGCGGATGTACATGCAATAAAATTACTGGACTATTCTTAGATAATATTTTTAGTATTTGAATAGTTTATCCGTTTCTCCGTGAACAAGGTTTACTCAAGAATCTTTCAAAATTAATAATATCAATATTATTTAAACAGAAATTAATATTTTATTAAAACTTTAGTTCCAAAATTTAAGATATAAGCGTAATCTAGTAAAACTAACTGCATAATTTATGTTTTGTTTCTTTATTATTTACTAATTTTTCTAGTGCCTTCACTAGTGTAGATATAGACTGCACTTATCCATAGGGAATATTATATTTATCTCGATAAAAGATATTCCTGACAATATTGAATCATTATGCAAAGTAACGGACTTAAAAGTTGAGATGGTAAATAGTCGGACGACCATAGATAGATGCTTATTATCTTAACGTGGTAAAATTTTATAACAATATTTTAATCTGTCGGTCCACTAATGATTAATGCAAGACATAAATAAATCGATGTTTTTTTTCTCGATCTGGCTACGCTATTAACCTAGCAAAGACTTAACAGCTTCACCAGTCTAAGTAAATCGGTGATGTTGGCTAAAATACACCATATCACCTGGAGCAATCTAACAAATAAAAATCAACAAATGCTACTATCTCGACCAAGTAAACTTTTCACAGCTATAATCACGTTAGTTCACAATGAGAGTTGATTAAAATGATTTGAAATAACCTAGAATGTAACGCGTTCATCTATCGCATACCAAAATGTATCTCAATAAACTTTTATTTACAATTATTTAATTTAACTTTTCCTTGTATTTAATGTTAATGGAAAATATCTAAGTATAAACTTTTAAAAAATAATCAAACAGCACGTTCTTTAGATTCAGTAATCTGAGACGTATTCACAGATACACTTCTATTATCAAAAATATAGTTAATAAAGGAATCGTACTCCGAATCAAAGCGTGAAAACATATAGAAATTAGTCAAGGGAGTTTTTATCAATAAAAAGCAAAAATAAAAGAATATAACAAAACTAACAATGCTTTGAAGATGTGCAATAAAAACGCAATAATGCGTGTTCTTGTGTGCGGATCAGTGGAACGGCAAAATGGGTGGAATAGGCGTGACAATAGATTCACGGGCGCGTGCGCATGCGCGTAGCGGTGCGTCCCGGCATCGCACACCTTTGTACAAACACACGTCATGTGGTATGAACACGGTAGCGGTAGCGATAGCTGGCACGCGTGGATCAAATTTAAATTTCGAAGCAACAAGCGTTCGTGTCTATTAAGTAATAAGTACGTACAGTAATTATTTTGAACCTCTTTACATTACCACCAGTATCCTACACATAAAACATCACAACTAAACAAATGACAAAATTTATCTGTAAGATCAGTAACACTTTCCAGTTACTTTTCATGCGTCTTTTTTTGTTTCTAATAACTGTATTGCTCAGAAGAAAATTGTACATAAATAAGTACATAATGATTTACTCTTGGAAACCAGTCATTATAGGTGTCTCTGTTGCATCCAAACTTTCATATATATTTTAGTTACGTTGTCAAATGAACATGAATTAAAATTTAATTAAAATTATAAATGTAGGTTTCAATATTACAAAATATAATCAATATCAACCTGTATATAATAAATAGCATTAGGTACATTTCTCTTTTAAAGTTATAAAGTTCTGAAAGTAAATATAAAAATGTTGTAATTGTTAAGATACAAGGTGTCGTTTATAATATGACATTTGTTCACATTAAAATAATTGGTATATCAGCTAATTTCGTAAAAAAAATATTATAACTATATAAGTTTCTTATACCTACGTATTAAAATCAATAAATATGTATTTGTATTTCATATGCGGAATTAATAAAAAAAATGCCTCTTATCGTCAAAATCAATCGCGGAAATACAAAATAGGCTAAGCTCCCAAACGCCATTGTTGCGTTGTCCGAAAAAGCGAGCTTATCGAACGTATAAAAACACCCTAACTGTATTCAATGCAGATCTTGAACGGTCCATTGTGCCTTTATTTTTTTCTTCTATATTTGATTTGTTACCAAATAACGGACATGAAAAGCGTTTAAGGTACTTAATGTCCAGTAATTGGCGATCAATGAGGATCAGTGGGTACATTGTGCTAAAGTATCGAATGGTCCTAAGCTGTATTGTTTGTCGAGGGATAAAAATATGTATAAAAATCGAACCAGCCACCGTCACAGACCAGCGTAAAATAACCGTCGTTATGTGACAGATTAAATGGTTTTATATTATTAAGTACTTAATTTATTTTCAATCATTTTAAAGATTTTTTTTCGTACTGACTATAGGCTATTGACTTAGCAAGGACTTAACAGCGTCAACTTCAGCTTCGGACAACATTTTAAAAATGTCGCATGTATTTTCTTCTCTTATAATGAAAGACGATATTTCTGAGAGACCGTTTTTCATGAAAATTAGTATGCGTTTATTATGATTATTGAAGTTTTAAGGTCAGACAATATTTACACAATATGCATTTTTTCATAACTATTTTTTTTTTACAACAAGTAACTTGTAACAAATGTGTGCAAAACCGCAGGCACACTTAGGTATAATATAATAATAATCTATATGTAAGTACTAGTACGTAAGTAGTAAGTAATAAGTACTATTTTCTTCTGTTTTGTGAATCGATTATCTTTTTAAGGTTTAATAAGTATAGACAAGCTCTAGCTTAATAAACAAAAAAAAATGGATACTGTTCGGTCTTTTTCCATACCATCTATGATTCGAAGCTTCTATATAGAAGTCTCTGTTTGTCACACTCACGATCCTTACTAATAACTAACTAATTATAACTAATATAACAAAGGCAGAAGTGAGTTTGTCTATTTGTTTGTTACGCTTTACGCCTCAACTACTGAACCGATTATCATGAAATTTTGCATACATATCGTCAGGTATACAGAACATAACATAGGGTTTCATCCAGAATAACTTGTTTGTGAGAGATTGGTCCAATTTACATTAAGCCTACATTAAATCTACATGAAGCGAAATCTTTGGCAAAAAAAAATCCAATAATATGGAAACCTAAAAGTAACATTTGTAATGGTCGTGTTTCGACCACTAGTTAGATTAAAAAATGGATATAACAATTCCAGTTATAGTTACAACCACTAAACTAATGATAAGCCAATTTGTAAACTTGACGCACAAATCGGATAAAAGTAACCGGATATATTTATTCAGTGTATACATTTACTCATAGGAACAAGGTGTTCCCCAACGAACATCACCATTCTGTTTTAAAATTCATACAGAGCACTCGATGCGTAATCGAAATACCCACCGCACCGCACACGAATCCCACGCACTCTGAATAAGAAATATGAGCTGAACGGATACCGCTATTATCAAAACATTATTACAACACTCGAAACGCGCCCTTCGAAAGTAAAAATTAAACAACAATTGCCTTTAATATTCGCTCACCAGTACCCTCGGCTGGTTTTATAAAAAATCTGTCAATCTACCGTAGATCAATCATCCTTGGTGAATAGAGGAGGGGTGACGCGACCGACCACAATCAAACTTAGCAGATAATAAAAGGCGATCTGTATTTACGTAAACGCTTCGATTTGATGTCCAATATTGTGGCCAAATCCAGCCGACACTGATTCGCGTTTTGTTCATCCTTTTGTTCGGTTTTGTTAACTCGAGATAACTTTTTGCAATAGAAACGACATTTAAACGGTCAGGTTAATTTTAATATAGAATAAGAAACAGTTCATTTTTTTTTTTTGTTAATCTGTCTTTCTTTAACTGAGAAATGTTAACTTGCCTATCTTTAATTATTAAAACTTTGATTTTACATATAGATGTTCATGCGAATAATTTCAATCTTGTCAATATCATTTCTCACCTGCTGAAAATCTTGGTACACGACATCTATATATCTGTGAATCCGTCTGTAACTTGTTTTTAATATCGTTATAAATAGTTATTTCAAAAGCTTCTAATTATTAATTTAACGTTAAAAACCTTCTTAATTAAATGTTTATATACGGAAAACTTATACTATTCATAAATTGATAACATGCAATAAAATCCAAATAATATATTTTATTTCAATTTTTAATTTTAATGGCCTTTTTACACGGAAAGTTTATGCTGTATCTATCACAATGGATAAGGCTATGGGATTATTAATAGGTGTTTTAGAAATTATAAGACAATATATTAAGAGCATTAAAAATGTATTCCATCCTAACCGAATATTTTAAAATTGTGTATACTGGAAACTTAGAGAACTATATAACTTCACTATTTATGACGTATAAGCAATGTCTTATTTCATCCATTAAACAGTTTTATTCTCTCAATCGTATGAGATATTTCATGGAAAGTATGTAATTTCCAAATTGATAGCCTATAAAAATTATGGACAATACTTTTAATAATCTTAAAAAAATATTCATATTCTAACAAAATAGCATGACAAATCGAAATGAATAACTACATAAAAAATCATGTAGTTGGTAGTTGATAGTTAAATTAGATGGTCTTACTTTGACTAAATTCAAATAGTAAATTACACTAAATACTCTTTTCACATTGCGTCTATGTTCCCAATATGTCTTGTAGTTACTATTATGGAATAATTAAAATTGTTTAAAATTGTAGAAATACATACTTTGAGTGGAGAGTTTGTTTCGACAAAGTAATTTACTGTACATACTTATTTACTTGGATATATCATTTTTGTGTATTAACAGCAACAAGGAACGAGTTAACATGACAAGACAATCCACTTAGGTGTTAACAGGATATCTACACTGTTGAATCCACGTGCGGCCACGGTCTGCCTCATCCACGTGCCGTACACGCGTCCTACGTATAGACGCGTGCCCAACGTAGTACAACTAGTCATAAAGGTGTTTCGTTTTTAAGGTAAAATACAGAAATAAGAGGAACCTCGTAACAAGTATATTTCATAAAATGATACTTGTCAATTTTGTCCCAAGTATATTTCATAAAATGATACTTGTCAATTTTGTCCCACAACCGTCAAAGTAATACCAATTGTACGAAATTTTAATCATTGGTTTCTATCCTAATTATTTTTATCAGTCCCAGATTTTGGATTTTTTACAACTGGGAAAGAAATGTAATATTTGCCTCTTTGTGTCTATTGTTTAAGATAAATTACTTTTAAAAAAATGGATTTAGCCGCCTAAACCTGCCGCACGTTAGTTTAGGTTTGTCTCCCCTAGATCCACAGCTGATTTGTATTATATATTGTAGGTTCTTTGTCCGAATTGTAATTAAATTACAATAATAATTATACATAAAAATTAATTCATTTTTATTTTCACCTGTATAATTAACCTAATTTAATTATTCACAGGATATGCGTACGTTGCTTACGTTCCTCGTAAAAGATCTTGTTTAGTTGTACTGTTCATGTAAGGGGGTTGTCATTATTGAATGTTTAGTTTCGTTTAGTCAACTCATATTTTTGTTTAATGTGTCATAATGTAATGTAGGTTCTAAGAATAAAGTGTGTTCTTTATTCCTTCACTCACTAATTATTACTGCATTTATACACACAGAAAATGATTTGTATTCATTATAGCACAAGAGAATACATGGAGAATTTAAAGGATCTATGCTTGGACACGCTTACGTACACATTGCACACGTGCAACTATTAAAAACGGTAGTGGTTGTGAAAGTACACATATGTTAACAAAAATATGTTACGTTTTTTTTATAGCATAGGAGGCAAACAAACGAACAGGCGGGTCATCTGATTTTAAGTGATCACCGCCGTCCATAAACACTCGCAACACCAGGGGAGCCGCAAGTGAGTTGCCAGCGTGTTTTTAAGGGTTGGGGAGAGGGGGATGGGACGGATAGGGGTGGGGAAATGGGTCTCCAGCGCTCTCACCGAACAAAACGCAATAATGCAAGCATTATTCACTTCATGTCGGCCGAGTCAACCTATTCATGCTGGAACCAGTTATAGCTTCAGCGTGGCTCTACCACCTTGAATGGAGCCTGTTGTAATTGAATAATGGTTTATTTATTGCATTTTGTCCCTCAGACACAAGCTCACGTTGTATAAGATGTGTATCCGTCCCATGATGACATATAGCTGCCCCATTTTTGCCATTATGTCCAAAGATAACTTTCATAAGCTGCAGGTTCTCCAAAATCGTGTTTTACGTAAAGTGACCGGTGTCCCGTGGTACATCCAGAGAGTCGATCTCCAAG